>CM038214.1:45171423-45509827 GCA_021442155.1 Cymbidium sinense | reverse complement strand
GCTTTTGGACTTATAAGCGCTTTGAGTGGCGCGGTTAACTCTATGATTTTAAAACCATATAGTCAGGTCTTATGAATTACAAGATAGTTAGGGTAGTTATTTAATTAGAAAGAGATTAAAGTCCTAAACACACTCCCTACATTTATGTAGGAAAAGTAAATCTAATTGCACCTGAAAAGTGGAGGTTAGCTAAATATACATATAATCCCAAGCAATTGTATTTATAATTTGGACTTAGCACTTTACACATGGGTAACTAAGCACTGTCTAACTTGATTATGCTTAAGGATTTAAGAAACCAGAGCATTCATTTTATTTTTAAGCATCCCTTAAGCATAATCCCTAGAAAACATGATTATTGGCCTATCATCTATCTGATACACTAACATCCAATCTAAAATAATGCATCATAAAACAAATCATACATCACGTACACCATCTAACTTAGAGTTAGAAGTGGTGACTTAATTCTAATGTGTATTAAGGCTTGTGTGGTAAGTCTTGTAAGGCAATAGTGTTGTATTTTCTATGTGAAGAAGGATTCAATTTAACATGAAAGGTTGATTTCACATTGAAGCAGTTTAATTGATTTGAGAATTTTAATTTGTGTTTTCTTTTGTTTCATTTTATTACACTTAGCAACTAAGTGTTATAAAGAGAGGAAAAGAGGATTGCCCTATTTCATCCCTACCTTAAGTCACTCTCTAAAGTATATTAATTTGATTTAGTTCTCTTTAGTGAATGGCCTATTAAATGATTTAATTAATCCAAAGTTAAGGTTCACTTTAAATAATCATATTCAAAATGAAAGGCATCTTAAGATTAATTTAATTGAATTTTTACCACATGACATATATTAAATAATTCCTTTCCATCACATGTAACATGCATATGATTTAATCCTAAGTGTATCTATCCATGCAACATATTTTAGCACACTTAAAAAATGAATGTATGTGTATGTTTAGAATTTATATTTTATTTGATTGAATTATTTTAACATATTAATTTAAAACTTTATCCAAATTCTTATACAATAATGACATAAGAATGAAATTAGATAGGCATGTGCCATTGTTAAACCAGCGAAGTGAGGTTATCAAATGACCTCCTTAGAGCTAAAGCCATGTATTCGGGATGTCGGTATATACTCATTTGTATTCAATCATAAGTAAATTCATATACATGAACATAAGAAGTAAGCTTTAATTCATAGGGCTAATTAATTCAACCACTTAGTCAATTGTGAATGCATGCATTTTTAACGTAAAATGGTATTTTCATTCACTAATCACATATACATATACATGAAAAAAGATATAGGAAAGTATGTGTCATTGTTAAACTAGAAGTGAGAAATCAAATGACCTCCTTAGGGCTAACTAAAGCCTCATATTCGGATGTCAGACTATATACTTGCTTTTCTTGGACACACATGGATGTATACATAAATGAGAGAAAGAAAACCATTCAAAGATTGTATATTTTTATTTGATTGAATCATTTATATATATTAATTAAATTTCTATCCAAATTCTAATGTTGAAATACATAAGAATGAAATCAAATGGGTACGTGCCATTGTTAAACTAGGAAGTGAGGTAATCAAATGACCTCCTTGGGGCTAGCTAAAGCCTGTTGGATGTCGGACTATATACCCATTACCATTCAATATTATATAAATCAACACATGAAAGGAAAGAGAACTCAACATTCATAGAAATCATGTGATTCATTCAGCCAAACTAGTTGTTAAGCATGTGATTCATTCAAATATAAGCATATGATTCATTCAACCAAACTAGTTCTTAAGGACAATCAAATCAAATAAGATTATTTAAAACAAACCAAAGCTTCTTATTAATTAAGTTTTGGATTTGATTTGATTTAAAGAGGAGAATAGAAATCATAACTATTTTAAACCCATTCCCACATTAGTGATATTATTTAATTTAAAGAAATGTAATTAAGTTGATTTTATGGGTTAATTAAGTTGAACCCTTAATTAGATGAATTAATTATTCTTATCATGTCACCTTAAAGTAATTAACAAAATAATTATGAGCCAACATGAAAAATAAACTTGCAATGATCTAGAAATAAAAGGGCCTAATGCAATTGGCTCATGATTAATAGTTAATTAGATTAATGACTTAATTAATTACTCTTATGGTTTTCACCCATGTGGACTAACCATAATTTCATTAAACTCCTTTAGGTTATTAAACACCTAAAGATCTACCCCATGCTTTAATTGAGGTGATGTGATTATGATTTCAATTTGATTAAGTGATTTAATTAATTAGTTAAATCTTAATTAATTTTATTTTAAAAAGGGAGAAATGATCTTTAGGAAAGGGGTCCCAACCTATTCCTTAGTTGACTTATTGTTGAATAATGATTAATTAATTAACCAATTTTATTAGTATTCATGGGATTAATTAATCATTAATTAACTTAAAAAAGTAGTTAAGGTTTAATTAGTCAATTTTCCTAATTAAGTGAGCAATAAATCCCAAGAAAATCATGGGAGGGTCATCCCATTAAATTAACCAACAAAATTTGGGATTAATTGCTCAAGTAATTAAGAGTAATTAAGCTAATTAATTTTGTAATTAAACTTTAATTAAACCTTAATTACTATTCAAAATTAGTTAAGATTATTTTTAATTAATTCTCTAAATACCTTTAAAATGAGTATTTATTTGCATTTTTTTTTATTTCTCTATGACTTTTATGATTTTTAGAAGTTTAGCCATTAAAAATGATTAATTAAGCATAATTAAAGCTAATCTATTGGCACCATGGCACTGCATGGCGCTTTCCATGCATGATTTGCTACTTATACTACGTGGTGGCGTGCTTTCTTTCGTCCACATCGATCTAGATCGAGCTATGATTAATCCCACAGCTTAATAATATTAAATCAGATTGATCTAATAGATCTAATCACGACTGTCCATTTTGATCATGTGGAATGGACAATGCATGATTTAACATCACGTGAGTGAAGGAGAATGGAGTCTGTCTGCCATTGCTCACTTGATCCAAGCTTACTCGAGCTCGGATCAACTCAAGGATCCACACCTTCCGCATCAATGGAGAGGATCCAGTCAAGATCACATGAGATGCAAGTTTTTTGAAAAGCTCCAACCCATTTTTTGGGATCAATTTTGGAAGCATGCCTTGAGCTCAAGATTGATCGAATGATGTGGAAGCTTCATCTAGAGATGAAGCCAGTTGAGAAGTATTAGATTAATTCTCTTCACTCGAAGGCCATGATCAATGATTTGGAGCTCTACTTTGATCAGTCCCACCGGTGCTTGGGAAGCTTGGGAGATGACTCGTTCTTGCTCGATGAGGCCTAGGAAGGTGCACTTAATTTGAGTTTGATGGAGAAATTGGTGAAGTTAGGAAATGGGAGTGTCTATTTACGGGCGATAATGGTATTTTAATTGAGGAATGAGCTTGGGAGTTTAGGGAATGGCTATAATGGCTCATCTTGGGTAGTTATGGGTGAGGAATGATTTTGTGTGTGTTTGAGTGGAAACAAGGGGTATACCCCCTTCATCTTGTCGGATGGTGGGATCGGGGCTTCTAGTAGGGCCAACTCAGCAGTCATGGGTGGTGGCGAGGAGGAGGTGAGTTCGCTCGGCTTGGTTGGTTGAAGGTGTGGAGGTGGTTTCTAAGGAGGAATCAAGGGTGTTCTATGGGTTTCAAATGCTCCAATGGGAGGGTGAGGTGATTTCACCTCCCATGGGTCATGGTGACAACCACCAGGTGGGTTTAGGCGGTGTCTAGGTGCCTAGGTGGACCATTGGGAGAGTACAAGTGGCCAAAGAATGGAAATGACCACCATGGGTGATTTGTCTCATGTGATGCCTTTAACCTAAGGGTAAAATGATCATTTGGCATTGGATTTGATTTGGGGATTTGAAATGAGCCAAAAGTGGCTTAGCCCAAATTTTCAATTGGAGTCGATTTGGTTAGGTTTGGCTCAATTGGACTCATTTAGGTCAAATTGGGTTGGATCAAGTTGACCAATTGGTTAAATTGGGTCAAACCAAGGGATTCAAGTTCATATGATCATTTGGGATGTTTTGGTTCAATTGGTTTGGTTTAGTTTGGCTTAGATTTGATTTTGGCTCATTTGAATTCATTTTGGGTCGAATGGGTTAAGTTAACCAATTTGACCAAATTGGCCAAATAGCTTGGGTTTGTGTTGGTTTTGGTTTAATTGAAGATGATTGTAGGCTTTGGTTTCAATTAATTTGGATTTGGTTTTGATTTTGGCCAACTTGAAACATTGGTCAATTTGATCTAAGTAGCTCAGTTGGGTTCAATTGGGTCCAGTCATGGCTTTCGTAAAGTTCAACATTCAATTTGGAATTAACTTGAGCCATTGATTGCAAAAAAATTTGATTTATATTTTGATTTGACCCAATTTGGACTTTTAAGTCAATTTGGGTCAACTTGAGTCAAGAGAGCCAATTGGGTTTGGTTTGACTCAATTGAAGGTCAAGTCATATTCAAATATTGATTTTGATTTGGTATGAATCATTGGTTTCAAAGGATTTGGCTTAGGTTGCAATTTGGCTAGTTTGGGTTCATATGGGTTAAGGGTTTGACCTGGTCAAATGACCAAGTTGACTTGGTTTGACCCAATTGGTGAAAATTGATCAACCTAGGGTGATCAATAATAATGATGTCAGATTTTGATGGGCTTGGTTCAATCCAATTTGGGTAGGATTAGAACTTAGCTCAAATAGGTCAAATTGGCGACTTTGTGGACCAATTGGGTTTAGTTAATAATTTTGGGTTGAGTTTGATTTAGTTGAGTTTATATATGGATTTGGGATTGATATATAAATTCAATTGCGTTTCAAATGGGTTTTAGTTCATTTGAACATTTCAAGTAAAAAAAAGGGTTAAGTTGGGTTTGACTTGGGTTGATTTTGGTATGGCTTGATGTAGATTTCATTTATATTTGTGAATATAATTGAAGGTATGATTGATTCATGAGAAAATCAATTGAATTTGGGTTTTGGAATGAAGGAATTTGGCTAAGTCTATAGAGTTGGGTCATGTGGCTTAGGTTTTGATTTGGTTTGATTTAGTTTTGATGATTTAAATGTATATTTCATTTAAATTTGTAATGATTGAAAATATGATTGATTTGTGAGAAAATAAATTCCGTTTGACTTGATTTGGATTAATATTTAGCTAAGTCCATGGGATAGGTCATATGCCTTAGGAAGGGTTTTGATTTAATTTGATTTAGTTTGATTTAGTTTTGATCATTTGAATGTACATTTGATTTATATTTAGAAAAGATTGAAGATATAAATTGATTATGAGAAAATCAATTGATTTTGGATTGATTTGGATTAAAATTTTGGTAAGTCCATGGGATAGATCATATGGCTTAGGAATGGTTTCAAGTTTGGATTTGATCATGGGCTTCAATCATTTGGTTTTGGAATTTGGGTTTGAATTTGGATTTGAATTTGATGTTTGAATTGAACTTGAGGTTTGGTTTGAGAAGGTGCACATGGATTGGATTTGGGTTGTAGGGTAGGTTGATTATCAAAGGCATAACCTAATCTATGGTTAACCTTCTAAGTTGTAAGGCTTAGGTTAGGTGTTTACCTAATTTTTAGAAGTGTATTATGATTAGGAAAGCCTTAGTGTCTAGAAGACTCTAAGTCTAAGATGGGAAGATTGAATCTTCACTCTAAAGTGAGGTCACAGGCCTTTGGCTCCATAGTGTTGCCCTTGGAGATAGATGATTGGAAGATGAAGCAAGTTTCACATTATAGACTTCGGATACATCTTTCAACACTTTTCTTGGGAGACCATGGATACATGAGAACAATATAGTTCCATTCTCTCTACATCGGTGTATGAAGTTTGTGTGAGGTGGGATCATCTATTATGTGAAAAGAGATCTCAAGCCATTTATAGTTTGGGAGGTCAACATATCTGAGGATGCTTACTACCTCCTCAAAGACATATGGGTAGGATGGCGAGAAAGAAAAAGAAAAGAAAAGGAAGAAGCGGTCTTGGAGGGGTGGAAAAAACCTCCATTATTGGAATAAAAGATATGTCCAGTTACTAGGAATACACTTACTATCCATATAGACTTAGAATCTAGTTTATAAGATGAGTCTTATATGGTTAGCACATAACCGACTCTTCTTAGTAGATTCCTTTGGAGGTGACACTTGAGCGGCGATGAGGCTCTAAAGCAAAGCATAACTGTATCCAAGTCTATATGTAAAACAGTTAGGCATCAGTTGGGAACCTTAGCTATATCCTAACTTTCCTCTCAAAAAGTTGAGCATTTGGTAGTTAAGGAAGCCCCTAAGTCATCCACCAGTGTGAAGACTCAGAGGTTCTTTTTGGGAGCATCATCCTTAAGTCAAAAAGTTGATGTAGAACTTGAGGATGATTTATATAAAGATTTAATAGAATTACCTTTTGATTGGTACTTGCCTTTGTGTTCATAATTTAGCAAGAAAGGGTTAATCCACATACTTGGTCAAAGCATAGGTGGACTACTTAGAAAGAATATGGAGGAACAAATGCAAAAGCTCTCAACCAAGACCAAGACTAGAATTCAGTACAGTGGGTCCAGTTGATGATGACGATTACTACTTAGTCATCACAAATCATTTGGAATCTAATAAGTTCTTTTCAAATCACATTAACTCATATGAAGAGCTATGCTTAGAAACTTCAGATGATCTAGATGATTTTGAAATCAAAGATGCACTGCTAGAGTTCAAAGAAGAGATTAGGTCAACCATGAGCTCAAGGAAATCAACTTAGGAATCGAAGAAGATCCATGCTCGACATATGTCAGTTCTTAATTAAATGAAATTGAAACTAATGACTTAGTTAGGCAATTGATTTAGTTTAAGGATAGCTTTGCATGGAGTTATGAAGAGATGCAGGATTGGCTCTAGTGGTCCATAAACTAGCAATAGAGAACTCTAACCTATCAAGCAAGCTCTAGATGCATGCGATTAGACATAGAACAAGGTCATTTATGAAGTCAAAGCGATCGATCTTTGGCTTCATCAGAAGAAAAATACCTACACGGTTGCTTGACATCATCCTATTAAGAAAAGAATGGCCAAATTCACATATGTGTCAATTTTATGGATTTAAATAAGGCATGTCCAAAAAATGAATTTCCACCAATCCGGAGTGATGGTGGACATTGCCTCATCTCATGCAATCTTCTCTTTCATGGATGGCTTATCTAGATATAACTAAATAAAGATGGCCCCTGAATATGGAAGAAGCATAATCTATTGCTATAAGTTCATGCCTTTCAGCCTTAAAAATGTCGATGCTACATGCTAGTGGGCAATGACTCAAATCTTCGACGAACTCATGCATCATCAAGTCAAGTGCTATGTTGATGATCTCATAGTCAAAAATAGAGAAAAATAAGACCATCTGTTTGACTAGAAAGTAATTTATGAATAGTTAAGACCATTTAACCTCAAAATGAATCCCTTGAAGTGTACATTCAAAGTAGCTTCAAAAAAATTCTTTTGGTTTATTGTCCTACACCAAGGAATCAAAATCATTTCAGAGAAGATCAATGCGATATTAGAATTGCCACCCCTAAAAGTTAAACTCAACTCAGATCATTACAAGGATGGTTAGCGTCTATGATGCTTTCATCCAATTTATCGAGAAGATGTCGGCTATTCTCACTTGTTAAAAGTGTGAGCATGCCTTGAAGACATCAAGCATTACCTATGTCAGATTCTACCCTTATCCAGGCAACTCATACTTTACACTACTGCATTAGATGACTCCTTGGTGCTTTGTTGGCCCAAGTCAATGATGAAGGAAAAAAGCACTCTCTACTACCTCAGCCGTCATCTAATCCCTGCTAAGGATAATTATCCATCCATTGAGAACCATTTTCTAGGTTTAATCTTTGCATCCCAAAAGCTACAACACTACATGCTTCCTCATAAAGTGAACTTAATCTCTAGGATCAATCCATTACAGTATCTCATGACATGATCAATGTTTTCTAGATGGTTGGCTTGACGATCGATGATCCTCTCATAGTTTGACATTACCTTTATACCTCTCTTTACGGTGAAAGGATAACTGCTAGCATATTTTTTAGTAACACACCCACTTCTACTCGACTTAGTGATGATCTCCCGATGATAATTCATGAACTTTGGGGATACTAGCATTCACCAGGAGATGTACTTTGATGGTGTAGCTTCCTCTCAAGAGAAGAACCACAATCTACTATTCCAGAATGGCAAGGGTAGGAATAGTTCTCTTAACTACCAATGTGATGAGATTCTCATATCATCATCCAATCCTTCACACCAATAATGAAGGCTGAATATAAATCTGCGTCTAGAGTTATCCATTACTCTAAGCATCAGAACATCAACATCTTGGGAAGCTAGTTATCAACTAAATTGTTGGGTCCTACAAGGTTATAAAGCCTAAGCTCCATCATCTACAATAAGTACACCATAGAGTTGTTGGCCCAAATCCAGAGGTTGCTAGTTATAAGATTCCTTAAGAGAGAATGTTGTAGCATATGCCAGGAGTTGGCATATGAGATGAGTCCATATCAATAAACGTCCAAAATAGACAAGTGTTATCCCTTATTGATATTGAACTCATCAAAAATACTCTCTTGATGGGGAGGTTGCCATTGCCAAGAAGGATGAGGAGTTAGATTTGAGGCAATCATTCATGAATTACCTAAATAAAGGCAAACTACCTCAAGAGAAGTCTCAAGCCCATCAGATGAAGTAGAGAGCACTTTCCTATGCTCTTGTTGATGGTGTCTTCTTATTTAGTCTTTCGATCATATGTGGTTACATTGTTTAGACAAGCATGAAGCACAGAAGATCATGGCCACTTAGGATTATGTGGAGCCAACCAATCGGTTCAAAATGAAAGCCAAGATTAAGAGACTAGGATACTACGGTCATTGATGATCAAAGATTGCATGGATACTAGGTAATGCCACCAATGTCAAATAAATGATGTGGTCCTACACCAACCATCCAACATTCTACATCTACATTGGCCAGGCCATTCAGTGTTGGGGCATAGTGGGTCTGATTGATCCTCCTACTTTCAAGGGTCATCAATTCATCTTAGTTGCTACTGACTACTTTTCCAAATGGATGAAAGCAATTTCACTTAGAGAGGTCACAACTCAGTATTTTTTAGGAATCATATTATATATAGGTTTGGAGTGCCTCGATTATTATACATAATGGTACGCATTCAAGAACACCAGAGATCAATAACTTTTCGAGACATAGCATAGATTGGAGATATTCTCCATACTCTAGGGCAAAGCTTAGTAGAAGCCTTCAATAAAACTCTCATCCAAATACTAAAAAGACACTCCAATAATAAAGCATTCATTGTTCAGCCTTATGGGACTACACCACATATAGAACTCCAACTCGGTCTACTCCTTTCTTAGTGTATGGGTCCAAAGCCATTCTACCATTAGAAGTCAACTCATCACTAAGCATAGGCGTGGGTAGCAAGATCATAAAGCGTAATGCTGTGTTTTGGTTAGAAGATCTCAAAGGTTTGGAGAAGAGAAGCCTGCGGGCATGCTAAAACCTTGAGTTGTATAATGCTAAAATGATTCAAGCTCATAATAAGTTGGTCCTTTCTAGAGCTTTTTAAGTAGGAGAACTTATTTTAGTTTTAAGGAGACTAATTGTTTCCATCGTAAGATGGGAGGCAAGTTTGAACCCACTTGGGAAGGCCCTTTTGCAATAGAGAAGGTCTACAAAGGAAGATCTTCTTAACTTATTAATCATGCGGGAGTGCTCCCAATGCTTCCAACCATTAGGCTCTACTTAAAGAAATATTATAAATCATTTTTGAAAATAATTATCATCAATGAAAATACCATTTTGAATTCAATCTCTTTTATATTGAAAGTATTCTTATTTGTGAATCCACCACGACGTGTATAGGGTAAGTGTAAGGAACCAGAGTAGCATCCTATCCTTCATTGACACAATACAAACATAAACTACACATAATTATATAAAACAAACACATATATTTTGTGCTATTCGAAGTTGAGATAATGCCTGTGGCACTCACTCAAGAGTTACTCTAGCTATCGCTATTACTAATGTGTCACCCTAGTGGGCTTTTTGCTTTGGAGGATGTAAGTCTCTTATGTTTTCCTTCTTTATTTGTCTATTGCACACCAACAAGTGGCTTGTTAGTTTGGTAGGCCTTACTGCATGGCCAGTAAGCTACGTCATGTTGGCTTTGTTTAAGAAAATGTGAGTCTGCTATGCTTTCTTCTTGGATTAGCCTGCATACCAACGGGTCAAGTATATTTGAGGTTTAGGATAAGTCCTCTAGTAAATTCTTCCCTCATGACCGCTTCAAGTCTATGTCCGCCCTTCCTCGGGCTCCATGCTTATTAGTACTAGGTCGATAGTTCATCCCACGATAGACTCTCGATGATGAGTTCACTTGGAAAGTTGTGTTTACATGCTTTCTTTCCAGATTGATCTTTGGACACCACGCATGTTAGGTTGGTTGGTTCTCACTATGCCGATAGATACACCACGTGGACCGATACACCTTAGTTGGTTGGTTCGCACCTTAGGATACACCACTCATGGAAGATGTAAATATGCTTTCTCTCCTTAAGTTGGCCACCATACACCTATAAGCTTTCTTTTACAAAGATAAGTTCCTAGTAGCACCTCCCCCTGCATTATTTTGGATCACATCCTTTGTGTTCCCATTTAGACACTACCCGTTACTATCAAAGCTCTTTCATAGTCACATATGTGTTGGAGAATCTCTATGGATGCGATTCTCCCATGGTCCAAGAATCAGATAGGTCAAGGTCATATCCTTTCTGGTGGTCCTCGACACCAATAGGTCCACGCAAACATATAAACAAAATATATATTCACTTATGGATTAGGAGGACACCAAGTACTTTTCTCAAGAAGACATTCTATGTTTAGGGCAGTGTCAGCAAATCTCCCTATAGGAATCGCCTGCTTAATCTTGAGTTGATATAATTGCTCAACGACATTCACTCTATAGTCTCCCGTAAGTTAGATTCGATTTGTTGTGCTACCAATAGGTAACCCTAGTGGTTTTTCCCTCCTTTAGAAGATGTAAGTCTGCTATGCCTTTGTATAATTCATTGCACACAAAAGGCAACCCCTTTAGCTCTACCCCATAGACTATCCATTTGGATTTGTAAATTTGAGATAGGACAAGTCGATATAGCCCTTCTCGTGGGTCCATCACACACCGACATGGTCCATAAATTAAATCTTTAAATTTGAAGCTCACATCCCCAAATGGATATGCCCTCAATTCAAAATCAAACTAAACCAAATAAACCATATCAAATCACATGAAATTAAGATAAAATTCTATACTACTTTGAGTTGACATAAGTCCCAATTCACTAGTTGTCACCCCAGTCGCACTTTTTGTGCATCCAACAGTCACCCCAATTTGTTCCTCACTTTGGAAGATGTGCTATGCCTTCTTCCTAGCATAGTGCAGACTAAAGGCAACCCTTAGGTTGGCTAGCTCTACCCTGCCAGACTATGCATTTGGATTTGTAAACTTGAGGCGTCAAAGGTGATATAGCTCTTCTGGGTCCATTGCACACCAACAGGTCCATACATTAATGATTAAATTAAACCCAATCTTATTTCAATTGGAGTTAAATCACACCCTTCTCCCAAGTGGAGCCCAAATCATATAAATAAGTCAAGCAAATAAATCAAATTCAAAACCAACCTCTCTAGTTGAGCCAAATTAAACCAACTCCCAATAGAGTCTAAATCAAAGAAATCCAACCAAACTCTTATTCCCAGTGGATACATCCCCAAATAATTCTATGAAATCAAACTCAAATCTCAATCCCCAATAGATAGCCCAAACCTGCTTCCCTAGTGGAAGGTTCATATACCATCCAACTCAAGCCCATATCTCTTAGATATGCCTCCACATCTTAAAACAAATTAAAGTCATTCGATTTTAATCAGATTATAGATTCTTTTCCCCAACATCTTTTTTTCCACAAGTCATGTAATCAAATCAAATTGAAATGTTATCCCCAATAAATTTTTTTTCTTCTATGCCCTCACATATCCTCACATGTCATGTCCAATGCATGTGTGATCCCCTAGTGGATCTCCCTCCATGTCCTTAACATGGAATTCTCACCAAATCTTTTTCTTCTTTTATGCACACCTTAATACTTCAACCAAAGCCTAACAATGTATTCATTCAAATTACATCATCTCAACATAATCAACATTTTATGATTTTGATGGTGCAAGCTCAAACTAACTATACAAAGATACACATATTATAATGTGAATTAACACACTATATTATATTATAATATATGATGTTATAGTATAATTTGTTGTAATATAATATATTTTCTAACATTACACCATTAATCATTATAAAAAAAAAAATAACAAAATTTTCTCAAAATATGAATAATGTTCATTTTGGATGTAAAATTATTATTTGTTTTATTAGAAATGGTACAAAATAGAATAATTTGGGGTTGATTTTTGGTGTGTGCCATGAAGTTGGCCAAATTCTTCCATCTCAACCTTCAAATTAATATTTTTTGTGAGTTTTGACCCAATGTATTATAAAAAAAGTAAAAATACTAAAATGTACAATAACATTTAGTAACACACCACCACATTCATATATATGTTAAGTTATATTGTTATGTACATTATATTTTAATATGCTTTAATATAATATATTATCTTAGATTACACCTAAAATGAATCACTTTAAGCAAAAAAATTATAAAATTTGATTGAAATATGAACATTTATTTTGGATGCAAAATTCCATTATTTTGTTTAAATGACACACCAGCACACCCCAATGATACCTAAAGCTTACATTAAATTTGGCCAAATCCCATCATGCCCTATAAATCAATATTTTTATGCATTATACCAGTACAAACTCTACTACATCATACTATAAGAAACTAAAATATGCTAACAAATAAGTAATAATAGTATGCTATAATGCATGATGCTACACTATGTTATGGTATCCTATATTTTATTACACTATAACATATTATATTATATTATATTGCATACCACATCACAAGGGATTGCTTAAGATAAAAAATCATAAAATTAGTCTAATAAAAAACTATATATTTTTAGTCAAATGCTCAGGTTACATATTTTAAATTGATAATATATAATGATGCCAAGCTCTACCTATTAGGAATTTGGCCAAATTCCACCATTTTAAAGTCTAAAGCAACATTTTTATAAACAATGCTAGTGTAGGCTTGACTGCATGATTGTAAAATACTAAAAGAATTTAAAATTTGTGGAACAAAATATTGTGATATATGATGTTATACTATGCTATAACATATAATATATATTTTGAACATAAAATCTTACTGTTTATACTACAAGTGGTGTAGCACACCTTTGGTACTACAACCTAATTCCCACTTCAAATTTAACAAATTTCATCATCTCGATTTATTATTAAATTAATATATTTATATTTATATTAATATAGCATAATAATACCATAATATATTAAAACATTTCAAAACATCTTTTTACATACAAAAAACATCACTACATGGTCAAATATATGATGTTAAATTATACTATAATATTTGGTATTATAATATGATTTAGGGTTAGGGTTTAGGGTATTCAAATCTCTAATAGTCAAAGGAAATTCTCTTGAAGACATTTATTTAGCCACCATAACTATGTTAGGATTAGGTCACTCTTTAGATCTACTCCTAATGGTATCTTTATTCAAGGTTTAGGGTTTAGTGTTTAGGGTTATTTTAGGGTTTAGGGTTTAAGATTTAATGTTTAGTGTTTAGGGTTTAGGGTTTTTAGGGTGCAGGGTTTAGGGTTTGGGGTTTAGGTTTTAGGTTTAGTGTTTAAGTTTTAGTTTAGGGTTTAGGGTTTAGAATTTAAGGTTTTTTTAATAGAGAATAATTTCATATTCAACATTTTTTCTTTTTAATTTTATCAACCAAGTAGCATCCTAAGTATTCTATGACACAAGCGATGATATAGATAAAAAATAAACAGCCATAAAGCAAATAAAAAACCTTAAATAAGTAGAACTTTCTCTACTATAAAGACAAAGTTCCATAAGCAGCAGATTGGAACGGTCGTTCTTCAATTTCTCCAGTTTCAATCTGAACCACCCTGCCTCTCGAGTAGTAGGACACACCATCATATTGTTGATCTCTCCCTCTACCACCACCATAACTGTAACCTCCATTGCTCCACCTACCTCCATAACCACCACTGCTCTGACCACCACCTCTAGATCCCCCACCATAACTATGATAACTATCCCCTCCACCTTTGCCTCCCCTGCTAGATCAAGACTGAGCCTAGTTGATAGTGATGTTCCTGTCATCACGGTTATGCCCATTCTTAGGGTTTAGGGTTAGTTTAGGGTTTAAGTTTTAGTGTTAGGTTAGGGTTTATGGTTTAGGGTTGTAGGTTTTAAGGTTTAGAGTTTAGGGTTTAGTGTTTAGGGTTTACAATTTTAGGGTTTAGGGTTTAAGGTTTAGGGTTTAGGGTTTATGGTTATAGGTTTAGGGTTGTAAGTTTAGGGTTTAGTGTTAGGGTTTAGGGTTCAGTGTTTAGGGTTAGTTTTAGGGTTAGGGTCTATTTTTTCTATTTTTATTTTTTATTTTAAATTAAGTAAACTCGAAGGTTTTGGTTTTTAGTTTATTTTTAATTTACTTGACTTTATTTTATTTTATATTTTTATTTTGTTTAGTTTATTTATTTTAAGTTTATTTATTTTAGTTTATTTTTTAGGTTTAGGTTTATTTTTTAGTTGATTTCTATTTTTATTTTTATTATTATGTTTAGGTTTTATTTCTTATTTTTAGGTTTAGGTTTAGGCTTTTATCTTATTTCTTTAAGTTTAGGTTTTAGGTTTTTTTTTGTTTTATTTTTTTAGTTTAGGTTTAGGTTTATTTTTAGTTTTTCTTATTTTATTTAGTTTAGGTTTAGATTTAGGTTTAGGTTTAGGTTTTATTTATTTTATTTTAGTTTATTTCAGTTTAAGTTTAGGTTTATTTTATTTTATTTATTTTATTTTGATTTTAGGTTTAGTTTTTTTTTAGTTTAAGGTTTAAGTTTTATTTTTATTTATTTTTAAGTTTTATTTTTTAGGTTTATGTTTTTATTTAGTTTTTATTTTAATTTGTTTTATTTTAGGTTTAGTTTTTATTTTATTTAGGTTTTTTATTTTTTAGTTTAGTTTAGGTTTTTATTTATTTTATTTTAGTTTAATTTTTATTTTTTATTTTATTTTCTTTTAAGGTTTAGGTTTAGGTTTTAGTTTAAGTTTTTATTTTATTTTGGTTTATGTTTTTTATTTTTTTATTTTTTAGGTTTTATTTAGTTTATGTTTAGGTTTTTAGTATTTCAGGGTTTAGGGTTTAGGGTTAGTTTAGGGTTTAGGCTTTAGGCTTTAGGTTTAGGGTTTATGGTTTAGGTTAGGGTTTATGGTTTAAGATTTTTTTTAACAGAGAACAAATGTAGATTCAACATTTATTCTTCTCAATTTCATCAACCAAGTAGCACCCAAAATTTTCTAAGACAAGATGACATGATAAAAAAATTTAACCCATAGGGTTGTAGGTTTAGGATTTAGGGTTTAGAATTTTTTAAAAAAAATATTAAGTAAACCAATAGGTTTAGATTTATTTAGTTTATTTAGTATATTTTTTAATTTTTTAGTATAATATATTTATTTTAGGTTTATTTATTTTAGTTTAGGTTTTTTTATTTTAGTTTATTTTTTAGATTTTGGTTTATTTTTTAGTTGTGTTTTATATTTATTTTATTATTTTAGGTTTACATTTTATTTTTTATTTTTAGGTTTAGGTTTTTATTTTATTTTTTTAGGTTTAGGTTTTAGGTTTTTATTTTACATTTATTTTGGGTTTATTTTTTAAGGTTTAGGTTTATTTTAGTTTATTATATTTTTTTTATGTTTATTTTATTACTTATTTTAAGTTTAAGTTTAGGTTTTATTTGTTTTAGTTTAGTTTATTTTAGTGTAGGTTTAGGTTTATTTTATTTTTATTTTAGGTTTAAGTTTTTTTTAGTTTAGTGTTTAGGTTTTATTTTTTATTTATTTTTAGCTTTTATTTTGAGGTTTTTTTAGGTATAGGTTTTATTTATTTTTTATTGAATTTTAATTTAGGTTTATTTTATTATTATTTTATGTTTAGTTTTATTTTTAATTATGTTTTTTATACTTAGGTTTATTTTATTTTTTAGTTTAGTTTAGGTTTTTATTTAACTTATTTTAGTTTATTTTTATTTTTTATTTTATTTTATTTTTAGGTTTAGGTTTTCATTTTATTTTATTTTATTTAGGTTTAAGTTTAATTATTTATTCTATTATTAGGTTTTATTTAGTTTAAATTTAGATTTTTAGTTTTTTAGGGTTTAGTGTTTAGGGTTTAGTGGAAGGTTTAGGGTCAGTGAGGTTTGGGTCAGGGTAGGGTTCAGTGGATTTGGGCTAGGTTTAGTTTAGCTTTAGGGTCTAGTCCACCAATGGTTTGGGAGAGGGTCCCATAGTTTTGAGGGTCCAGAATCAGGGTTTCACACCCAGGGGTGGGCTCAGTTCAAAGATTGGGTCTGGTGAGGTGGTTTAGATAGGGTTTAGGGTTAGGATTTAGGGTGTTTAGGTTTAGTTAATAGTTTAGGTTTAAGTTTGGCTCAGTAGTGGTGGTCAGGGTGTTAGTTGTGGTTTAGGGTTTAGTATTTTGGTTTTAGGGTTTAGGGTTTATGGGTTTTATTAAAATTAAGTAAACCATTAGGTTTAGGTTTATTTAGTTAATTTAGTTTATTTTTTATTTATTTTAGTTTATTTTATTTTTTATTTTTATTTAGGTTTATTTTTTGTTTTTATTTAGTTTAGTTTATTTATTTTAGTTTAGGCTTTTTTATTTTTGTTTGTTTTTTTGGTTTAGGTTTAGGTTTATGCTTATTTTGTAGATTAATTTAATTTTTATTTTATTTTTCATGTTTAGGCTTTATTTTTATTTTTAGGTTTAGGTTTAGGTTTCTCTTTTGTTTCTTTGGGTTTAGGTTTTAAGTTTTTATTTTAGGTTTGTTTTTAAGTTTTATCTTTTTTGTTTAAGTTTAGGTTTATTTTTAGTTTAATTTATTTTATTTAGTTTAGGATTAGGTTTATGTTTTGGTTTAGTTTATTTTAAGTTTTGGTTTTGGTTGTATTTAATTTAGTTTAGTTTATTTGAGTTTAGGTTTAGGTTTATTTTATTTTACCTTTAGGTTTAGGTTTATTTTATTTTACCTTTAGGTTTTTTTTTAACTTTAAGGTTTAGGTTTTATTTTTTATTTATTTTTAGGTTTTATTTTTAAGTTTAGGTTTTTATTTAGTTTTTATTTTATTTTATGTTTATTTTATTTTTATTTTACATTTAGTTTTTATTTTATTTAGGTTCTCTATTCTTAGTTTTATTTTATTTTATTTTTGGTTTAGTTTAAGTATTTATTCATTTTATTTTAGTTAATTTTTATTATTTATTTTATTTTTCTTTTAGGTTTAGGTTTAGGTTTAAGTTTTCATTTATCTTTTTATTTTATTTATTTATTTTTTAGGTTTAGGTTTGTTTATTTATTTTATTATTAGGTTTTATTTAGTTTAGGATTAGGTTTTTAGGGTTTAAGGTTTAGAGTTTAGGGTTTGAGGTTTAGGGTTTAGGGTTTAGGGTTTATGTTTTAGGCCTAAGGTTCAAGTTTTAGTTTAGGGTTTAGGGTTTTTTTTAAATAGAGAACAAATTCAAATTCAACATTTCTTCTTTTCAATTTCATCAACCAAGTAACACACCAAGTTTTCTAAGACACAAGCGATGACACAAATAAAAACTGAGCTAGCATAGAGCATATTAAAAACCCTAGATAGCTAGAATCATCTCTACTATAAAGACATAGTTCCATAAGTAATAGATCGGATCAGTCATTCTTCAGTTTCTTCAATTCCCATCTGAACCACTCCAGCTCTCTAGTAGTGTGATCCACCACCGTGGCTGTAACTTTCGTCGCTCCTCCGGCCTCCATAACCACCACTACTCCATATCCACTAGCACCTCTAGATCACCCACCACCACTACGATAACCAGTGCCTCTGCCTTCGCCTCCACCACCAGATCTAGACTGAGCTTGGTTTATGGTGATGTTCCTGCCGTCAAGGTTCTACCCATTCTTATGGTTTAAGTTTATTAGGTTTTATGGTTTAGGTTTATTTTTTAATTTATTAATTACTTTAGGTTTAGGTTTAGGGTTTGGTGTTTATGATTAGGGTTTAGGGTTTAGGGTTTAGGGTTTTATGATTTATGCTTTTAGGGTTTAGGGTTTGGGGTTAGGGTTTAGTGGTTTAGAGAGGGTGGGGATTTAGAGTAGTGGTAGGGTTAGATTTAGGGTTTAGCCCAGGGTTTGTGGTTTGGGAGGTCAGGTTAGGGTCCGTGTCAGAGGGTTTGTGTCAGTGGCTCAGCCTCAGGCCTTGTGGCCTAAAGCCAGTGCTCAGTGGCTGGCCCATATGTGGCTCAGTGGGCCTACAACCCAGGGCCCAGAGCCCAGGTGACTCAGGGCCTAGGATCGCTCAGGATCAGTTTGTGGCCTTTAGGCCCAGGGCCTAGGCCCAGGGCCTGCAGGTTGTGGTGCTGCCTAGGGCCCAGTGTCAGGATTCCAGGGAGGGTTAGTTGGGGTCTATGGGTCAAGGATCTGGTAGGTCTTTTAACCCAAGCAAACTGGTAGGTTTAAGTTTATTTAGTTTATTTTCATTTATTTAGGTTATTTTAATTTTCATTTTATTTAGGCTCATTTTTTTTAAATCATTTAGATTAGTTTATTTATTTAGGTTTATTTATTTTAGTTTAGGTTTTTTTTATTTTAGTTTATTTTTAGGTTTATGTTTATTTTAGTTTAGATTTATTTTTATTTTATTTTTTATGTTTAGGTTTTACTTTTATTTTTAGATCTAGGTTTATGTTTTATTTTATTTTAGGTTTAGGTTTTAGGTTTTCCTGTTTTATTTTAGGTTTTATTTTTTAGTTTAGGTTTAGGTTTATTTTCAGTTTATTTTATTTTACTTTTTTTAGGGTTTAGGTTTATGTTTCATTTATTTTAGCTTAGTTTATTTTAGTTTAGGTTTAGGTTTATTTTTATTTTGTTTATTTTAGGTTAGGTTTTTTTTAGTTTAAGGTTTAGGTTTTATTTTCTATTTATTTTTAGGTTTATTTTTTAGGTTTAGGTTTTTATTTAGTTTTTATAAAATTTTATTTATAGGTTTATTTTGTTTTTAATTTACATTTAGTTTTTTATTATATTTAGGTATTTTTAGGTTTATTTTATTTTTCTCATTTAGTTTAGGTTTTTATTTATTTTATTTTATTTTAGTTTTTATTTTTTTTTATTTTCTTTTTACGTTTAGGTTTAGGTTTAAGTTTAGGTTTAGGTTTTGGTTTTAGTTTAGATTTTTATTTTATTTTATTTATTATTTTAATTAGGTTTAAGTTTAGTTATTTATTTTATTTTTAAGTTTTATTTAGTTTAGTTTTAATTTTATACTGTGGTTTAGGATCTTGGTCGTGTGGGGTCAGGATTTAGTGGTTGTAGGTTTAGGGTGTATGGTAGGGGTAGGGTTTAGGGTTTTAGGTTTAGGGATCAGGTGGTTTAGGTTTAGGGTTTAGGGTCAGTGGCCTAGGGTCAAGGCCTAGGTCAGTTATTTTAATTTTTTTAATTTTTTTAATTTTATTTATTTTTTTAAATTAAGTAAACTTGTAGGTTTAGGTTTATTTAGTTTATTTTTTATTTATTTTAGATTATTTTATTTCTTATTTTTAATGTTATTTAGTTTAGTTTATTTATTTTAGGTTTATTTATTTTAGTTTAGATTTTTTATTTTAGTTTATTTTTTAGGTTTAGGTTTAGGTTTTAGTTTAGTTTTATTTTTATTTTTATTTTTAGGTTTAGGTTATTTATTATTTTTAGATTTAGGTTTAAGGTTATAGGTTTAGGGTTATAGGTTTATGGTTTAAGGCTTAGGATTTAGGGTTTAGGATTAGTTTTAGGGATTAGAGTTTGTGGTTTAGGGTTTAGGGAGTTTTTTTTCTAAATCAAGTAAACTGGTAAGTTTAGGTTAATTTAATTTAATTTTCATTTATTTTAGTTTATTTTATTTTTTTTATTTAGGTTTATTATTTATTTTTATTTAGTTTAGTTTATTTAGTTTAGTTTAGGAATTTTATTTAAGTTTATTTTTTAGGTTTAGGTTTATGTTTATGTTTATTTTTTAGATTAGTTTTATTTTATTTATTTTTTATGTTTAGTGTTTTTTATTTTTATTTTTTGGTTTAGGTTTTATTTTTTAGTTTAGGTTTAGGTTTATTTTTAGTTTATTTTATTTTATTTGGTTTACTGTTTAGGTTTAATTTATTTTAGGTTTAGGGTTAGGTTTTATTTATTTTAGTTTATTTTATTTTAGTTTAGGTTTAGGTTTATTTAATTTTACTTATTTTAGGTTTAGGTTTTTTCTTAGTTTACAGTTTATGTTTTATTTTTTATTTATTTTTAGGTTTATTTTTTAGGTTTAGGTTTTTATTTAGTTTTTATTTTATTTTATTTTAGGTTTATTTTATTTTTATTTTATGTTTAGTTTCTATTTTATTTTGGTTTATTATTTTTAGGTTTATTTTATTTTTTAGTTTAGTTTAAATTTGTATTTATTTTATTTTAGTTTAGCTTTTATTTTTTATTTTATTTTTTTTTACATTCATGTTTAGGTTGTAGTTTAGGATTTTATTTTATTTTATTATTTTATTTCATTTAGTTTTAGGTTTATTTATTTATTTAAATTTTAAGTTTTATTAAGTTTAGGTTTAAGTTTTTAGGTTTTTAGGATTTAGGATTTAGGGTTTAGGGTTTAGGGTTTAGAGTTTATGGTTTACGATTTTAGGGTTTAGGGTTTAGGGTTTAGGGTTTAGTATTTTAAGGTTTAGGGTTTAAGGTTTAGTGTTGTAGGTTTAGGGTTAGGATTTTTTTAAAATTTTCTTTAATTTTTAGGTTTTTTTAATTTATTTAGGTTTATTGTTTATTTATTTTAGTTTTTTTTATTATTAATTAGTATAGTTTATTTATTTTATGTTTATTTATTTTAGTTTAGGTTTTTTATTTTAGTTTATTTTAGGTTTAGGTTTAGGTTTATTTTTTAAATATAGTTTTATTTTTATTCTAAAGAAACCAACTATTCTAAGACACAAGCGATGACATAGATAAAAATGAGCACGCATAGAGCAAATGAAAAACCCTAGATAACTAGAACTGCCTCTACTGTAAAGACACACTTTCATAAGCAGCAGATTAGATTGGTCATTCCTCAGTTTCTCCAGTTCCCATCAGAACCACCCTTACCTCTCGAGTAGCGGGATCCACCATCACATCCCCGATCTCTCCCTCTGCCACCACCAAAGCTGTAAGCTCTATCATTCCTCCTGCCTCAATAACCACCACTGCTCCAACCACCACCTCCATTTCCACTAGCACCTCCAGATCCCTGACCACCACTGCGATAACCACCGCCTTCACCTTCGCCTCCATCGCCAGATCTAGGGTGAGCCTGGTTGATGGTCATGTTCTTGCCAACAAGGTTCTGCCCATTCTTAGGATTTAGTTTTAAGTTTTAGTTTAGTAGGTTTAGGGTTTAGGTTTATTTTTAAATTTAGTTACATTAGGTTTAGGTTCAAGGTTTGGGGTTTAGGGTCTAGGGTTTATGGTTAGGGTTTAGGGTTTATGGTTAGGGTTTAAGGTATATGGTGTAGGGTTTAGGGTTTAGGGTTTAGGGTTTTAAGGTTTATGTTTTTAGGGTTTAGGGTTTAGGGTTGTAGGTTTATGGTTTAGGGTTAGTTTTTGGGTTTAGGGTTTTCTTTTACAAAAAAAAAAAAAAAAAATTAAGCAAACCCCAGTTTTAGGGTTTAGTTTAGTTAGTTTTATTTTTATTTATTTTAGTTTATTATTTTATTTTTTTATTTAGGTTTTTTTTTATTTTTATTTAGTTTAGTTTATCATTTTAGGTTTATTTATTTAAGCAGTTTTTTTTATCTTTAGTTTATTTTTTAGGTTTAGGTCTTTTATATTTTAGTGAGTTTATTTATATTTTAAAGTTTAGGTTTAGGTTTTAGGTCTGGCTCACGTAGGGTTTTAGGGTAGGGTAGGGGTCAGCAGGTTTAGGGCCCAGGGTTTAGGGTGGCCTAGGGTGGTAGGAGGGTTTGGTGGGTTGGGTTTAGGCTTTAGATTTAGGGTTTAGGGTTTATGGTAGGGTTTTTTAATCAAACCCCAGGTTTATGTTTATTTAGCATATTTAGTATATATTTAATTTATTTTTGTTTATAGTTTTATTTTATTTAGGTTTATTTTTATTTAGTTTAATTTATCTTTTAGGTTTATTTATTTTAGTTTAGGTTTTCATTTAGTTTAGTTTTTAGTAGGTTTACCTTATTTTTTAGTTAAGTTTATGTTATTTTTTAGGTTTAGGATTTATTTTTTTAGGTTTAGGTTTTATATTTATATTTTAATGTTTACATTTAGATTTTTATTTTTTTAGGCTTAGGTTTTAGGTTTTTATTTTAGGTTTCTTTTTAAGTTTTATTTTTTAGTTTAGGTTGAAGTTTTTCTTTAGTTTATTTTATTTAATTTAGTTTAGGTTTAGGTTTAGTTTAGTTTATTTTAGGTTTAGTTTAAGTATTAATTTTAGTTTTAGTTTATTTTAGTTTTATTATTTTATTTTATTTATTATTTTTTATTTTAGGTTTAGGTTTTTTTTTTTTAGTTTGGGATTTAGGTTTTATTTTTTATTTATTTTTAGGTTTTATTTTTAAGTTTATTTTTTAGGTTTAGGTTTTTATTTTATTTTATTTTAAGTTTGTTTTATTTTTATTTTACATTTAGTCTTTATTTTTTTAATTTTTTTATTCTTAGGTTTGTTTTATTTTTATTTTATTTTATTTTTAGGTTTAGGTTTAGGTTTTAGTTTAAATTTATATTTTATATTATTTATTTTATTTTTTTAGGTTTAGGTTTATTTATTTATTTTATTATTAGGTTTTATTTTAGTTTAGGTTTAAGTTTTTAGGTTTTTAGGGCTTACGGTTTAGGGTTTTGGGTTTTGGGTTTGATGTTTAGGTTTAGGGTTTAGTGTTTAGGATTTAAGGTTTTTAGGGTGAAGGGTTTAGGGTTTAGATTTTAGGATTTAGGTCTAGGGTTCAGGTTTTAGTTTAGGGTTTAGGGTTTTTGGTTTTTTTTTTTAACACAGAAGAAAATTAGATTTAACATTTCTTCTTTTCAATTTCATCAACCAATTAACACACCAAGTTTTCTAAGACACAAGCGATGACATAGATAAAAAAATGAGCACGCATAAGGAAAAACCAAAAACCCTAGATAGCCAGAATTGTTTCTACTATAAAGACAGTTGCATAAGTAGCAGATCAGACTGACCATTCTTTAGTTTCTCCAGTTCCCATCAAAACCACCCAGACTCTCTAGTAGTGTGATTCACCATCATCTCTCCGATCTCTCCCTCCACCACTATGACAACTGTAACCTCCATCGCTCCTCCGACCTCCATAACCACCACTACTTCGACCACCACCTCCATATCCACCAGCAACTCCAGATTCGCCACCACCACTGCCATAACCATAACACCTACCTTTGCCTCTACCGCTAGATCTAGACTAAGCCTCGTTGACGGTGATGTTCTTGCTACTAATTCTGCTAATTCTTAGGGTTTAGGTTTATTTAGATTTTTGGTTTAGGTTTATTATTTAATTTATTAAGTTACTTTAGGTTTAGGTTTAGGGTTTGGCTTTTAGGGTTTGGCTTTTAGGGTTAGGATTTAAAGTTTAGGGTATAAGGTTAAGGGTTTAGGGATTAATGTTTAGAGTTTAAGGTTTTGGGGTTTATGCTTTGTGGTTTAGGATCAGGTTGGCTTTAGGGTTTAGGTTTTGTGGTTTGTGAGTTTTAGGTTTTGTAGGGTGTTTTTAGGGTTTAGGGTTTAGGGTTTAGGCCAGCACCAGGGTTGAGCGAAGAGGTCCCGTGATCTAGGCATATGGTCATGGTCAGTTAGGGCCTAGTGTTTAGCCCAGGTCACTAGTAATCAGTGTCAGGGAGAGCCTGGGATCTTTAGGCTCAGTGTCCATCAGGCCTGTGCCCAGGGTTGGGTGGATTTAGGTTGTTAATTAGGGCTCAGGGCCTGATTTTTTCTTAAAACCATAAACTGGCATGAGCTTGTTTAGTTTATTTTAGTCCATTTTATTTATTTAAGTTTATTTTTTATTTAGTTATTTTTAATTTTATTTGTATTTATTTTATTTTAGTTTTTTTTAGTTTAGGTTTTATTTTAGTTTATTTTCAGGTTTACATTTAGGTTTATGTTTATTTTAGTTTAGTTTTATTTTATTTTATTTTATGTTTAGGTTTTATTTTTTTTTTAATTTTAGGTTGAGGTTTAGGTTTTTATTTTATTTTTTTAGGTTTAAGTTTTAGATTTTTCTTTTAGGTTTATTTTTAGGTTTAGGTTTATTTTTATTTTATTTTATTTCATTTAGTTTAGGATTTAGGTTTAATTTATTTTAGGTTTAGGTTTAGGTTTTATTTAGTTTAGTTTAGTTTATTTTAGTTTAGGATTATGTTTATTTTATTTGATTTATTTTAGGTTTAGGTTTTTTTTTGTTTAGGGTTTACATTTTGTTTTTTTATTTATTTTTAGGTTTAATTTTTAAGTTTAAGTTTTTATTTTATTTTATTTTAGGTTTATTTTATTTTTATTTTATGTTTAGTTTTAATTTTTTTTAGGTTTTGTATTTTTAGCTCTATTTTCTTTTTTAGTTTAGTTTAGATTTTTATTTAGTTTATTTTAGTTTAATTTTTTATTTTTTATTTTATTTTATTTTTACATTTAGGTTTAGGTTTAGGTTCATGTATAGGTTTTAGTTTAGGTTTTTATTTTATTTTATTCTTTTTATTTTATTTAAGTTTAGGTTTTTTTATTTATTTTATTTTTATGTTTTATTTAGTTTAGCCAGCTTTAGCCTTTAGGGTTAAGAATCACGGTTTAAGGCCTGGGGTCATGTAGCTTTATGGCTCAGGATCATGGTTCAGGGTATGGCCTGGGGTCAGGATTTGCTATGGCTCAGGGAGTGGCCTAGGTCAGGGTTTGTGGTTATGGTTTATTCCTTTTGGTCCAGGATTAGGGTTTGTGGTAGGTAGGTTTTGGATTTAGATTTAGGGCCAGGGTTTAGAGTTTATGGCCTGGTTAGTTTATGGTTTAGGATTTAGATTCTCATTTAGGATTTTAAGTTTATGGATTTAGTTTATTGAGCTTTTTTTTATTTATATTATTTATTTTTATTTTATTTTTAATTTAGTTTAGATTATTTATTTTAGGTTTATTTTGTTTAGGTTTTATTTAATTTATTAGGTTTATTTTTATTTTTAGTTGACTTATTTTTATTTTATTTTTAGGTTTCAATTTTAGGGTTTAGTGGGGCCTGAGTCAGTTTGTGTTTAGTTTTTAGGAGGGTTTATGGTCAGTGGTTAGGATCAGTTAGGCTTTAGTTTAGGTTTAGGGCCCAGGATAGGGTCAGAGTCAGTGGTTTAGGGTTTTGGGCCTGGGGAGGATTTAGGGTGGGTGGGTAGGTCCAGTCAGTTATTTTAGTTTAGGTTTTATTTTAGTTTATTTTAGGTTTAGTTTAGGTTTATGTAGGGTTTAGTTTAGTTTATTTTATTTTATTATTTTGGTAAGTTTTTTAAATGTTTAGGTTTAGGTTTTGTTTTATTTTAGTTTTATTTTTTTAATTTAGGTTTAGGTTAATTTTTGGTTTATTTTATTTTATTTAATTTATCATTTAGGTTTAGTTTATTTTAGATTTAGGTTTAGGATTTATTTATTTTAGTTTAGGTTTTTTTTGCTTATGTCAGTTTAGGTTTGTTTTAGTTTTATGTTTATTTTATTTATTTTAGGTTTTATTGTATTTTAATTTAGTTTTATTTTAGATTTTTTATTTTTTTCATTTAGTTTTTATTTTATTTAAGTTTTTTATTTTTAGGTTTATTTTATTTTTTTAGTTTAATTTATGTTTTTATTTTATTTTATTTTTAGGTATAGGTTAAGGTTTAGGTTTTAGTTTAGGTTGTTATTTTATTTTATTTATTTTATTTAGGCTTATGTGTTTTTATTTTTAGGTTTTATTTAGTTTAGGTTAAGGATTTTAGGTTTTAGGGTTTAGTGTTTATGGTTTAGGGTTTAGGGTTTAGGGTTTAGGGTTTGGGGTTTAAGGTTATAGGTTTTGAGGTTTAGGGGTAGGTTTTTTATATATTTTTATATTTTTTATTTTTATATTTTAGGTTTGGGATTTATGGATTAGGGTTTAGGTTTTAGGTTTCGGGTTTAGGTTTTAATTTAGTGTTCAGGGTTTTTGGTTTTTGTTTTAACAAAGAATAAATTCATATTCAATATTTCTTCTTTCTCTTTTCATCAACCAAGTAACACACCAAGGTTTCTAAGACTCAAGCAATGACATATATAGAAAATGAGCATGCATAGAGCAAATCAAAAACCCGATAACTGCCTATAAAGACAAAGTTGCTTAAGCAGGGCGTTCTTCAATTTCTGGTTTAATTCTCTCCCTTCATTTACCCTTACATATCACCTCGCCATTCCTCGATTCCACCACCTCTAATATCTCGCCGCCTGCCATTGCTAGATCTAGAGAACCTCGATGATGATATTGCATCAAAGTTCTACCCATTATTAGGGTTTATGTTTAGCTAGTTTATTAAATGTTAGGTTTAGGTTTTTTAATTATTTAGTTACTTTAGGTTTAGGTTTAGTGTTGGTTTAGTGTTTAGGTTTGGTTTTGTTTTTAGTTTTGTGTTTGGGGTTTTAGGGTTTATGCTTTTAAGGTTTAGGGTTTAGGGTTTAGGGTTTAGGGTTTAGGGTTGTAGGTTTAGTGTTATACATTTAAGGTTTAGGGTTAAGGTTTCTTTATTTTTTAGTTTTAGGTTTTATGTTTGAGGTTTAGGGTTCAGATTTTAGCTTAGTGTTTAGGGTTTTTGTTTTTTTGTAAGAGAGAATAAATTCAGATTCAACATTTCTTATTTTCAATTTCATCAACCAAGTAACACACCAAGTTTTCTAAGACCTAAGTGACGAAATAGATAAAAAATGAGCACGCATAGAGCAAATCAAAAACCCTTAGTAACTAGAACCATCTCTAATCTAAAGGCATAGTTCCATAAACAGCAAGGTGTATCGATCGTACTTTAATTTCTTCCAATTCCCATCAAAACCACCCCAGCCTCTCGAGTAGTAGGATCCACCATCATATTCCTCTTCTCTTCCTCTGCCACCACCACCACCATTGTAACCTCCATCGCTCCTCCCACCTCCATAACCACCACTACTCTGACCACCGCCTCCATATCCACCAGCACCTCCAGATCCCGCACCACCACTATGATAACCGCTGCCTTCACCTTCGCCTCCACCGCTAGATCTAGACTGAGCCTGGTTGACGGTGATGTTCCTACCGTCAAGGTTCTGCCCATTCTTATGGTCTAGGTTTTGGTTTAGGTTTATTAGTTTTAGGGTGTAGGTATATTTTTTAATTTATTTAGTTACTTAGGTTTAATTTTAGGGTTTGTGGTTTAGGGTTTAGGGTTTGAAGGTTTATGCTTTTAGGGTTTAAGGTTTAGGGTTAGGGCTTAGGGTTTAGGGTTTAGTGTTTTGGGTTTAGAGTTTAGGATTTATGATTTTAGAGTTTAGTAAGGGTTGTTGTCAGGTTCACTATTGGGTTTAGGTTTAGGGTTTAGGGTTAGGGTTTATTTTATTTTATTTATTTATTTATTTTTAGGGTTTAGGGTTTAGGGTTTTAGGGTTAGAGTTTTAAGTTTAGAGTTTAGGGTTTAGGGTTTTGGGTTTAGGGTTTAAAATTTAGGGTTTATGGTTTTTTTAAAAAAATTAAGCAAACCCCAGGTTTAGGCCTATTAGTCACTTATATTTTATTTTATTTAGGTTTTTTTTTATTTTTATTTTGAGTTTATTTTATCTTGGGTTTATTTCTTTAGTTTAGTTTTATTTATTTATTTTAGCTCAGTTATCTTTAGTTGATTTTATTTTATTTTATTTTAGTTTAGTCTTTAGGCCTGGGTGGTTTAAGCCTTAGGAGTTTAGGGTTTAGGATCAGGGCTCAGGATTAGGCTCAGGTAGGGCCTAGGATTTAGTGCTCAGTGGTTTGGGCCTAGGATCAGGGTTGATAGGGTAAGGCCTAAAGCCTAGGTCTGTGGATGGCCTGGTTTCAGGGCTCAGGTTTTAGGGCCTAGGGTAGGGCCAGCAGGCCTAGGTGGTTAGGGTAGTGTTAGGTTAAGGATTTTTATTTTTTTTATTTGGGTTTATGGTAGTGGTAGGGTCACTTAGGGTTGGATTTAGTTTAGGTTTATTTTTTAAATTAAGCAAAATGGTAGCCCAGGTTTCTTTTATTTATTTTATTTATTTTTTTGGTTTAATTATTTTTATTAGGTTTTTTATTTTAGTTTGTTTTTTAGGTCTAGGTTTAGGTTTATGTTTATTTCTTAGTTTATTTTTATTTTAATTTTAATTTTTAGGTTTAGGTTTTTTATTTTATTTTTAGGTTTAGGTTTAGGTTTTTATTTTATTTTTTTGGTTTAAGTTTTAGGTTTTCATTTTAGGTTTATTTTTAGTTTATTTTATTTTATTTAATTTAGGGGGTTTAGTTTTTTTAGGTTTTAGGTTTTATTTATTTATTTTTTTTTTAGGTTTATTTTATTTTGTTTATTTTAGGTTTAGGTTTTTTTTAAGTTTAAGGCTTAGGTTTTATTATTTATTTATTTTTTAGATTTTATTTTTAAGTTTAGGTCTTTAGTTAGTTTATAATGACTTTATTTTAGGTTTTTTATTTTAGTTTTTTGTTTAGCTTTTATTTTATTTAGGTTTTTTAATTTTAGTTTAATTTTATTTTTTAGTTTAGTTTATGTTTTTATTTATTTTATTTTAGTTTAATTTTTAATTTTTATTTTATTTTATTTTTATGCTTAGGTTTAGGTTTAAGGGTTTAGTTTAGGTTATAATTTTATTTTATCTTTTTATTTTATTTCTGTTTAGGTTTTTTTATTTATATTATTTTTAGGGTTTATTTAGTTTAGGATTAGGTTATTAAAGTTTAGGGTGTATGGTTTAGAGTTTTGGGTTTAGGGTTGTAGGTTTTAGGGTTTAGGTTTTAGGGTTTTAGGATTATGGTTTAAGGTTAGTTTTTTTATTTTTTTATTTTGTATTTTTAGGGTTTAGGTTATAGTGTTTAGGGTTTAGGGTTTCAGTTTTAGATTTTAGGTTTAAGGTTCAAGTTTTAGTTTAGGGTCTAAGGTTTTAGGTTTTTCTTAACAGAGCACAAATTTATATTCAATATTTCTTCTTCTTGATTTCATCAACCAAGTAACACACCAAGTTTTCTAAGACACAAGCGATGACATAGATAAAAATGAGCACGCATAGAGCAAATCAAATAGCCTAGATAACTAGAACCGCCTCTACTATAAAGACACAGTTCAATAAGCAGCAAATCGGATCGGTCATTCTTTAGTTTCTTCAGTTCCCATCAGGACCACCCTGGCCTCTCGAGTAGTGGGATCCACCATCATATCCCCGATCTCTCCGTCTGCTAGCACCACCTCTATAACCTCCATCGCTCCTTCTGCCAACATAACCATAACTTCTCTGACCACCACCTCGATAACCACTAGCACCTCTAGATCCCCCACCACCACTATGATAACCGCCGCCTCTGCCTTTTCCTCCCCCGCCAGATCTATATTGAGCCTGAATGACAGTGATGTTCCTACTGTCAAGGTTCTATCCATTCTTAGGGTTTAGGTTTATGTTTAGGTTTATTAAGTTTTAAGGTTTAGGTTTATTTTTTAATTTATTTAGTTACATTAGGTTTAGGTTTAGGGTTTGGGGTTTAGTGTTTAGGGTTTAGGGTTAGGGTTTTGGGTTTAAGGTTTAGGGTTTAGAGTTTGGGATTTAGGGTTTAGGGTTTTAGGGTTTATGCTTTTAAGGTTAAAGGTTTAGGGTTAGGGTTTAGGGTTTAGGATTTAGTTTTTCTTAGGGTTTAGGGTTTAGGGTTTAGGGGTTAGGGTTGTAGGTTTAGTGTTGTAGGTTTAGGGTTTGGGGTTAGGATATTTTTTTTTAAATTTTTAAGGTTTAGGGTTTATGGTTTATGTTTGAGGTTTAGGGTTCAACTTTTAGTTTAGGGTTAAAGGTTTTTGGTTTTTTTTGATAGAGAATAAATTTTGATTCAACATTTCTTCTTTTCAATTTCATCAACCAAGTAACACATGAAGAATTCTAAGACCCAAGCGATGACATAGACCAAAAATGAGCACACATAAAGCAAATCAAAAACCCTAGATAACTAGAACCATCTCTACTATAAAGACACTATTTCATAAGTAGCAAATCGTATCGACTATTCTTCAATTTCCTCCTGTTTCCATCAAAACCTCCCCGACCTCTCGAGTAGCGGGATCCACCATCATATCCTCGATCGCTCCCTCTGCCACCACCACGACTATAACCTTTGTCGCTCCTCTTACCTCTATAACCACCAATGCTCTGACCACCACCTTTGTATCCTCCAATACCTCCAAATCCACCACCACCACTACGATAACCGCTGCCTCCTCTTTGCCTCCACTGCCAAATCTGGACTGAGCCTGGTTGACGGTGATGTTCCTGCCATCAAGGTTCTGCCCATTCTTAGAGTTTAGGTTTATGTATAGGTTTAGTAGGTTTTAGGGTTTAGGTTTATTTTTTAATTTATCTAGTTACTGAGGATTAAATTTAGGGTTTAGGGTTTAATGTTTAGGGTTTGGGGGTTGGGATTTAGGGTTTAAAGTTTAGGGTTTATGGTTTATGATTTTAGGGTTTAGGGTTTAAGGTTAGGGCTTAGAGATTAGGAATTAGGGTTTAGGATTTAGAGTTTATGGTTTACTATTTATGGTTTAGAGTTGTAGGTTTAGTGTTGTAGGTTTAGAGTTTAAGGTTTAGGATTAGTTTTAGGGTTTAAAGTTTAGGGTTAGGGTTTTTTTTATTTTTTTATTTTTTTTATTTTTAGGGTTTAGGGTTAGTTTTTGGGTTTAGGGTCATGACTTAGGGTTTAGTTTTTAAAAAAAAACGGCAGGTAGCTCACTTAGTTTATTTTTATATTTATTTTTATTTTATTTAGGTTTAATTTTATTTAGTTTAGTTTATCTATTAGGTTTATTTATCTTTTAGGTTTTATTCATCATTGGTAGTATGTTTAGGTTTATTTTATCTGAGTTTATTTTATCTTTTGGTAGTTTAGGTTTAGGGTCAGGTTTATGACAGGGTTTAGGCCTGGGTTTAGGTCAGGGCCTAGGATTTAGTGTTTATGCTTTGGGTAGTGGTTGTGGTCAGGGTTTTTTGTTCAGGGCCCAGGATTTAGGGTTTAGGTCTGGGGCCTGGGCTGCCCAGGTTTAGGGTGGTGGGTCAGGCCCAGGGCCTAGTAGTTAGGGTTTAGTGTCTGGTCAAGGATTTTATTATTATAATCAGAGTCAGTTTAGTGGTTTAAGGCCTGTTTAGGTAGGGTCGTGCCTTAGCTTTAGGGTTTATTTTAAATTAAGTAAACTGGAAGTTTTATATTTTTTCTAGTTTATTTGGTTTATTTTATATGTATTTTAGTTTATTTTAGGTTTATTTATTTTAGTTTAGTTTTTTTATTTTAGTATGTTTTTTAGATTTATGTTTATTTTTTAGTTTAGTTTATTTTTTTATTTTATTTTTGGGTTTAGGTTTTTTTTTTTTTTTTTTTTAGGTTTTGGTTTTATTTTAACTTTTTAGGTTTAGGTTTTGGTTTTATTTTAGGATTATTTTAAGTATTTTTTTTTAGTTTAGGTTTAGGTTTATTTTTAGTTTATTTTAATTTATTTAGTTTATAGTTTTGGTTTAGTTTATTTTAGGTTTAGGTTTAGATTTTATTTATTTTAGTTTTGTTTATTTTAGTTTGGGTTTAGGTATATTTTATTTTATTTATTTTAGGTTTAGGCTTTTTTTTAGTTTAAGGTTTAGGTTTTATTTATTTATTTTTAGGTGTTATTTTTATTTTTTATTTTTTAGGTTTAAGTTTTTTTTTATTATAACCTAAGTTTATTTAACTTATAATTTTGGTTTAGTTTTTATTTTATTTATGTTTTTTTTTTTAGGTTTATTTTATTTTTTAGTTTAGTTTATGTTTTTTTTTAATTTATTTTATTTTAGTTTTTCTTTTTTATTTTATTTGTGGGTTTAGGTTTAGGTTTTAGCTTAGTTATTTTATTTTATTTTATTTATTTATTTTGTTTAGGTTTAGGTTTATTTATTTACTTATTTTTAAGTTTTATTTAGTTTAGCTTAAGGTTTTTAGGTTTTCAAGGTTTAAGGTTTAGGGTTTAGGGTTTAGGGTTAGATGTTTTAAGGTTTAAGGTTTTGGATTTCGAGTTTAGGGTTAGGTTTTTTTTATTTTTTCTATTTTTTATTTTTTATATTTTTAGCGTTTTGGGTTTAGGGTTTAGGGTTTAGGTTTGAGGTGTAGGTTTTAGTTTAGGGCTTTTGGTTTTTGGTTTTTTTAACAGAGAGTAAATTTAGATTCAACATTTCTTATTTTCCATTTCATCAACCAACTGATACACCAAGTTTTCTAAGACATAAGCGACGACATAGATAAAAAGTGGGCACACATAGAGCCAATCAAAATCCTTAGATAACTAGAACTGTCTGTACTATAAAGACAGCTGTAGCACTAGATCGATCGACGTTTCTTCGCTCGTTCCCATCGAACCACCTGTCTCTTGAGTAGCAGGATCCACCATCATAACCTCGATCGCTCCCTCTGCCACCGCTATAGCTGTAACCTCAGTCGCTCCTCCCACCTCCATAACCACCAACGCTCTGACCACTACCTCTGTATCTAGTAGCACCTCCATATTGCCCAACACCACAGCGATAACCACCGCCTCTCCCTTTGCTTCGACCGCCAGATCTAGACTAATTCTGGTTGACGGTGATATTCCTACCATCAAGGTTCTACCCATTCCTAGGGTTTAGGTTTAAGTTTAGGTTTATTAAGTTTTAGGGTTTAGTTTTACTTTTTAATTTATTTAGTTACTTTTGCTTTAGGTTTAGGGTCTGGAGTTTAGGGTTTAGTTAGGGTTTAGGTGGATGTGGATTTGGGTTTAGAGTTAGGGTTTAGGGTTTAGGCTTTGGGTGTTTAGGTTTAGGGTTAGTTTAAAGTTTAGGGTTTAGGGTTTATTTAGGGTTTTAGGTGGTTTAGTTTATGGTTTAGGTTTAGGGTTTAGAATTTAGGGTTTAGGGTTTGGGTTTAGAGTATTTTTTTAAATTAAGCAAATGTGTTTAGGTTTATTTAGTTTCTTTTATTTATTTTAGTTTAGTTTATTTTTATTTTATTTAGGCTTATTTTTTATTTTAGTTTAGTTAATTTTATGTTTATTTATTTTAGTTTAGGTTTTCATTCTATTTTTAGGATCACGCTTTGTGTTTTTTTTTTTATTTAGGTTTAGGTTTATTTTTATTTTTAGGTTTTAGGTTTAGGTTATTATTTTATCTTTTGGTTTAGGTTTTATTTTAAATTTATTGTTAGGTTTTAATTTTCTCCTAGGTTTAGGTTTATTTTAGTTTATTTTATTTTATTTAGTTTAGGGTTTTAATGATAGTTGTTTTTTTTGGTTTAGGTTTAGGTTTTATTTATTTTAGTTTAATTTATTTTAGTTAAGGTTTAGGTTTATTTTATTTTGTTTATTTTAGGTTTAGCTTTTTTTTTAGTTTAGGGTTTAGGTTTTATTTATTTATTTATTTTTAGGTTTATTTTATTTTTATTTTATGTTTGGGTTTTATTTTATTTAGGTTTATTATTTTTAGGTTTATTTAATTTTATAGTTTAGTTTAGGTTTTTATTTATTTTTATTTCATTTAGTTTTTATTTTTTATTTTATTTTATTTTTAGGTTTAGGTTTATGTTTAGGTTTTAGTTTTGGTTTCTTTTTTATTTTCTTTTATTTAGGTTTAATTATTTTATTTTATTTTTTATTTTTTGGTTTTATTTAGTTTAGGTTTAAGTTTTTAGGTTTAGTGCTCAGGGTTTGCCAGGTTTTAGGGTCAGGTTTCTAGGTTTAAGGTTGTGGCTCAGGGTCAGGGTTGAGTCCCAGGTTTAGTCAGGGTCAAAGTTTAGGGTTGTGGCTCAGGGTCAGGTCAGGGCCTAGGGTGTCAGGTTATTTTTATTTTATTTTTATTATTATACATATTTTAGTGTAGGGTTTTAGGGTTTAGGATCTGGCTCTGCCATGGTCATGTGTCGCAGTGGCCTGGGTCATGGCCTGATTTAGTTTAGGGTCAGCTGGTTTAGGGTTTAGGTTAGTTATGGTTTAGGGTTAGTTTAGAGTTTATTTTAAAGTTTTAGGATTTAGGATTTAGGGTTTTGGTTATTTATTTTATTTTTAAATTAAGCAAACCCGACACGCCATTTCTTTAGTATATTTATTTTATTAATTATTTATTTTAGTTTAGTTTATTTTTATTGTTATTTAGGTTTATTTTTTTAGTTTAGCCTTAGAAATAAAGGGTTTAGGTTGTAGGTTTAGGGTTTAGAGTTTACGGTTTAGGATTTAGGGTTTAAGGTTTTTTTTTTAAATTAAGTAAACCAGAAGATTTAGGTTTATTCAGTAGATTTAGTTTTTTTTTATTTTAGTTTACTTTATTTTTAATTTTTATTTAGTTTTATTTTTTATTTTTATTTAGTTTAGTTTATTTATTTTAGGTATATTTAATTTAGTTTAGGGTTTTTTATTTTTTTTATTTTTTAGGTTTAGGTTTAGGTTTTTTTTTTTACATTTAGTTTAGGTTTTATTATTATTTTTAGGTTTAGGTTTTAGGTTTTTTATTTAAGGGTTATTTTAGGTTTTATTTTTAGTTTATGTTTAGGTTTATAGTTTATTTATTTTATTATGTTTAGGTTTAGGTTTAGTTTATTATAAGTTTAGGTTTATGTTTTATTTATTTTAGTTTAGGTTTAAGTTTATTTTATTTTGTTTAGTTTATTTATATTTTAGGTTAAGGTTTTTTTTAGTTTGGGGTTTATGCTTTATTTTTTATTTATTTTTAGGTTTATTATTTAGGTTTAGATTTTTATTTTCTTTTATTTTAGGTTTATTTCATTTTTATTTTACATTTAGTTTTTATGTTATTTAGGTTTTATTCAGGTTTATTATATTTTAGTTTAGTTTAGGTTTTATTTATTTTATTTTAGTTTTATTTTATTTTATTTTATTTTATGTTAAGTTTAACTTTATTTTATTTTATTTAGGTCTTTTTATTTATTTTACTTTAGGTTTATTTAGTTTAGCATAAGTTTAGGTGGGGTTTAGAGTTTTGGGTTTGGGTTTGGGTAGGGGTGGGGTTTTGGGTTAGGAGGATTTAGGAGGGTCATTGTTTAGGCTATTTTAGCTTTTGGCTTTAGGGTTTTTAGGGTTTAGGGTTATCTTAAGGTTCAGGGCTAGTTTAGGGTTTAGGATTTGGAGTTTAGGGTTTAGGGTTTAGAGTTTAGGGTTTAGGGTTTAGGGTTTAGGGTTAGTTTAGAGTTTAGGATTTAGGGTTTTAGGGTTTAAGGTTAAGGTTTGGATTTAGGGTTTAGGGTTTAGGGTTTTTTTGGAGAAATTAGAAAAATTTTATTACCACAAAGAAAAGGTACAAAGTACGTAGAGGGGGTAAATCTCTAAGCTAATGCTCAAAGAACTTCAATAAGTCTTAAAGAGATAAACCCCCTAACTATTACAATAATTAGGGAAAGAAAGCAGAAGAACAAAAATGACCAAGTAACCAATAACTAAAAATCTATGTAACCAACAACTTCATATGGTCCCTTAATAAGATCCACTTGCAAGAGTGTCCCCAACAAAGAAATCTTCAACATACTTTTGAAATGACTACAATTAATCAAACATAAAGAGTAAGAGCATAAAGGAGTAAAGTAAAGAAAAGGCTCAATTACAATCATCTCAAGGAGCAACACTATATGTAAGCATCCAAACTTCAGGAGAAGGGTTACAATTACATATAACACTATGAGCCAAAAGAAGAAAGAGTGGGAAACATCAAGGCCATCATTGTGAGCATACTTCGTGTAGCACATTATCCAAAGATGGTCCTCCAGCAAGCCTGCAAAACCCTCCAAATAGCAAAGATAAGAGTCAACCACCAAGCCACCAGAACAACCAAGCTTAATAAGATAGATAAGCAAGCAACCCACGAGGATAATAGCAAAAAAAAGGAGCACCACCAAAGCCACCACCAAAAAAGAATACCAAAATCAAGAGGACCAAACATCATGATATGGGTAACAACACAAAATAGAGAGAAACAAGGGCAAAAAGGAAAACCATAAGTGCTCAGATCATCCCTCAACAAAATAAAAAAGGAGCAACAACAAAAAAACCTAGCCTAACAAAGGGGTGGGGAGGTGGCAGGCCACCCAAATAGGAAAAGGGGTGTTCTTTGATAGAGAAAGAGGTCAAGTAGGAGGAAACCAGCAAAAAAAATATCAAAAGATAACCAGCAGATTCCCAGAATAGTCACCAAAGGAGCAGGAAAAACCTGCCAAAGCAGCCACCCCTCCAACTAGTCCAACCAGCCAAAACAACCAACCCAACTAGCCATCCAACAAATCCTCCTAGCAAACCACCTCAATAGCAAAAGATCCAAGTCATCCAACCCAAAAACCTCAGAATAAAGACCAACAATAGTCATCAAGCCAAAACCATCCAAGATAGCCTGGGAAAGGGTAGAGACAGATAGCAGCCACCAAACCCAATCAAGGAAAAAGAAAATCCAATCCATAAGGGTAGGAAAGCTAGCTAGAGACAGAAAGATACAAAGCCCAATAAGATAGAAAATAAGCCAACCAAAAAAATAGCAGTAATAAAGGCACCCAACCCAGCCACCAGCAGCTAAAGATAAATAACAACCACACAGTAGCCATCAATTAGCCATTTCAGAACAATACCCAAACCCAAAGCCACAACAGTATCGGAGGAGGTCCAACCCATAACCAAAAGAATAAAAACACAAACAATGAATCCACTAAGTCAACAAAACTTGCCAACCACCTCCATGCCTAAATCAAGCAGAGATAAACCACCAAAAATAGCCAACCAACCAACCCAACCAAAACCAAAATCCAACCTAGCTCAACAAGAAACCACCTACCACCACACATAGATTTAATAAGTTTGGAAGTATGCTAAAGGAGGAAAAACCCATACGAAAGAAAAGCCTATAGCACCTAGAAGGAGGAAATAAGAAAAACAAGGAAAATTTTGGTAAAAAAAAGCAGGCAGTCGAAACCAAGCTGAAAAAACCTAAAAACCCCATGTTACACTTACAAAAACCACCAGGGAGCAACAATAAGGCCAAAATAAAAAATAGGAGTTGAAAAACATAGACCTAAAGAGGAAAAATTAATACATCACCAGAACCCAAAGATGGTTTAATGAGGGCAAAACAAAAATAAGGGATCATACAAATAAAAAAACCAAGCTAAGAAATTATAATCTGAGATAAGCCAATCCAGTGTTATCCAAATTAACCAAACCTCTTAATAATTTTATGATGTTTAGTTGTCAAATAAAGTGAAATTAGTTAAGTTGGCACCAAAATTAGCTAAATAATCAGCACAACCATTATCTTCATGAAGGATGTGGGAAATTTTAAAATAAACATGAGAAAGTATAATTTTAGTATGATTAAGAAGATAAAATAATTCAGCATTCCCATTTTTATTGGAATTAAGGATGTAAAGAAGCAAGAGAGCATCAACTTCAATCTAGATGTTGAGGAAACCTTTATTCAAACAAATTTCAATTGCTTTATTAACATCCATAAGCTCAGCAAAGAGAACAAAATAGGCTTTGAGAAGATAAGCAGAAGCACAAATGACTGTACCTTTAGAATCCCCAAGGATACCACCACAACCATATTTATTGGAAGCAATATAACCATTAGTATTAAACATTATCTTTAGGTTTGATCCAACGGATAATCGTAGCACCTTTATGAGAGTCTAGATCAGGCAAAATGATACCCAATTCTTTAGCCAAAAATTTGTAACCTCTAAAAGAATGTTATTAATAATATTGGCATTAAAATGAGCAAGAATTTTTTCTTTAGTTCTAGCTAAGATCCTTTTATGGTTCATAGGAATACCATGATATTTGGCATCATTTCTACCCATCCAGATGAACCAGATAATGGTAATAGCATTTAAAACTTTTATATGACCTTTCACAGTGTTTTGTCTTCCAGAAGATGATATAAAGAAAGAGAACCATGAAAATATTTGGTATTAAATAAATCATCATCCCAAAACCATAATTTAGTAGTAACAACTCCATTGACAAAAACATGATTTACATTTTCAATATTAAATCAACAACAGCACTTTGAAGGTAAATAAAACCATTTAGTCCAGAGAAAAAAAGTCAATAGGAATATAGTTATTCAAAATCCTCCAAGCTAAAACCAAATTGGAAATGGGAATGATAATGTTCCAAAGTTTAATAAAAACATTAGAAGGGTGATGTTTATCTCTAATAAAGTTCCAAATCTATTTAAGAACAAAATCACCATTATGAGAAAGTTTAATAAAAATTTGGTCAGGTTTGTTAGAAGAAATGGGAATATTTCTAAAGTTATCAATAAGAGAAATAGGGATATAGTTCTCAAGTTTATTTTCATTCCAATTGTTATTAAGCCAAAAATAATTGACTTTGATAGCAGTAGTAGAGTGGGTAGATAAATGTGTGTCAATAGAATTGATGCCCATTCAATTATCTTGATAGAAAAAGGAAAAATTGGACTGGATGCCCCAAGATATTAATGATTCAGCAACCCATTTAATGGAACAAATCCTTTTCCAAACTGGAGAGTCACCAACTTTATAAGCATAGTTAAGAGGATGTTTACCTTGGAAATATTTTTTCATCATAAACTTAGCCCAAAGGCTATCATTCTTTCTGAATTTCCACCAGAGTTTATGAGAAAATGTAGTGACAGCTTCACGAATAGGTTTGCAACCAATAGCACCTTAACCAAAAGGACCACAACATTTATTCCAAGATGCCCAATGCATTCTTTTGGTAGAATTATTGGAGCCCCAAAAAATTTGTTAAGCAAACGATCAATTCTGATAAGTGTAGCATTAGTGGGAATAATAGTTTGAATCAAATTAAGTGGCATAGAGTTCAGAGTATTTTTAAGGATAGTGAGCCTACCACAAAAGTATAGTAAATGGAATTCCCAAATAGATATGTTATTTGAAATTTTTTGAATTAACTCGTCAAAGAGATGGGAACATTTTGGGCCTTTAAAGAGTGGAGCACCCAAGTACTTAGAGGTAATTGTTGATGTTTAAAATTTGTGATATGAAAGAATTGATTGATTTTAGTATTGAAGATGCTAGAGGAAGTGATAAAATAGCTTTTGTTATCATTTATCGAAAGGCCACTTTCTGTACTAAATTTATTTAAAATTTTTTTAAGATGTTTGATGTGATGAATAGAAGCATTGCAAAAAATAATAAAATGATTAGCAAAACTTAGATTGGAAACAGGAAGACCACCAAGAGTTCTGTAGTATATACTAGGATTATTTAAGAATAAATCATTGAAGATCTTAGATAAGTACTCAACAACAATAATAAATAAAGCTAGAGATAAGGGATCCCCCTTGTCTTAAGCCATGGGAAGAGGGAAAGAAACCTAGGGCTTCCCAATTAAGCAAATTCAAAAACCAGGCATTATGGATACATTATTTGATAAAAAAAATAAATTTTTAGAAAACCCAAATTAATTCAAAATCTGGAAAAGGAAGTCCCAAGAGATGTTACCAAAGACTTTGGTAATATCTATTTTGAAAAGAATGTTGCCCCCTCTAGTCTTAGCATCAAGATCGTGAATTAGTTCTTTAGCAAGTAAAATATTATCAAAAATAGATTTACCTCTAACAAAACCAGTTGAGGGAGATAATTTTATTAAGTAAAGGACTAAGTCTGTTGGTAAGGATTTTAGAAATAAGATTATTGAAGAAGGTGCAAAGACTAATAGGTGTAAAATCACCCTAATAATCCAGGTTATCTTTTTTTGGTATGACAATAATAAAAGTAATAGAAAAATATCTGGGAAAAGGATTACCATTAAAAAAATCAATCACAACCTAAATCAAATCATTTTTAATGATAAACCAACATTTCTAAAAAATTAAGTAGTGAAACCCTCCGGACCAGCAACAGAATCAATGCTCATGCTATTTAGAACTTTAAAAAATTCATCTTCATTAAACAATGGTAAATCATTATCATCATTATTAATAATGGAATGAATCAGGTGCGATTTGGAAATAGCTTCATAAAAGAAATTCTTGTTAAGCATAATTATAAAGTAATTAATAACCAAATCCTTAATCTCATTTTTCTTCATAATCCAATCTTGATAATCATTTTTATTTTTTTGAATATTATTAAAAGCTCTCTTTTTCTTAACCAAAGCATGGAAATACTTAGTAGTCCTGTCACCATCCGTAATATCTTTACTACCAACTTTTTAGTGCCAGCTTCAGTTAATTATGTAAGCTTAGAAGGATTAGACATAATAGGGACTTCAAGATCATAAACCAAATTTTCCATGTCTTTAATATTAGCAAAAAGGTTTTTCAAATAATGCTTGTTCCACCAACCCAAATTTTGTTTAAGTCTTTTATGTTTAAACCAAAGTCTATTCATCTCCATAATCGAATTATCATGATGTAAAGGGGCTTTCAAATTCTTAGCTACAACATCAAGGAAATTAATATGAGGAATCCACATGTTTTGAAATCTAAAAGGAGAGGAGTTTTTTTAATTTATTAGATTTATGTTTAACGGAAACCAAAAGAGGAGCATGATTAGACAAGGTTCTGCTTAAATGATCAACATAAGTAATAGACCATTGAGTAATCCAATGACTATTAAAAAGAATCCTGTCTAACCTTTACCAAAGTCTAAGGTTTTCCCATGTGTAATTAGAACCCTTAAAGCCAATATCAACTAAATTACAATCAAGGATCATATTGGAAAATTCTTCTATAGAATAAATATTGGGAGAGCAACCACCACTCCATTTCTGAAGAAAATAAAATAGTGTTGAAATCACTACCTAGAAACTAAGGTTTGTTGACCGAGGTAGTAAAATTTCTCAAATTATCCCAAAGGAGGTTTCAACCAGATCTATAACAAGATGCATAAACAAAAGAGCCCAAAACACAATAGTCACCATAAGAGATTTGAGCATTAACAACTTGTTCAAAATCATCAATAATAAAAACCTCAATGAAATTATTCCAAAAACACTAGATCTTTGTACTAAAATTGGAGTAAACTTTGTTGTAGCCGATCATTCTAGCAACATGATTAATTTTATTAGCATGAATAAGAGGTTCCAAAATAATGAGTAAAGAAATATTATGAATGTGACAAAGATTTCTAATATGATTCTGAATATAGAGGGTATCAATCCCTCTAACATTCCCAATAAGAAAATTAAACATAATGAAAGTAAAAAGGGGGAAAGAAAATGATAATTAAGAGAAGAGTGAGAGGCTATAACAGATCTAGTGTTTTTAGACTATTTGTGATGGTAATTTTTAACACTTTTTTTCTTTTTGGCATGATAAGTTTAAAAACCATTTCCTTTTCCCCTAGAGTCATTATTTGAGTAATATTTAGTAACATTGGTCACCAATTTAGGAGACTTCTCCAAGTGTTTATAGGGGAGTTCACCCTCTTCCAAATCCAAATTAATTTCAAAAGTAGGATTAACATGAATACCAAGATTAGAAATGAGAGACAGTGATGATTTAGAACCATTAAAAGCATCTACACTTAAATCTAGATCATAAATACTTTTAGCCTGCTCGACATCATTTAAATCTTCATTGAAAACTTAATTTTCATTGATCAAAGTTGGCATAGAAGAAATGACAGAATCAAAGGAAACAAAATCGTCACCAAATAACCTTAAAAATTTGTTATTCTTCACATTAGAAATTTTTAAATTTAAAGAAGAGGTAAGAGGTAAATCATCTTTCCCATTCTGAAAATTAGTTGAAGCCATAGCAACAGTAGGATCCAAAATTGGTTCAAGAATGACCGATATTCAAGGAATCAACCTTAATAGCGACCTTCATACCATTCTTAGTAGTATCATTTTTGAACATATGTAGGGATCGACTTATGACTAGGAACAACATTTTATTTGGGAGGATTTGTCTTTCTTAAATGAGGATGGAGAATAAATCAATCAAAATTTTCATGGCCAAGAATTTTATTGTTAGAACAAAAAATTAAAAGATTCTCCAATTCAACCTTTTATGAATACTCATATTTTTCAGAGCTAATCCAAACTTATTTATGGTATTTTTTATTTATGTCTAATTCCACTCAGATCTGAGCCACAGAAGGGAGAGATCTCCGATCGCTTGGTCGATTGCTTCCAAAAGAGCCCAACCGCACATGATGTGTAACAAAATGAATGGGCATATTAGGAAGAGATAACCACACAATGATAATAAGAGATTCCTCCTTAATGTCAAAAAGGGGTGACCACTTTAATAAATGCATTTGACAATTAAAGATGAAGAGTGATGCATAAAAATACAAGAATAATCTAGATCGTTAGATAGTTGAATCAGAATATGCTGAGGGCCACTAAGATCAATCGAGATGGCACCTGTAAGCTTAAGATGATGAAAAAAGGTGCATATTTTATCCAAATTTAGAGGACGTAAAGCAAATTTTCTAACAAGAGAGAATTCAAATGGTTTCACCAACAATTTAACATCCAAATCAGAGCACATAATGACTGGCAAACCATGAAAGCAGTTAAAATGAGATTAACTAACACAGCAAGGTGAGAAGCCTTACTAGAGAGCGCTTCCTTAAATTATTTAGTAGAATTTGTAGCATTTGGGCTGCTGATCCCAAAAATGTCCGATGTCTTAGCCAAAGCATCCAAAATTTGAGGTGGAGCCATATGAATCAAACTCACCATAGCCATGATTAAGGATGAAGCATCACATAATCGGATAGATGCCATTCAAGTCTTTGAATTTTGTCAAAACTGAAGCCAAAATTATAGAGATCCCTAGGAGATGCATACAATGAGGGATGTAAAATCTCAGAGAGAAAGCGCTTAGAGGGAGGAGGGTTTTGGGTTGTGGTTAGGTTAGGTTAAGGTTGGGGTTAGGTTAGGGTTAGGGGGTTCAGTTGGGTTAGGGTTTAAGTTTTTTAGGTTTAGTTTCTTTTTAGGTTTTAGGTTTAGTTTAGGTTTAGGTTTAGATCAGTTTAAGGTTAGTTTAGTGTTTAGACTTTAGATTTAGCTTTAGGGTTTAAAGTTTTAAAACTTAGGGGTTAAGAGTTTAGGTTTTAGATTTAAGTTTTGGGTTTAGGTTTAGGGTTAGGGTTTAGGTTTAGGGTTTAGGTTTGGGTTTAGGGTTTGGTTTAGGGTTTAATGTATAGGGTTTAGGGTTTAGGGTTTTAGTGTTTAGGTTTAGGTTTAGGTTTAGGTTTTAGGGTTTAAGGTTTAGGTTTTAGGTTTAGAGTTCAAGTTTTAGTTTAGGGTTTAGGGTTTTTGGTTTTTTAGAATAAATTCATATTCAACATTTCTTCTTTTTGATTTCATCAACCAAGTAACACACCAAGTTTTCTAAAACACAATTGGTGACATAGATAAAAAATGAGCATGCATAGAGCAAATTAAAAACCCTAGATAATTAAAATCGTCCCTACTGTAAAGACATAGTTCCATAAGCAGTAGACTAGATCGAATGTTCTTCAGTTTCCTTGGTTCCCTTCATAACCACCCTGGCCTCTTGAGTAGCAGAATCCACCATAATATCCCTGATCTCTCTCTCTGCCATAACCACGACTGTAACCTCTATCGCTCCTCCCGCCTCCATAACCACCACTGCTCCGACCACCACCTCCATATCCACCAGCCAAATCTATACTGAGCCTGGTTAACGGTGATGTTCTTGCCCATGTGTCGGGTTTAGGTTTAGGTTTAGGTTTATTAGGTTTTAGGCTTTAGCTTTGTTTTTTTAATTTATTTAGTTACTATAGGTTTAGGTTTAGGGTTTGGGGTTTAAGGTCTAGGGTTTATGGTTTAGGGTTTAGGGTTTAAGGTTTAGGGTTTTAGAGTTTATGCTTTTAAGGTTTAGGGTTTAGGGTTTAGGGTTTAGGGTTGTAGGTTTAGGGTTGTAGGTTTAAGGTTTAGGGTTTAGGATTTAAGGTTTAAAGTTTTTTCTAAAAAGAAAAAATTAAGTAAACTGATAGGTTTAGGTTTATTTAGTATATTTAATCTATTTTTTTTGTTTGTTTTAGTTTAGTTTATTTTTTATTTTATTTAGGTTTTTTATTCCTAGGTTTACTTTATTTTTTTCTTTTAGTTTAGGTTTATTTTATTTTATTTTAGTTTTTTATTTTTTTTATATTATATTATTTTTAGGTTTAGGTTTATGTTTTAGCTTTTGGTTTTATTTTATTTTATTTTTTTATTTTTTTTAGGTTTTGGTTTTTTTATTTATTTTATTTTTAGGTTTTATTTAGTTTAGGTATTTAGGGTTTAGAGTTTAGGGTTTAGGATTTAGGGTTTATGATTTTAGGGTTTAGGGTTTTACGATTTAGGATTTAGGGTCAGGGTTTAGGGTTTAGGGTTTAGGGTTTAGGGTTCAGGCTTTAGGGTTTTTAGGGTTTAGGGTTTTTTATTTTTGGTAAAAAGGGGAATTTTTATTACCAAAAGTGAAGGATACAATGCCTTTAAAGGGGATAAATCTCAAAGACTACTGCTCAAAGAGCTACAAAAGACTAAAGAGAAAAATCCTCTAACTACAAAAAAAATGAAAACTAAAATAAAAATAGCTACAACACAAAATCCCTGAGTAGATTAACATACCACCTGAAGAGACCCAAAAGCAAATGAAGGAAACTTGTAAGAAAAAAAATAAAGCAGAGATAAGCATAATTAAAATAGAATAAACAGATATAAAGAGAAATGAAAGAAAAGCTAAGGAAAAGGCTCAGGATCAATTACCAACTTTAGAAGTAGCAACAAAAATTTGTGAGTAGCCAAACTCCGAAAGGAGGGTTACAATCACAAAAAAGCTACCCACCAACAAAAAGAGTAAACATCCTAGCCATTATAGCTAACAAACCTCACAAAGGCACCCGAGCACACACCAATAGCCAAATCTAGAACCAGCCACCAAAAAAAGAAGAACAACAATAGAGCCACCAGCCAAACTGGGCAACAACAGAAAAAACTGAACCAACAAAGAAAAAAATTTCAACCTAGCACAACCATCCAACCACCCAAAAGTAGTAGGAGAAAGAAAGTCACCAACCAAGGAAAAATATCGAAATAGAAGCAAGGGGAAGAAGAGAAGCAACCAAAGAAGCTCACTCAACCAGTAAAGAAACCAAAAAGACCAGTAACCACCAACCAAAATAAGTAACAACACAAATAAAGCCCCAAAGGAGAAAGTAGCGGCCAAAATAACCAACCAACCTGCTAAAATGAAATAAAAGGAAGAGAAGCACAAAAAAATCACATCAGAGAAGGCACCCAAAAGAAGCTCAAGGAGACCAACCACAAAGCCCCAGAGAAAATAACCAAGCCAAAAAAAAACCCACAAGAGACACCATAATAAGTAAAGGCATTAAATAGCACGATAACCAAATTAGCAAAATCCAGCATTCCAACCTATAAAATATAAGAATAAAACAAAAATAGAAAGTGTTGAATAAAGGACAGGAGCCAACAGTAATTGAATAAACCAAAAGCTCCCAAACAGAAGCCCCAAGAAAACCACCAACAGGAAAGCAAGAAAAAAATACTAAGAAAATCAAACATAAAGAAAATTAGATTTTTCTACATTAGATAGCCCTCTTAATTTCTTAGAAATATTCACATTGGTAAACAAAGTAAAATTAGAGAGATTACAACCCAAACCAGCTAAGAAATCTGCACAAGCAATACCTTCTCTTAAAATATGAGTAATTTTAAAAGAAAGTTTAGATATAATAGCTTTAATATTTCTAATTTAATAAAAAAGCTTAGCATTACCCTTATTGTTAGAATTGATCATAGCAACAACCATCTCAGCATCTGATTCCAACCAAATAGTATGAAAATTTCTATACAAACAAAGCTTAAGAGCATGATAAACATCCAACAATTTAGCAAAAAATAATAGAATTAGTAGAGAGAGGAGTGGAAAAAACCAAGATAATATTCCCAAGATTATTTCTAAAAATACCACCACAACCCGACTTGTTCTATGCAACAGATCCATCAGAATTAATTTTAATACAATAATTAAAAGGCTTAATCCAATGAAGAATTTTATAATCTGGAGACAAGTCACAATAAGAAAAATTGATACCCAATTTAAAGGCAAGAAACTTGCAACCTCTAAAATTAGTACCACTAAGAAGAGCAGCCTTATGTAAAGAAAAATTCATTTCTTTAGTCCTAGCAATATTCCTCTTATAATTAAAAGGCACATTATGATGCTTAGCATCATTTAAATCAAAAATAAAAAATGAAATGCACCATAATTTTGATATGCCCTTTATTAGTATTAAGAAAATAAGAGTCAAGAAGTTGCATTAAAGTTAAACTACCATTAAAACAACTTAATTTAAATAAATCCTCATACCAACTCCAAACTTTAGATGTAATGGCACCAATAAAAAAAACATGACTAACATTCTCAATATGATAGCAACACATGCATTTAAAGGGTGGATAAAAACCTTTGTTTAAGAATAAAAAATCAATAGCAATACAATCCCTTAAAATTCTCCACACAAGAATAGAATCAAAAGTAGGAATAATATTATTCCTAATTTTAAGGAAAATAAGAGAATAGGATTTTTTTTAATTCTAATATAATGCCAAGCATCTATTAGTATTTTCTCTAGAATAGAGAAAAGAAATGACATCACATAGAGTTTAGAAATATTTTATTTAGATGACCTAATACATCATTAAGTAATAAACATATTATCTCAAAAGATAAACATGCTCTCCTGTAATAGATTCAATCATTTCAATAAAATACTCCTAAGGCTAATGGACCTTTTGTGTACTAGATTATTTTCCCCTGAACTACATGGAAAGGTAGAACGGGGTTTATTTTAACTTGGGATCATGGTTTCCTATAAAGGCAAGCCTCTATAGTTAATTACATCTTAGGAAGGGTCTCTTCCTAAGAATACTCCCAATTAAAAAATAAATGGTTATTCCTAAAGACTACTAAGGTAGCTTTCAAAGGATTGATTTTTGGAAATTCAATTGGGAGAGGTCCAAATTGGAGATAGTCATTTTCAAGAGTCAAATGGGAATGAGTAGGAAATGCCTATTGATGCTGGGATACTAGTAGACTTTTCAACTATCCTATGATTGGGCTTCAAATTTGGGATTTAATTTTAAATTTTTAGTTATCATTTTCTTAGAAACTTAGGGCTTAGATTCTAGTAGCACAAGATTGTAGAAATGCCTAGGGTTGAAGACATATTCCTAGAAAGGATGCTTCAGAACCTAGTCTATAGGAGCTTCTGACACATGTCAGATGCTCGACCTAGTTCTATCCTTAGAAATCATTGGCCATTCTCCTCACCTGAGGAAACTAGCCTATTCCTGACTCTTCTGGACTTACAACCTGCCTGGAGAAGGCTACCAGCTAACATCACCTAAGCGTATTTTAAATTTATGCATCATGTCACATGAATGCAAGATGGCTTGGCTATTGCATTTTTAGGAAAGAAATCTATGAAACTAGACTCACTCCCTAATCCCTAAGATCATGTAGGGCATAAGGATGCATTTAACTAATACATATTTTCTAGGTTTTATGAATTTTGACTCAAGATACATGTCGGTCATAGGAATGCAATTTATGCCTAATGCATGTAATTAGAAAAAGGTTATGGGCCAAATCAGAATAGAAGAAGGTTTTCTTCTATCGTAGGCTATCAAAGGTCAAGCCCAAGTTCTCTAGCAAAGATGGAAGCCCTTCCTTAATCAAGAGTGAAATAATATAATTTTTGCATTATGTTAAAACATCCAGCTAAGGGGTTGCTACATATTTTATCTTGCTTTAATTCCTAGGCTTTTATATGAAGATTATGAATTGCATTTATTTTTATGTTTTGATTGATTTAGTTGAGTAAAATATTTAGTTTATCCTATGAGCCTATGTTCAGGAATACGTCATAGCACAAAGATAGCACACAAAGAAACCTAGAAAAAGCATGTTGTTTCTATTGCACACCCAAAATAAATCAAACCAAATTAAATTATATAAGAAAAAGGCTGATGCAGCTGGGTACCGTTGTACACCCCAGAAGAAAGAAACATGGGTAGCCGAGTTCTACCCTTATATAACCCAACCTAAAACTACAAGTTTAGATATATGGGTCTTCTTTCCAAGAAAGTCTCCTTCTTTAGGGAGATCCATCGAGCCCCACAAAGGACCACTACACCATCTCCTGGTTGGATCAGCTTCTACTAATCCTAGACCCCATAGATGCTAACCTAATTATATGCTCAAATTTAGATTTAAAATTTAAAAGAAATCCTACACCCATCAAAATAGATGCTAGGAAATACACACAACACACAAAATAGTTTATATTTCACAAATATACAGGCTTAGCATTAGTTGCTTGCTAGGCCCACCTATCTTATGGACTATGTTAAAGGATTTTCAACACCTGCAAGAAAACAAAAATTTTATGATTTATTTATTAAAGTGATCCCTTTAACACAACCCCTTGCAAAAAATAGTGTTAAATCTAGAAAGAACACCCTAACATCCAGTTTAATGAACAAACAAGCCTAGGAATCCAGTCTAATGAAGATCACATTTTGTTTGAAAATGATCACAATCGAATTCCTTAAGGAAAAACTCAAACTAATTAATGGCATAACTAATTTATTGAACGATTGGCTTTGGAATTGATCGTAGAGCTTCAGAATTTTGAATCGAACTTGCTTGCAAAAGGAATTGGATTAATTCCTTACAAATTGTTCCCTAGACCAACCCTTGGCCTGAGAAAGTTTGGCTTTAGTGGTTTGCAATGGCTAAAAACACTCGGAAGGTGAAGGGAACTTCAATTCTCCTTGGGGAAGAGTGTATCTATTTTTTTTCTATGTGGTCGAGAGCTTTAAAGCTCTTTTTTGGCTAATCCTTGGTCGGCTAGGGGGAATGAAGAGAGCTTGGAAGCATGCTATGATTCCCCTCTCTGCCTTACAAGTGTCTAGGTTGAAGAGGCAGGGAGATAGGGAAGGAAAAATGGATTTTACTTTCCCTTGGTGAATTTTTCTAATTCATTTTGGGTTTTATCATTTAGTTCCTTAAGTGGCTAAGTTAGGGAGGTTAATTAGCACTTAATTCCTTCATTAGCGAGGTTTAAGAGGATTAGTCTCCATCCAATATGCATTGGTTGAAAGTGATTTGAATTTTCCTTGGGTTTGAGTTCAATGTATCCTATTTAGGTTATTTTGACTTAAGGAATTTAACTTACCTAAACTAGGCCTCAATGGACTCAAATTTCTTTATCATTGTGATCGAACATATTTATTTGATCATTTGAAATATTTTTGATGATTTAATTTGGTCAAATTTTAGTGGGTTGACTTTTTGACCAAGTGGGTCCACTTAAGTCAATCCTAAGTTAACTAGAGTTGACTTTAGGTTTAACTTTGAGCTTCCATTTTATTTTCATTGATTTACTTGATTTAATTTATGCTGGATATTTGACTTGGTTTTGCATCAAACCAAGTAGATTGGATTTAGCTCAAAATGCATTTCCTAAGTTACTAAGCATAGTGACTTGGATATTGAATTAGGAAATCTCTATTTGAACTTGAGATCTTCTAATTGCTAAAATGACATTTTCCAAGAATGAGGTCAACAATATCTTTAAAACAAAATTCTCCATTACTAGAAATTTTGAAAATAATTTGATATAAAAAATTACTTTCAATAGGAATATTAATGATGTTATTACTAATGAAATCAAGAATGAAATCATTTAAAAGAGAATTCCATTCACCATTATAAATAAAATGACTAACTTTCAAAGAAGTAGAGTGAGTACTAAGTAGAGAATCGTTGGAAAAATCCCCCATCCAGTTATCTCGCCTAAAGAAATAAAATCCATCATTAATACCCCAAAAAATGAGACGTTCTGCTTTCCATTTAATATCACAGAGCCATTTCCAAACAATAAAGTCACCATGTTTATAATTGCAAATTAAAGGATGCTTACCTTTGCAATATTTAAATTTCATGAATTTAGCCCAAAAACTTTCATTTTTTTAAAAATTCCACCAAAGCTTATATGAAAAAACATTGGCAAAATCCCTTAATGATCTACACCCAATACCACCTTCATAAATAGTACCACACATATTAGACCAAGAAGTCCAATGAAGCCTTTTGGCCGAATTCCTAGAACCCAAAAAAAACTTATTAAAAAGTCTTTCAATCTTGATAAGAACGTGGGAAGTAGGAACAATATTAAGCAACAATTAAAAAGAAAAAAAATAAAGAATACTTTTAATAACAATTAATCTACCACAACAAGATAAAAAATGAAATTTAATGGTAGAAATTTTATTTTGAATATTATGAATTACCTCATCAAAGAGATGGGATCTCTTATGGCCACAAAGGGGAGCCTAAATATTTAATAGGAAGATTTTGATGAGAAAAACTAATGATGTCCTTTATTTTATAAATTCTATAAACAGAAATAAAAGTAGAAGTGATTAAACAACTTTTATGAGTACTAATCAAAAGGCCACTTTCATTTTCAAATTTATTTAAAAAATCATTAAGATTTTTAACATAATGTAACGAGCAATTACAAATAATTATGAATCATTAGCAAAGGTTAAGTGAGTGATATCCAAACTACCAAGATTCCTGAAATACATAATAGAATTCTTCTAAAAAAAGATTAAGCCAATGAGACAAATATTCAACCACAATAAGAAAAAGCAATGGAGAAAGAGGGTCAGCTTGTCCTATACCTTCAGAGGAATTAAACAAACCAAAGTTTTCACCATTGATAACTAATGAAAACCAAACATTTCTAATTATATTATTAACCAAATAAAGAAAATGATTAGAAAAACCAAATAATGTAAGAATGATATAAAGAAAATTTTAAGAAATGTTATCATAAGCTTCGGTGATGTCAAGCTTAAAAAGTAAGTTTACACCTATAGTTTTAACATTCTAATCATGAATCAATTCTTGAGTAAGCAAGATGTTATCCAAAATAGTTCTACCTTTCACAAAGCTAGTTTGATTAGGAGAGATAATCTTAGGAAGAAACTTACTTAGCCTTTTAATCAAAATTTTAGAAATCAATTTATTGAAAAAAGTACAAAGACTAATTGGTCTAAAGTCATTCCAAAAGTTAATATTATCTTTCTTTGGATTAAGAATAATAAAAGTGTTAGTAAAATATTTAAGAATAGAATTACCTTGAAAAAAATCCTTAACAGCATAAGCAAGATCAATTTTAATAATAAACCAAGCTTTTTGAAAGAATAAAGTAGTGTAGCCATCCAGCCTTGCAAAATAATTAACATTCATACCATTAAAAATATTATAAATTTCCTGGTCAGAAGGAGGAGCAACCAAGCACTCATTATCCTCAGTAGACATAATAGAAGGGATGCTAGAGGGATTGGATAAATGCTCAAGTTGACAATTTTTATTTAAAAGATCTTTAAAATAATTAAGAGTAGAAGAAATTATGTCCTTTTTTCGGTAAGCAAAGAATCATCAAAGTTCTTGATTTTATGAATGTAACCAAGAACTCTCCTTTTCATTACCAAAGCATGAAAATATTTAGTGTTTCTCTCCCCTCTAAAGATGCTTAGAGACGCTTTTCCAATAAGTCTCCTCCAAATCAAAACTTAATGAGATTATCTTTAGCTTCAAAGAAGATTAGAAGAAAGAACAATCAAGTTCTTCCAAATCTTTCAACTTTTGTTCCATATTCTTGATATTATCAAAAATATTTTTAAAGCAGTTTCTATTCCACCAAGTGACATTATGCTTAACCCTTTTAAGCTTAAGCCAAAATCTCATCATTCCAAATGCAGAATCATCAGGAGAAAGAGGAGCAAACTAATTATAAGCAATAACATCAAGAAAACTTTTATCTTGTAACCACATATTTTGAAAACAAAAATTTTTAATGACATTATTGTTATGAACAACATCCTTAATAGAAACCAAAAGAGGAGCATGATCTGAGAGAGTTCTATTAAGATGCTCCAATGAAGTTAAAGGCTAACAATTTAACAAATAATTATTAAATAATGCAAGATCAAACTATTGCCACAATCTATGATTATTCCAAGTAAATTGAGAACCAATGAAACCAGCATCACAAAGATTACAATCCAAAATCATATTTGCAAAATCTTCTGTGTAATGTAAATTCGGCAAAGAAGCTCCTTTCCTTTCATTCAAAAAAAGGACAATATTGAAATCCCCACTAGCAATCCAAGAATTATTAACAACAGAAGCAAAATTCAATAATTTATCACAAGGAATTCTCCTCCCTAACTTTACAAGCAAAGATAAACAAAAGAACCAAAAGCATGATAATAACCAAATGAAATATCTACATTAATAACTTGATGAAAATCATTAATAACATTAGTAGAAAAGAGATATTCCAAAATAACCAAATGTTATTATTTCTATTGAAATAAAATTGCTAAAACCAATCATCCGCATGCATTATTTTAGAAGAAAAAAAGAGGTTCAAGAATAACCAAGAAACCACCATTATAAATTCTACAAAGATTCCTAATTCTATTTCTAACAACAAGAGTACCAATGCCCCTCACATTCCAAATAAGAATGTTAAACATTAATTTTTATTAGGCAAAGAAGATGAAGAAGATCGAGTGGATCTAGAAACTTTAGGAAAATAATTTTTAAATTGTTTTTTTCTTTTCACAAAACTAGTTTGAAAATTGGTCTCATTTTCCATGGATAGATCATCTAAAAAATTTTTGTCATCATTATTAAAAATAGATTTAGGAGAAGATCCCATTTGACAATAAAATAAATCCTCATTCTCCATTAAACGAGAATTATCACTAAGCAAAATACCATCTGAAATAATAGTTAAAGAAAGGGCAGAAATAGATTTATTAACTAAACAAAAACTTAGCTGAACATTATCAACAAGCTCCATACCATCATTCTTGCCCAAATTCAAAGAAAATAAAACAAGATTTTCTTTTAAAATTTTTTTTGGCAAAATAAGAGAAACATTTTCTATAATATTTTTAGCAATTTTATCACAAATCTTCTTAGAATCAGAAACTAAAATAGGAAAATTATCCACTTGCAAATTTTCAGGAATATCAGAAATAATAGTAGCCAAAACCTAATTACTCTCCAAAACAGTTACATAAGCATTTTTAACAAGCTTATCACTACCACATACATTGGGAACAACATTAGAAACATTAGGAACATCATTAGAAACATCAACAATTTCATTCACATCACCGTTATCCTTTTCATTTAAAGCAAAATTTCTTTAATCACTTTTTAAATCTCCAATTTTGCCACCAACCTTAAGATCTTTAACCACTTTCTTTCAAAGATGTTGATGAGGAACAAAACATTCAGATACATCATGCCCATGAGTTTTGCAATGATTGTAGAAAGTAGGGAAGATTTTAAACTCAACCTATTAGAAATATCCATATTTTTCTGATCTAATCCACACCTCCTTAGGAAATTTCTTTGTTACATCAATTTCAATAAGGATTCGAGCAATCGATGGCCTGGATTTGGCTGTGGTTGCTTGATTGATTTGCAAGGGTCTACCAAAATAGAACTCACAGCATGCAAGAAGTGATAATTAACAAAGTGAACTTGAAAATTAGGTAAAGATAACCAAACTGGTGCTATAAGAGATTCCATTTTAAAGTCAAAAAATGGAGTCCATTTAAGAATATGCATTTCAGAGTTTTTAACATAATAAGATTGGCGAGCAAAGATACGACAATAACCAAGGTCATTAGAAAATTTAATCAGCACATGTCTACCATCTAGTAAACCAATAAAAAAACACCAGAAATATTCAAATCATGATAGAAAAATCAAATTTCCTCCATACCATGATGCTGAAAAGAAAATTTTCCAATCAAAGTATACACATAAGGCTCAACTAGTTTTTTAGTATCCAAGTCAGAGCACATAATAGCTGGAACACCTTTGAAGGTTGTATGAACCAGGTTTAAAGAAAGATAAGAAGAAGTTGAAGAATCCTTACCAGATAAGGCATCTTTGAAGGATTTAGAGGCAAAGGTTTAGCTATACCCAAAGAATCGAAAGCCTGAGCTAGAGCAGCTAAAGCATTTGGTTTACCCTAACTATTCGTAGAACCCGACGATAAGGTGAATGGTGCCACTTAAGAACCAAACAAAGATTAGCCTAAGGTGGAAGATCCGAAGCCAAACTAGAAGAAATTTTTGGAAAACAAGCACATAAATAATGAGAAGGAGAACAAAAAGGAAAGGGATTCAAGAATCGCCAGAGCTTGAAATAGGAAGGGGCCGTGGAATGGGTTTAGGTTTTTATTTTAGTTTTTAGTTTATTACAGGGTTTAAGGGTTTAAGTTTTTTTAGTTATTGGTTTAGGTTAGTTAGTTTTTTTTGGTTTAAGGATTTAGGTTTTTTTTAGTTATTTTGTTTTTAGGGTTTAGGTTTTTTAGTAATTTATTATTTATTAGATTTTATTTTTAGTTTATTTTTAATTATTATTAGGTTATTATTATTCTTATTATTGGGCTTAGGTTTAGTTTTTTTTCAGGGTTTTTATTATTTTTGTATTAGTTTTTTTTAGTTTTATTAGTAAGATTTTTTGGTTTAATTTTTTATTAGTTTTTTTATTATTTTTTGTTTTTTACTAGTTTTAATAGTTTTTTAATTAGTTTACTTATTATAATTTTTAGTTTTTTTTGGTGTGGAGGGGGGGGTTAGATTTTAATTATTAGGTTTACATTTATTTTTTAGTTTTCTTTTGGGTTTAGGTTTTTTTTTAAGGTTTAGGTTTTTATTAGTTTTTTATTAGGGTTTTATTTTTTAATTTTAGTTTTATTTTTTTAGTTTTAGTTTTATTATTTTAGGTTTTAGTTTTAGTTTTAATTTTTTATTGAGGATTTAGTTTACTTTTTTATGCATTAGTTTTTTTTTTTTAGTTTTGGTAGAGTCACTATGTAGGTTTAAGATTGAAGGTTTAGGGTTTTAGTTTAGGTTTTAGGATTTAGGATTTATGGTTTAGGATTTAGTATTTAGATTAGTTTAGGGTTTAGGGATCTTTTAATTCAAACCCGGTAGGTTTAGGTTTATTTAGTTTATATTATATTTTTATTTAGGTTTATCTTTTATTTTTATTTAGTTTAGTTTATTTTTTTATTTAGGCTTTATAATTTTAGTTTATTTTTTAGGTTTAGGTTTAGGTTTATGCTTATTTTTTAGTTTAGTTTTATTTTTATTTTATTTTTTAAGTTTAGGTTTTACTTTTATTATTAGGTTTAGGTTTATTTAGGTTTAGGTTTAGGTTTTATTTTATCTTTGGGTTTAGATTTTAGGTTTTATTTTGGTTTATTTTAAGTTTTATTTTTTATTTTAGGTTTAGCATTATTTTATTTATCTATTTAGTATAGGGTTTAGGTTTAGTTTATTTTAAGTTTAGGTTTAGGTTTTATTTATTTTAGTTTAGGTTTAGGATTTTTTTTTAGTTTAGGGATTAGGTTTTACTTTTTATTTTTTTTAAGTTTATTTTTTAGGTTTTGGTTTTTATTTAATTTTTGTTTCAATTTATTTTAGGTTTATTTTATTTTTATTTTATGTTTAGGTTTTACTTTATTTAAGTTTTTAATTTTTAGGTTTAGTTTTTTAATTTAGATTAAGTTTTTATGTATTTTATTTTAGTTTAGTTTTTATTTTTATTATTTTATTTTATTTTTAGGTTTAGGTTTTGATTTTAGTTTAGGTTTTTATCTTATTTTATATTTATTATTTAATTTAGGTTTAGGTTTTTTATTTATTTTATTTTTAAGTTTTATTTAGTTTAAGTTTATGTTTTTAAGTTTCTAGGGTTTAGGGTTTAGGGTTTAGGGCTGTAGGTTTTAAGGTTTAGGGTTTAGAGTTTAGGGTTTAGGGTTTAGGGTTTAAAGTTTAGGGTTTAGGGTTTTTCCTAAGTTTTAGGGTTTAGGGTTTAGGGTTAGGGTTTTTTTATTTAATTTTTCTAAACTTTTATTAATTTTTTTAAATTAAGTAAAGTGATTGGTTTATGTTTATTTAGTTTATTTTTTTATTTTAGTTTATTTTACTTTTATTTTTATTTAGGTTTATTTTTATTTTTATTTAGTTTAGTTTATTTATTTTAGGTATATTTATTTTAATTTAGGTTTTTTATTTTAGTTTATTTTTAAGGTTTAGGTTTATTTTTTGTTTAGTTTTATTTTTATTTTATTTATTAGGTTTAGGTTTTATTTTTTATTTTTAGGTTTATGTTTAGGCTTTTATTTTATTTTTTTAGGTTTAGGATTTAGGTTTTTATATTAGTTTTATTTTTTTGTTTTATTTTTAAGTTTAAGTTTAGGTTTATTTTTAGTTTATTTTACTTTATCTTGATGTAGGCTTAGGTTTTATTTTATTTTAGTTTAGTTTATTTTAGTTTAGGTTTAAATTTATTTTATTTTCATTTTAGGTTAAGGTTTTATTTTTTTTATTTTTAGGTTTATTTTTAAGGTTTAGGTATTTATTTAGTTTTTATTTTATTTTATTTTTGGTTAAGTTTTATTTTATTTAGGTTTTTCTAGATTAGTTTAGATTTTTATTTATTTTATTTTACTTTAGTTTTTATTTTTTATTTTATTTTCCTTTTTAGGTTTAGGTTTTAGTTTATGTTTTTATTTTATTTCGGTTAAGGTTTCTTGATTTATTTTATCTTTAGGTTTTATTTAGTTTAGGTTTAGGTTTTTAGCTTCTTAGATTTTAGGGTTTAGGGTTGGTTTGGGGTTTAGGGTTTAGGGTTTAGTGTTTAGGGTTTAGGGTTTAGAGTTTAGGGTTTATGTTTTAGGGTTTATGGTTTAAGGTTTAGGGTTTTATGGTTTTAGGGTTTAGGGCCTAGGATTTTTATTATTTAGGGTTTAGGGTTTAGGATTTAGTTTTTAGGTTTAGTGTTTAGGGTTTTTAGTTTTTTTTAACTGAGAACAAATTCAGATTCAATATTTCTTCCTTTTGATCTCAGCAACCTAGTAACACACCAAGTTTTTTAAGACACAAGCGATGACATAGATCGAAAATGAGCATGCATAGTGAAAATTAAAACCAGATAACTAGAATCCTTGACTATAAAGACAGCTCCATGCAGATGATCGACCGTTCTTCAATTTTTCTAATTCCCATCAGAACCATCGAAGCCTCTTGAGTAACGAGAACTACCATCATATCCCTGATCTCTTCCTCCGCTACCACTATGGCTGTGACCTCCATCACTCTTCCCGCCTCCATAACCACCACTGCTATGACAACCACCTCCATATCAACTAGCACCTTCAGATCCCCAACCACCAATGTGATAATCGTCGCCTCCACCATCGCCTCCATTGTTAGATTTAGACTAAACCGATTTGATAGTGATGTTCATGCGATCAAGGTTCTAGCCATTCTTAGGGTTTAAGTTTATTACGTTTTAGGCTTTAGGTTTATTTTTTAATTTATTTAGTTATTTAGTTTTTTGGTGGGTTTGGGGTTTGGTTAGGTTTTAGGTTTAGGGTTAGTTTAGGGTTTAGTGTTTATTAGGGTTTTGGGTTTTGGGTTATTTAGGGTTTAGGGTTTAAGGTTTAGGGTTTATAGTTTAGGGTTTAGGTTTATAGTTTAGGGTTTATGGTTTTTTTTTGAATTTATGTAAACCGGTAGGTTTAGGTTTATTTAGCTTATCTTTTATTTATTTTATTTTATTTTATTTTTTATTTTTAGCTGGGTTTATTTATTTTATTGATATTTATTTTAGTTTAGGTTTTATTTTATTTTATTTTTTTAGTTTAGGTTTAGGTTTATTTTTTTTAGTTTATTTTATATTTTATTTTCTAGGTTTAGGTTTTTTTTTATTTTGGTTTAGGTTTAGGTTTTTATTTTATTTTTTTTAAGTTTAGGTTTTAGGTTTATTTTTAGGTTATATTTTTTAGTTTAGGTTTTGGTTTGATTTTAGTTTATTTTATTTTATTTAGATTAGGTTTATGTCTAAGTTTAGTTTAGTTTATTTTAGGTTTAGGTTTGATTTATTTTAGCTTAATTTACTTTAGCTTAGGTTTAGTTTATTTTATTTTATTATTTTATTTTTATTTTTATTTTAAGGTTTTCTAAGTTTAGTGTTTAGGTTTTATTTTTTATTTATTTTTAGGTTTATTTTTTAGGTTTAGGTTTTTATTTAGTTTTTATTTTATTTTATTTTAGCTTTATTTTTTATTTTATGTTTAGTTTGTATTACATTTAGGTTTTTTATTCTTAAGTTTATTTTATTTTTTAGATTAGTTTAGGTTTTATTTATTATATTTTAGTTTACTTTTATTTTCTTGATTTTATTTTTTTTAAGTTTAGGTTTAAATTTAGTTTAATTTATTTTATCCATTTTATTTATTTAGGCTTTAGTTTTATTTATTTTAAGGTTTTATTTTATTTAGTTTTAGTCAGAATAGGGTGGGTAGTTTGGCCCAGGGAGCTCAGGGTCTTGTTTAGGTTTACCCATCAGTTAGGGCCCAAGATTTAGGGTCTTTAGTGGCACAGTTTTTTAGTGGTCTAGGGCCTGGGGTCAAGTTGTGGATCTTCAGGTTTAGGCTCAGTTTAGTTTAGGGTTAGTTTCAGTGGTCACTTAGGTGTAGGTTCTGGGCTCAGGGCCCAGTTTGGGTCAGTTAGGGGCCTTTTAAGTTTATGGCCTTGGCTCAGTGCCTGGATCTGAAGGGTCTGTGGGTTGGCTAGTCAGTTTCTGGGTAAAGTTTAGGGTTTAGGGTCAGGTAGGTTTAGGATTTTGGGTTTTAGTTTAGGCTCAGGGTAGAAGTTAGGGTTTAGGTTTTTTTTTTAAATCAAGCAAACCAAGAGCTTATTTTATTTGATTTTTTTATATTTTATTTTTTATTTTTTATTTTATATTTATTTATTTTATCTTTTTTAGTTCAGATTTATTTTAGTTTTAGGTTTTATTTTAGTTTATTTTTAGTTTAGGTTTAAATTTAGGTTTATTTTAGTTTAGTTTTATTTTTTTATGTTGGTTTATTTTAATTTTTTTATTTAGGTTTAGGTTTAGGTTTTTTTTATTTTCTTTTAGTTTTTTCATTTTATTTTAGGTTTATTTTAGGTTTTAATATTTAGTTTAAGTTTTGGTTTATTTTTAGTTTATTTTATTATATTTAGTTTAGGGTTTTGGTTTAGTTTATTTTGGGTTTAGGTTTAGGTTTTGTTTATTTTTGTTTGTTTATTGTAGTTTAGTTTATTTTATGTTGTTTATTTTAAGTTAATTTTTTTAGTTTAAGGTTTAGGTTTTATTTTTTTATATGTTTTTAGGTTTATTTTTAGTTTATATTTTATTTTATTTTATTAGTTTAGTTTATTTTATTTTATGCTTTATTTTATTTATTTAGGTTTATATTTTTAGGTTTTATTTTTAATTACTTTATGTTTTCTTTATTTTATTTTAGTCTTTATTTTATTTTATTTTTTATATTTAGATTTAGGTTTTAATTTATTTTATTTTAGGTTTATTTAATTTAGCTCAGATTTTAGTTTAGCTTTGGCCTAGGGCTCAGGCTCAGGGCTCAGGGCTTTTCTTTAGTTTAGGGGTTGTGGGCCCAGGGTTAGGGTTTGTGGTAGGGTTTGGAGTGCCTGTGGGTGGAGGCCTGGCTGGTGGAGCCTGGGTTTAGGGACAGGTTTAGGGTCTGGGCCTAGGGTTTGTGGTCAGGATCTTAGTGGTTTTATTTATTTATAGGGTTTAGGGTTATATGTAAAGTCAGTGTGGTTTAGAATTAGAGTAGGTTTAGTTTAGGGTTTATGGTATAGGATTTTTGGCTTAAGGTTTAGAGTTTAGGGGTTTTTTTTTTCAATTAAGTAAACCGATATGTTTAGTTTTATTTAATTTATTTAGTTTATTTATTTTAGTTTAATTGAATTTTTTTTAGGTTTACTTTTTTTTATTTAGTTTGGTTTATTTATTTTTGTTTAAGTTTTTTATTTAGTTTATCTTTTAGGTCTAGGTTTAGGATTTTGTTTATTTTTTTAGTTTAGTTTTATTTCTAATTTTTATATGTTTAAGTTTTATTTTTTAGTTAGTTTAGGTTTTAATTTTTATTTTGGTTTAGGTTTTGTGTTTTTTATTTTAGGTTTATTTTTAGGTTTTATTTTTAAGTTTAGATTTACATTTATTTTTAGTTTATTTTATTTTATTTAGTTTAGGTTTTGGTTTAGGTTTAGTTTATTTAAGTTTTAGGTTTACATTTTGTTTATTTTAGTTTAGTTTATTTTTGTTTAGGTTTAGGTTTATTTTATTTTGTTTATTTCTTTAGGTTTAGGATTATTTTAGTTTACGGTTTAGGTTTTATTTTATTTTATTTTTATTTTAGGTTTAGTTTTTATTTTATTTAGGTTTTTTATGTTTAGGTTTATTTTATTTTTTAGTTTAGTTTAGGTTTTTATTTCTTTTATTTTTGTTTATTTTTTATTTTTTATTTTATTTTATTATATTTCTAGGTTTAGGTTTAGGTTTTAGTTTATTTTAGTTTAGTTTAGATTTATTTTATTTTTAATTTTATTTTATTTATTATTTTTTTTAATATAGTGTAGGTTTTATTTTTTTTAATTTATTTTTAGGTTTTGTTTTTTGGGTTTATTTTTTAGGTTCAGGTTTTTTTTAGTTTTTTTTATTTTACTTTAAGTTTATTTTATAATTCAGGTTTACTCTTAATTATATTTAGGTTATTTATTTTTAGTTTAGTTTATGTTTTTATTTATTTTATTTTATTTTTGTTTTAGGTTTTGGTTTAGATTTTTGTTTTAGTTTATATTTTTATTTTATTTTATTTTTATTTAGGTTTATTTATTTATTTTATTTTGAGGTTCTATTTAGTTTAGGTTTAGGTTTTAAGCTTTTTAGGATTTAGGGTTTAAGGTTAGTTGAGGATTTAAGGTTTAGGGTTTGGGGTTTAGGGTTTAGGGTTTAGGGTTTAGGGTTTAGGGTTTAGGGCTTAGGATTTAATGTTTAGGGTTTAGGGTTTAGGGTTTTTAGGGTTTAGTGTTTAGGGTTCAGGGTTTAGGTTTTAGGTCTAGGGTTGAGGTTATAGTTTTGGGATTAGAGTTTTTTTTTTAACATAGAACAAATTCATATTCAACATTTCTTCATTTTGATTTCATCAACAAAGTAACACGCCAAATTTTCCAAGACACAAACGATGACATAAATAAAAAAATGATCACACATAGAGCAAAACCAAAGACACAGTTCCATAAGCAGCAAATCAGATTGGCAATTCTTTAGTTTCTCCAGTTCCCATTAGAATGACCCCGACCTCTCGAGTAGTGGGATTCACCATCATATCCCAAATCTCTCCCTCCACCACCACCACGACTATAACCAGCGTCGCTCCTCCCACCTCTGTAACCACCACTGCTCTAACTACCACCTCCATATCCACCAGCACCTCCAGATTCCTCACCACCACTCTGATAACTAATGCCTTGCCTCCACTCTAGATCTAGACCAGCTTGGTTTTACGGTGATGTTCCTACCACAAGGTTTTTCCCTTTCTTAGTGTTTAGGTTTAGGTTTACATTAGGTTTTATGGTTTATGTTTATTTATTTAATTTATTTAGTTTTAGGTTTAGGTTTATGGTTTGTGGTTTGAGTATAGGGTTTAGGATTAGGGTTTATAGTGGTTTAGGGTTTTTTTTTAGGTTTAGTTTAGGATTTAGGTTTAGGGTTTGTAGGGATTAGGGTTTAGGTTTAGGGTTGAGTGTCTGCGTTAGTGTCAGAGGTGGGTAGTTTAGGGTTTTTGGTTTAGCATTTAGGGTTATAAGTAAACATGTAGGTTTAGTTTATTTAGATTATTATTTTTTTTTTTTTTCTTTATTTTTTTATTTTAATATATTTTTTATTAAATTTAGTTTTGTTTATTTATTTTATTTTAGGTTTTTAATTTTAGTTTATTTTTTAGGTTTAGGTTTAGGTTTTATTTTCTTTTTTTAGGTTTAGGTTTTAAGTTTTTATTTTCTTTATTTTTTTTATTTTAGGTTTAAGTTTTTTTATCTTAGGGTTTAGGTTTTATTTTTTTGTTTATTTTTAATTTTTATTTTTAGTCTTATTTTTTAGGTTTAAGTTTTTATTTAGTTTTTATTTTATGTTGTTTTAGGTTTATTTTATTTTTATTTTATATTTAATTTTTATTTTATTAAGTCTTTTTATTCTTTGGTTTAATTTATTTTTTTTAGTTTATCTTAGGTTTTACATTCTTTTATTTTAGTTTATTTTTATTATTTATTTTATTTTATTTTTAGGTTTAATTTAGGTTTTAATTTAGGTTTTAATTTTATTTAGGTTCAAGTTTTTTTATTTATTTATTTTATAGGTTTTATTTAGTTTTAATTTAGTTCCAGGTAGGGTAGGGTTTAGGTATTGTTTAGGTTTGTGGTAGGGTAGGATTAGGGTTTAGGGTTTAATGTAGCTTTACAATTTAGGGTTTGGGATTTAGGATTTTAGGGTTTTAAGGGTCAGTGGTCACCTTGGGTTTAGAGCTTGTTTGGTTTAGTGGGGGTTTAGGGTTTATGGTTTTAATGTTTAGGGTTTAGGGTTTATGCTTTGGGTGAGGTTTAGAGCTCAGGTTTAGGGATCATAAGTTTTTAAAATTTTCTTTAAATTAAATAAATTGGTAGGTTAAGTTTATTTAGTTTATTTTTTTAGTTTAAGTTTTTTTGATTTTACTTGGTTTATTTTTTAATATTTAGTTTAATTTATTTATTTTAGGTTTACTTCTTTTAGGTTTATTAGTTTATTTTTTAAATATTTTAGTTTATTTTATTTTTTATTTTTATATAGGTTTATTTTTATTTTTATTTAGTTTACCTATTTATTTTAGGTTTATTTTTTTTAGTTTTTTGTTTAGGTTCAGTTTATTTTAGGTTTATTTTTAATTTAGTTTTTTTAGATTAGGTTTTATTTTTAATTTTGGTTTAGTTTAGGTTTTAATTTATTTTTAGGTTTAGGTTTTAGGTTTTTATTTGAGGTTTATTTTTAGCTAATATTTTTTTTACTTTAGGTTTAGGTTCATTTTTAGTTTATTATATTTTATTTAGTTTAAGTTTTTGTTCGGTATAGTTTACTTTTGGTTTAGGTTTATGTTTTATTTATTTTAGTTTAGTTTATTTTAGTTTAGGCTTAGGTTTATTTTATTTTTATTTTTGGTTTATATTTTTTTAGTTTAGGGTCTACGTTTTATTTATTATTTATTTTTAGGTTTATTTTTTAAGTTTAGGTTTATTTTATGTTTGTTTTATTTTATTTCAGGTTTATTATATTTTTATTATATCTTTAGTTTTTATTTTAGTTAGGTTTTTAATTTTTTTAGTTTTGTTTAGAATTTTATTTATTTTATTTTAATTTAGTTAATATTTTTTATTTTATTTTCTTCTTTAGGCTTTGGTTTCGGTTTAGGTTTTAGTTTATGTTTTCATTTTATTTTATTTTATTTATTTTATTTTAGATTAGATTTTTTATTTATTTTATTTTTAGGTTTTAATTAGTTTAGGTTTATATTTTTTAGCTTTTTAGGGTTTAGGGTTTAGGGTTTAGGTTTTAGGTTTTTATTTTAAATTTATTTTTAGGTTTTATTTTTTAGTTTTTGTTTAAGTTTATTTTTAGTTTATTTAATTTAATTTAATTTAGGGTTTAGGTTTAGTTTATTTTAGGTTAGGTTTTGGTTTTATTTATTTTAGTTTAGTTTATCTTAGTTTAGGTTTAGGTTTATTTTATTTTGTTTATTTTATTTTTATTTTAGGTTAAGTTTTATTTTTTAGTTTGGGTTTTTTATTTATTATTTATTTTTAGGTTTTATTTTTAAGTTTATTTTAGGTTTAGGTTTTATTTTATTTTATTTTAAGTTTTTTTATTTTACATTTAATTTTATTATATTTAGGTTTTTTTATTCTTATTTTTATTTTATTTAGCTTAGTTTAGGGGTTGGGTTTTATTTATTATTTATTTTTAGGTTTTATTTTTAAGTTTATTTTTTAGGTTTAGGTTTTTATTTTATTTTATTTTAAGTTTTTTTTATTTTACATTTAATTTTTATTATATTTAGGTTTTTATTCTTAGCTTTATTTTATTTTATTTAGCTTAGTTTATGTTTTTATTTATTGATTTTAGTTTATTTTTAGTTTTATTTATTTTATTTTTAGGTATAGGTTTCATTTTTAGTCTAGGTGTTGATTTTATTTTATTTTATTTAGGTTTAGGATTTTTTATTTATATTATTTTTAGGTTTTATTTACTTTAGGTTTAGGTTTTTAAGTATTTAGGGTTTAGGGTTTACGGTTTAAGGCTTAGGATTTATGGTTTAGGGTTGTAAGTTTAGGATTGGTTTTATGTTTTAGGGTTTAGGATTTAGAGTTTAGGGTTTGGGGTTTAGAGTTTTTTTAAAATTAAGTAAATTGGTAGGTTTAGATTTGTTTAGTTTATTTAATTTATTTATTATATATTTTAGTTTATTTTATTTTTTATTTTTATTTTTATTTATGTTAATTTTTTTATTTTTATTTAGTTTAGTTAATTTATTTTATATTCAGTTTTTTTATTTTAGTTTATTTTCTAGGTTTGAGATTAGGTTTATGTTTATTTTTTAGTTTAGTTTTATTTTTATTTTTTTATATGTTTAAGTTTTATTTTTTATTTTTAGGTCTAAGTTTAGGTTTTTAATTTTTATTTTTTAGTTTTGGTTTTATGTTTGTATTTTAGGTTTATTTTTAGGTTTTATTTTTTAGTTTAGATTTACATTTATTTTTAGTTTATTTTATTTTATTTAGTTTAGGTTTTGGTTTAGGTTTAGTTTATTTAAGTTTTAGGTTTAGGTTTTATTTATTTTAGTTTAGTTTATTTTTGTTTAGGTTTAGGTTTATTTTATTTTGTTTATTTCTTTAAGTTTAGGATTATTTTAGTTTAAGATTTAGGTTTTATTTTATTTTATTTTATTTTTAGGTTTAGTTTTTATTTCATTTAGGTTTTTTATGTTTAGGTTTATTTTATGTTTTAGTTTAGTTTAAGTTTTTATTTCTTTTATTTTTGTTTATTTTTTATTTTTTATTTTATTTTATTATATTTCTAAGTTTAGGTTTAGGTTTTAGTTTATTTTAGTTTAGGTTTACATTTATTTTATTTTGTTAATTTTATTTTTATTTATTATTTTTTAATAGTTTAGGGCTTTGGTTTTATTTTTAATTTATTTTTAGGTTTTATTTTTTGGGCTTATTTTTTAGGTTTAGGTTTTTTGTAGTTTTTTTTTATTTTACTATAAGTTTATTTTATAATTTAGGTTTAGTCTTAATTATATTTAGTTTATTTATTTTTAGTTTAGTTTAGGTTTTTATTTATTTTATTTTATTTTTATTTTAGGTTTTGGTTTAGTTTTTTGTTTTAGTTTATATTTTTATTTTATTTTATTTTTGTTTAGGTTAATTTATTTATTTTATTTTGAGGTTTTATTTAGTTTAGGTTTAGGTTTTAAGCTTTTTAGGATTTAGGGTTTAAGGTTAGTTGAGGATTTAAGGTTTAGGGTTTAGGGTTTAGGGTTTAGGGTTTTTAGGATTTAGTGTTTTGGGTTCAGGGTTTAGGTTTTAGCTCCAGGGTTGAGGTTATAGTTTAGGGATTAGAGTTTTTTTTAACATAGAACAAATTCGGATTCAATATTTCTTCATTTCGATTTCATCAACCAAGTAACACGCCAAGTTTTCCAAGACACAAACGACGATATAAATAAAAAAATGATCCTGCATAGAGCAAAATAATAGACACAGTTCCATAAGCAGCAGATCGGATTAGCAATTCTTTAGTTTCTCCAGTTCCCATCAGAATGACCCCGGCCTCTCAAGTAGTGGGTTCCACCATCATATCCCCAATCTCTCCCTCCGCCACCACCACGACTATAACCACCGTCGCTCCTCCCACCTCTCTAACCACCACTACTTTGACCACCACCTCTATATCCGCCAGCACCTCTAGATTCCTCACCACCACTTTGATAACTATTGCCTTTGCCTATGCCTCCACTGCTAGATCTAGACTGAGCTTGGTTTACGGTGATGTTCCTACCATCAAGGTTTTGCCCATTGTCCTAATGTTTAGGTTTAGGTTTAGGTTTATTAGATTTTATGGTTTATGTTTATTTATTTAATTTATTTAGTTACTTTCATTTTAGGTTTATGGTTTATGGTTTCGAGTATAGGGTTTAGGATTAGGGTTTAGGATTTAGGGTTTAGGGTTTAGGGTTTAGGATTTAAGGTTTTAGGTTTTATGCTTGTAGGGTTTAGGGTTTAAGGTTAGGGTTTAAGATTTAGTGTTTAGGGTTTTGGGTTTTTTAGGGATTAGGGTTTAGGGTTTAGGGTTGAGGGTTGCAGGTTTAGTGTTGTAAGTGTAGGGTTTAAGATTTAGGGTTAGTTTTAAGGTTTAGCGTTTAGGGTTTTCTTTTTTTTAAAAAAAAAATTAAGTAAACATGTAGGTTTAGTTTATTTAGATTATTATTTATTTTTTTTATTTTTTTCTTTATTTTTTATTTTATTATATTTTTATTATATTTAGTTCAGTTTATTTATTTTAGTTTAGGTTTTTTATTTTTGTTTATTTTTGAGGATTAGGTTTAGGTTTTTATTTTCTTTTTTTAGATTTAGGTTTTAAGTTTTTATTTTCTTTATTTTTTATTTTAGGTTTATTTTTTTTTATCTAAAGGTTTAGGTTTTATTTTTATTTTTTTGTTTATTTTTAAGTTTTCTTTTTAGGCTTATTTTTTAGGTTTAAGTTTTTATTTAGTTTTTATTTTATTTTCTTTTAGGTTTATTTTATTTTTATTTTATGTTTATTTTTTATTTTATTAAGTCTTTTTATTCTTAGGTTTATTTTTATTTTTTAGTTTAGCATAGGTTTTAAATTTTTTATTTTATTTTAGTTTTATTTTTTATTTTATTTTATTTTTAGGTTTAATTTAGGTTTTAATTTTATTTTATTTTTTATTTTATTTAGGTTCAGGTTTTTTTTATTTTTTTTTAGCTTTTATTTAGTTTTGATTTAGGTTTTTAGGTTTTAGGGTTTATGGTTTAGGGTTTAGGGTTGGAGGGTGGGTTTAGGGTTAGGGTTTAGTGTTTGATGTTTAGGCTTTATGGTTTAGGGTTTTTGGGATTTAGGATTTAAGGTTTATGGTTTAGGGTTTTGGGTTTAGGGTTAAGGGTTTAGGGTTAGCTTAGGGTTTAGGTCTTGTTTAAATTTAGGGTTTAGGGTTTAGGTTTTATGGTTTTAAAGTTTTTATGCTTTAGGGTTTTAAGGTTTAGGGTTTAGAGTGGTTTAGGGTTGGGTTTTTTTATTTTCTTTAAATTAAATAAATTGGTGGGTTAAGTTTATTTAGTTTATCTTTTAAATTTTTTGTTTTTACTTAGTTTATTTTATATTTAGTTTAATTTATTTATTTAGGTTTATTTATTTTAGTTTAATTTTTAGGTTTCAGTTTAGGTTTTATTTTATTTTATTTTTTTAGGTGGTTTATTATATTTTTTTAGGTTTATATTTTAGGATTTTATTTTATGTTTTTTTAGGTATTATATTTTAGTCTAGGTTCAGGTTCATTTTTAAGTTTATTTTACTTTATTTAGTTTTGGTTTAGGTTTAGGTATAGGTTTAGTTTATTTTAGGTTTAGATTTTATTTATTTAGCTTAGTTTATTTTAGTTTAGGTTTAGGTTTATTTTATTTTTCTTAGGTTTAGTTGTTTTCTTAAGTTTAGAGTTTAGGTTTTGTTTTTTATTTATTTTTAGGTTTATTTTTTAGGTTTAGCTTTTTATTTAGTTTTTATTTTATTTTATTTTAGGTTTATTTTATCTTTAGTTTAGGTTTAGCTATTATTTTATTTAGGTTTTTTATTTTTTTAGTTTTTTTTACATTTTTATTTATTTTATTTTAATTTAGGTTTTAATTTTTATTTTATTTTCTTTTTTAGGTTTAGGTTTAGGTTTATGTTTTAGTTTAGGTTTATTTTTATTTATTTATTTTATTTTTAGGTTATATTTATTTTAGCTTTAGGTTTCTAGGTTTTTAGGGTTTAGGGTTTTTGGTTTAGCATTTAAGGTTTAAGGTTTGGGGTTTAGGGTTAAGGTTTTGGGGTTTAGGGTTTAAGGTTTAGGGTTTAGGGTTTAGGGTTTAGGGTTTTAGGGTTTTAGGGCTGTAGGTTTAGGATTTAGGGTTGTAATTTTAGGGTTTAGGGTTCAGGAATTTTTTTTATTTGTTATTTTATTTTATTTATGTTCTTAATTTTTTTTTAAATTAAGTAAACTGGTAGGTTTTGGTTTATTAGTTTATTTTTAAATTATTTTAGTTTATTATATTTTTTATTTATATATAGGTTTATTTTGATTTTTATTTAGTTTAGTCTATTTATTTTAGGTTTATTTATTTGAGTTTTTATTTTGGTTTAGGTTTAGGTTCAGGTTTAGGTTTAGGTTTATTTTTTAATTTTGTTTTTTTTAGATTAGGTTTTATTTTATTTTTTTGGTTTAGGTTTAGGTTTTTAATTAATTTTTTTAGGTTTAGGTTTTAGGTTTTTATTTGAGGTTTATTTTTAGCTAATATTTTTTACTTTAGGTTTAGGTTCATTTTTAGTTTATTATATTTTATTTAGTTTAAGTTTATGTTAGGTATATTTTACTTTTGGTTTAGGTTTATGATTTAATTATTTTAGTTTAGTTTATTTTAGTTTAGGTTTAGGTTTATTTTATTTTTATTTTTGGTTTATGCTTTTTTTAGTTTTGGGTCTACGTTTTATTTATTATTTATTTTTAAGTTTATTTTTTAGGTTTAGGTTTTTTTTTAATGTTATTTTATTTTATTTCAAGTTTATTTTATTTTATTTTAGGTTTAGTTTATATTTTAGTCAGGTTTTTAATTTTTTTAGTTTAGTTTAGGATTTTATTTATTTTATTTTAGTTTAGTTAATATTTTTTATTTTATTTTCTTCTTTAGGCTTTGGTTTTGGTTTAGGTTTTAGTTTACATTTTCATTTTATTTTATTTATTTATTTTATTTTAGATTAGGTTTTTATTTATTTTATTTTTAGGTTTCAATTAGTTTAGGTTTAGGTTTTCTAGCTTTTTAGGGTTTAGGGTTTAGGGTTCAGGTTTTAGGTTTTTATTTTAAGTTTATTTTTAGGTTTTATTTTCTTATTTATGTTTAGGTTTATTTTTATTTAATTTAATTTAATTTAATTTAATTTAGGGTTTAGGTTTAGTTTATTTTAGGTTTAGGTTTAGGTTTTATTTATTTTAGTTTAGTTTATCTTAGTCAGGTTTTTTTTTATTTTGTTTATTTTATTTTTATTTTAGGTTAAGTTTTATTTTAGTTTAGTGGGTTATTTATTTATTATTTATTTAGGTTTTATTTTTAGTTTTATTTTAGGTTTAGGCTTTTATTTAGTTTTATTTTATTTTATTTTAGGTTTATTTTATTTTACATTTAGTTTTATTATATTTAGGTTTTATTCTTAGCTTTATTTTATATTTTTTAGCTTAGTTTAAGTTTATTGATTTTAGTTTACTTTAGTTTTATTTATTTTATTTTAGGCAGTCATTTTATTTAGTGTGGATTTTATTTTATTTTATTTCACATCATTTATTTAGTTTAGATTTATTTATTTTATTTTAGTTTTTATTTACCTAGTTTAGGGTTTTATTTTAAATTGGTAGGTTTAGGTTTACTTAGTTTATTTAATTTATTTATCATATATTTTAGATTATTTTATTTTTTATTTTTATTTATGTTTATTTTTTTATTTTTATTTAGTTTAGTTAATTCATTTTAAGTTTATGTATTTTAGATTAGGTTTTTATTATTTTAGTGTATTTTTTAGGTTTCAGATTAGGTTTATGTTTATTTTCTAGTTTAGTTTAGTTTGTTTTTTAGGTTTAGGTTTTTTTTCCTTAGGTTTAGGTTTTTAATTTATTTTTTTAGGTTCACATTTTAGGTTTTTATTTTAGGTTTATTTTTAGGTTTTAGTTTTTAATTTAGGTTTAGGTTTATTTTTATTTATTTTATTTTATTTAGTTTAGGGTTCAGGTTTAGTTTATTTTAAGTTTAGGTTTATGTTTTATTTGTTTTAGTTTAGCTTATTTTAGTTTAGGTGTAGGTTTATTTTATTTTGTTTATTTGAGGTTTAGATTTTTTTTAGTTTAGGGTTTAGGTTTTATTTTTTATTTATTTTTATGTTTTAGTTTTTAGGTTTAGGTGTTTATTTAGTTTATATTTTATTTCATGTTTATTTTATTTTTATTTTATCTGTAGTTTTTATTTTATTTAGATTTTTTATTTTTAGGTTTATTTTATTTTTTTAGTTTAGTTTATGTTTTTATTTATTTTATTTTAGTTTAGTTTTTAATTTTTAATTTTTATTTTTTGTTTTATTTTGGTTTGGGTTTTCTTATTTATTTTATTTTTACATTTTATTTAGTTTAGGTTCAATTTTTAGTTTAGGGTTTTAGGTTTTTTCTTAACAGAGAACCAATTCAGATTCAACATTTCATCTTTTTGATTTCATCAACCAAGAAAACACCAAATTTTCTAAGACACAAGTTTAGACATAAATCAAAATGAGCACGATAGTAAAATCAAAACCTTAGATAACTAGAACCATCTCTACCGACATAGTATAAGTAGTGATCAGATCAACTGATCTTCCGTTTCTCCAGTTCCCATCAGAACCACCGTGGCCTCTCAAGTAGCGGGATCCACCATCATATCCCCGATCTCTCCCTCCGCCACTACAATAGCTGTAACATAAATTGCTCCTCTTACCTCCATAACCACCACTGCTCTGACCACCATCTCCATATCCACCATCACCTCCAGATCCCCCACCACCACTGTGATAATGGCCACCTCCGCCTTATTTTATTTATTTATTTTAAAGTCTTTTTTATGTTTATTTTTTAGGTTTAGGTTTTTATTTAGTTTTTATTTTATTTTATTTTAGGTTTATTTTATTTTTATTTTATGGTTAGTTTTTTATTTTATTTAAGTTTTTTATTTTTTATTTTTTTGTTAGTTTCATTTTATTATTTATTATATTTTAGTTCATTTCTATTAATTTATTGTATTTTATTTTTAGGTTTAGGTTTTTATTTTACTTTTTTTTATATTTTATTTATGTTTAGGATTATTTATTTATTTTATCTTTAGGTTTAATTTAGTTTAGGTTTAGGTTTTTAGGTTTTGGGGGTATAGGCATTTAGTTTTGTGGTTAGATGGGTAGGTAGTGGTAGGGAGGGTTTAGTCATTAATTGTATTTAAGAGGGCCCAGGTCAGCAGGAGGTCAGTTGGATTTGGGGTGGAAGCTTTAGTGTTTAGGGTGTGGTGGAGTTAATTTAAGGAGTGGAAGTTTAGGTTTAGGGCCCAGGGTTTAGGGAAGGAGGATTTAGGGTTTAGGACTAGTTTAGGGTAGGGCTAGGTTTTGTGGTTGGGTTTAAGGTTTATTTGAGGTTTAGAGTTTAGGGTGGCTCAGGGCCTTTAGGGAGGGTGTACTAGTAGGTTTAGGGTTTAGGGTTTAGGGTTTTTTTTAAACTAGTAGATTTAGGTTTATTTGTTTATTTAGTTTATTTTTTTATTTATTTTAGGTTATTTTATTTTTATTTTTATTTAGGTTTATTTTTATTTTTATTTAGTTCTATTTATTTATTTTAGTTTAGGTTTTTTATTTTTGTTTATTTTATAGGTTTAGGTTTAAGCTTATTTTTTCTTTAGTTTGATTTTTATCTTATTTTATAGGTTTAAGTTTTATTTTTTATTTTTAGGTTTGGGTTTAAGTTTTTATTTTATTTTATTAGGTTTATGTTTATGTTTTTTAATTTAGGTTTATTTTTAGATTTTTTTTAGTTTAGGTTCAGGTTTATTTTTAGTTTATTTTATTTTATTTAGTTTAGAGTTTAGATTTAGTTTATCGAAGGTTTAGGTTTAGGTTTTATTTATTTTTATTTTAGTTTATGTTTATGTTTATTTTATTTTGTTAATTTTAGGTTTAGGGTTTAGGTTTTATTTTTTATTTATTTTTAGGTTTATTTTTTTTGGTTTAGGTTTTTATTTATTTTTTATTTTATTTTATTTTTAATTTACATTTAATTTTTATTTAATTTAGGTTTATTTTATTTTTTTAGTTATGTTTAGGTTTTTATTTATTTTATTTTAATTTAGTTTTTTATTTTATTTTATTATACTTTTATGTTTTGGTTTAGGTTTTAGTTTAAGCTTTTATTTTATTTTGTTTTTATTTTATTATATTTAGGTTTAGGTTTTTTTATTTATTTTATTTTTAGGTTTTATTTAGTTTAGGTTTAGGGTTTAGGGTTTGGGGTTTAGGGTTTAAGGTTTAGGATTATAAGTTTTAAGGTTTACGGTTTAGGGTTTAGGGTTTAAGTTTTAGGTTTAGGGTTCAGGTTTTAATTTATGGTTTAGGGTTTTTGGTTTTTTTTAATAGAGAACAAATTCAGATTCAACATTTCATCTTTTCAATTTCATCAACAAAATAACAAACTAGGGAAGTGAGGTAATCAAATGACCTCCTTGGGGCTAGCTAAAGCCTCATGTTCCCAGGATGTCCAGACTATATACCCATTACCAATCAATCTTATATAAATCAACCCATGAACAGAGGAAAAAGAACTCAACATTCATGCACTTAAGCTATAAGAATATGCATTTGTTATGTATTTATAACTAGCATCATAACAGATATTATTATTCATTTATAAGCTTTTGAAAAATACATTTGGATTTAATAGTGATAAGAATCACACATATATTAAATTAAATCAACACATGCAAGCTTACATAAAAGAAATTCCATTTTATTTTACTTGATTTTGAAAAGATGGATGCAGAAATTCAAATGACATACCAAATTTTACATGATTGGAAAGAGGATAATCAAATATAAGCATGTGATTCATTCAACCAAACTAGTTCTTAAGGACTATTAAATCAAATAAGATTTTTTAAAGCAAACCAAAGATTCTTTATTAATTAAGTTTTGGATTTGTTTTGATATAAAAAGGAGAAGAGAAATCATCACTTGCTGATTTAAACCCATTCCCACATTAGTGATTTGATTTAATTTACAGAAATGTAATTAAGTTGATTTTATGGGTTAATTAAGTTGAACTTTTAATTAGATGTATTAATTACCCTTACCTATGTCACCTTAAAGTAATTTACTAAATAATTATGAGCCAACATGATATGCATATAAAATAAACTTGCAATAATACTAGGAAATAAAAGGGGCATAATGCAATTGGCTCATGATTAATAGTTAATTAGATTAAGAGACTTAATTAATTACTTTTATGATTTTCCTACAAATATGGACTAACCATAATTTCATTAAACTCCTTAGGTTATCAAACAACTAAAGATCTACCCCATGATTTAATTAATTAATGTCTGATGTGATTATGATTTTAATTTGATTAAGTGATTTAATTAACTAGTTAAATCTTAATTAATTTCATTTTAAAATAGAGTGAAATGAACTTAGGGAAAGGGGTCCCAACCCTATTCCTTAATTTTCTTACTATTGAATAATGACTAATAAACTTAATTAACCAATTTGATACTATTCATGGTATTAATTAATTATTAATTAACTTAAAAGAGAAGTTAAGGTTTAATTAGTGAATTTTCCTAATTAAGTGAGCAATATATCCCAAGAAAACCATGGGAGGCAGAGGTCATCCCATTAAACTAACCCACAAAATTTGTGATTAATTGCTTAAGTAATTAAGGAGTAATTAAGCTAATAAATTTTATAATTAAACTTAATTAAACCTTAATTACTATTCAAAATTAGCTAATATCATTTTTAATTAATTCTCTTCTAAAATACCTTTAAAATGAGTATTTTTTTGAATTTTTGGATTTCCCTATGATTTTTATAAGTTTCAGCCATTAAAATTGATTAATTAAGCCTAATGAAAGCATAATCCTGTTGGAGCCACGTGGTGTGCTTTCCATGTGGCGTCGCGAGATTGACTACTTAAAACTTATCCGACTCAGTGCCTACGTGGTAGCGATAGACATGCTTTCTCGTTCATCATCCGATCTAAGATCAGATGGCTACGATGAATCCCATAGGTTAATAAGATTAAATTAGATCGATCTAGCATTTTAATCATAATTGTCTATTTCGATCACGTAGAATGGACGGTACATGATCCAATGTCACACGAGTGAGGGAGAATGGAGTCCATCCACCAATGCTCACTTGATCTAAGCTTACCCGAGCTTCGATCAACTCCAAAAGTATCCCACACCTTCACGACATCGATCGGATGGGATCCAACGGTCAAGATCACACGAGATGCAAGTTTTCTTCAAAAAGCAACAACCCATTTTTACTTAAGGATCAATTTTGGAAGCATACCCCACCGGTGATCAAGACTGGAGGCTCGAACGATTGAGAAAGCTTCATCTAGTAGAGATGAAGCCCTATTGAGCAGCAATTGGATCAATTCCTCAACGTTCACTCGGAAGACCACAAATCGATGATTTGGAGATCAACATTGATCAAAGTCCCACCTCCGGTGCTCGAAAAACTTGAGAGATGATTCCTTCTTGCTCGATAAAGCTGATAAAAGGTGCGTGCAAAGTTAATTTGAGTTTGATGTAGAAATGGAAAAGTTAGGTCAGAAATGGGAGTGTCCTAATTCGTGACGGATGGGAATGGCATTTTTTGATAATGGAATGAGCTTGGGAGCTTAGGGAATTGCTCTAATGGCTCATCTTGTGTACTTAGGGCTCTAAGGAATGATTTTTGTGTGTGTTTGAGTGGAAACGGGGAGGTGTATACCCACCATCATCTTGATCAGATGGTGGGATTTGGTTTGGCTTCTAGTGGCCATCCGACCATCTCAGGGAGTCGTGGGTTGTAGGGAGGAGGTGAGTTGGCTTGGCTAGGTTGGTTGAAGGTGTGGAGGTGGCTACCAAGGAGGAATCATGGGTGTCCTATGGGTTTCAAATGCTTTAATGGGGAAGGTGAGGTGATTTTACCTCCCATGGGTCATGGTCGATCCAACCATCCCTTAGGTCAGGTTGGGCAGTGTCTTAGGTGCCTAAGTGGACCATTGGGAGAGTACCAAGTGGCCAAGAAATGAAAATGACCACTTACATGCGTGATTTCTCTAATGTGACGCCCTTTACCCAAGGGTAGAATGATCATTTGGCAATGGATTTTATTTGTGCAAATTTGAAATGAGCCAAAAGTGGGCTAGCACGAATTTCAAGTCAATTGGAGTTGATTTGGTTAGGTTTGGCTCAATTTGACTCATTTAGGTCAAATTAGGTTTGGTTGGGTCAAGTTAACCAATTGGTCAAATTGGGTCAAACCAAGGGTTGGGTCAAGTTCATATGATCATTTGGGTAGTTTTGGTTCAATTGGTTTGGTTTCATTTGGCTTAGATTTGTTTTGGCTCATTTGAATTCATTTGGGTCAAATGGGTTAAGTTGACCAATTTGACCAAATTGGCTAAATTGGCTTGGGTTTAGTTGTCCAATTGAAGATGATTGTAGGGTTTGATTTCAATTAATTTTGATTTAGTTTTGTTTTAGGGCAACTTGAACCTTTAGGTCAATTGGGTTCAATGGCTCCAATCAAGGCTTTGGTCAAGTTCAACAATCAATTTGGAATGAACTTGAGCCATTACTTGCAATCAATTTGGTTTATATTTTGATTTGACCCAATTTGGTCTTTTAGGTCAATTTGGGTCATCTTGGGTCAAGAAGGTCAATTGGGTTTGGTTTGACTCAATTGAAGGGCAAGTCATATTCAAATATTGATTTTGATTTGGTATGAATCATTGGTTTCAAGGGATTTGGCTTAGGTTTTGATGGGCTTGGTTTAATCCAATTTGGGTAGGATTAGAACTTGGCTCAAATAGGTCAAATTGGTCACTTTGGGTCAAGTGGACCAATTGGGTTTAGTTGGCTTAATTTTTGGGTTGACTTTAATTTATTTGAGTTTATATATGGATTTGGGATTAATATATAAATTCAATTGTAATTGGCTTGGGTTCAAATGGGTTTTGGTTCATTTGAACATTTCAAGTCAAAAGGGTTAAGTTGGGTTTGACTTGGGTTGATTTTAGTTTGGCTTTATGATTGTAGATTTCATTTATATTTGTGAATATGATTGAATGTATGATTGATTCATGAGAAAATCAATTGAATTTTGGTTTTGGAATGAAGGAATTTGGCTAAGTCCATGGAGTTGGGTCATGTGGCATAGGTTTGGATTTTGATTTGGTTTGATTTAGTTTTGATGATTTATATGTATATTTTATTTAAATTTGTAAAGATGATTGAAAATATGATTGATTTGTGAGAAAATGAATTGAGTTTGACTTGATTTGGATTAAGATTTGGCTAAGTCCATGGATAGGTCATATGGGGAAGGGTTTTGATTTAATTTGATTTAGTTTGATTTACTTTTAATCATTTTAATGTATATTTGATTTATATTTAGGAAGATGATTGAAGATATAAATTTATTATGAGAAAATCAATTGATTTTGGATTGATTTGGATTAAGATTTGGCTAAGTCCATGGGATAGGTCATATGGCTTAGGAAGGGTTTCAAGTTTGGATTTGATCATCGGCTTCAATCATTTGGTTTTGGAGTTTGGGTTTGGATTTGGATTTGAATTTGATGTTTGAACTAAAGAGGTATGGTTTGAGAAGGTGACCATGGATTGGATTTGGGTTGTAGGGTAGGTGGATTATCCTAATCCCTAAGGCATAACCTAATCCTATGGTTAACCCTTCTAAGTCTTTAGGCTTAGGTTAAGTGTTTACCTAATTATTAGAAGTGTCTTATTACTAGAGAAGTCTTAGTGTCTAGAAGACTCCTAATCCTAAGATGGGAAGATTGAATCCACACTCCAAAAGTGAGGACAATAGGCTTTAGGCTCCATAGTTTTGCCCTTGGAGATAGATGATTGGACCAAAGCCCGGCCACATTATAGACCTACATATTTCAATGATTTGCTTGAGAGACTATGGATACATGGGAACAATATAGTTTCATCTTCTTTACATGTATGAAGTTTATGAGAGGTGGGATCATTTACTATGTCAAAGGACATATCAAGTTATTTATAGTTCATGAGGTTGACATATATGAGGATGGGCTTACTACCTCCTCAAAATCAACAAGTCTATTCTTGTGAACTTGGCCAAAGTTTAAAAATAAAAAAAAAAGTAAAAGAAAAAGGAAAAGAAAGAGAAAAGGAAAAAGAAAAGAAAAGAGAAAATGAAAAGGAAAATAAAAGGGAGTGGAAATAGACTTTGAGGAGGAAGTGGAGAATGACATTAAATTCCAGCCACAGTTCATTACTCCATTCAAACATATGGGTAGGACGACCTAACCTCCACTAAGCAGAGGAATAAAGAGGCACCTGGGGTGGAAAACCTCAGCCACCCAAAAGATATGTCCTACTGGAGTAGACTTGTTATCCATATAGACTTAGAATCTAGTTCATAGGATGAGTCTTATATGGTTAGCACACCACCATCTTCTTCTTAGTAGATTCCCTTGGAGTTGAGCCGCATGATCAAGATTGGGCTCCAAAGCAAAGCATAAGTGCATCCAAGTCTATATGTGAAATAGTTAGGCATCAGTTGGGAAGCTTAGCTCTAACCTACTTTGCTCTCAAAAGTAAGGGTTTAAAGAAGGCCCTAAGTCAACAACAGTGTGAAGACTCGAGGTTCTCGGAGCATCATCCTCAAGTCGAGAAATTTATGTAGAACTTGAGGATGATTCATATAAAGATTTAATAGAATTACTTTTCGATTGGTACTTATCTTATGTTCATAATTTTGCAAAGAAAAGGTTAATCCCTTATACTTGGTCAAAGCACAGTAGACTACTAAAGAATATGGAAGAACAAATGCAAAAGCTCTCAATCAAGATCAAACTAGATTCAGATAGTGGGTTTAGTCGATGATGATTACTACTTTATCATCACCAATCATTTGGAGTCGATTGGTTCTTTTCAAATCATTAACTCATATGAGTGCTTAGAAACTTTGATGAACCAAATGATTTTGAAATAAAAGATGCACCGCAAGAGTTCAAAGAAAAGATCAAGTCAACCATCGACGAGCTCAAAGAAATCAACTTAGGAATTGAAGAAGATCCACACATATTAGTTCTTTGTTGAATGAAATTGAAACCAATGACTTAGTTAAGTTATTAACCGAGTTTAAGGACTACTTTACATGGAGTTATGAAGAGATGTGATTGGCTCTTGACGTAGTCCATAAACTAGAATAGCCTACCATTAACCCTATCAAGCAAGACATATGCGATTATACATAGAACAACAGGTCATTTCTGAAGTCAAGAAACTGATCGATGCTAGCTTCATTCGAAAAGAAAAATACCCTACCTAGTTAGCCAGCATTATCCCAGTTAAGAAAAAGAATGGCCAAATTCACATATGCATCAATTTTAGAAATTTACATAAGGCATGTCCAAAAGATGAATTTCTACTACCAATCCCAGAGCTGATGGTGGACATTGCCTCATCTCATGCATTCTTCTCTTTCATGGATGGTTTATCTGGATATAACCAAATAAAGATGGCCCCTGAAGATGAAATAAACACTACTTTTAGAACCCCGATCAAAATTTATTGCTATAAGGTCATGCCTTCAGCCTTAAAAACGCCTGTGCTAAATACCGCTTATGACTCAATCATTGCAAACTCATTCATCATCAAGTCAAGTGCTATGTTGATGATCTCGTGGTCAAAAGTAGAGAAAAGGAAGAGCATCTCTTTGACTTGAGAGTAGTTTTCAAATAGTTAAGATAATTTAACCTCAAAATGAACCCCTTATAGCATTCAAGTAGCTTCGTGGAAATTCCTGGGTTTGTTGTCTCACTGGGAATCAAAATTGATCTAGATGATCAAGGAGATATTAAAATGCCACCCTAAAAGTTTAACTCAACTCGATCATTCTAAGGGTTGGTATATCTAAGATGCTTTATATCCAACCTATCGAAGTTGTCACCATTGACTTGTCAAAAGGATGTCATTCTTCATAAGCAAATCAAAAAACCTAGATAAGTAGGACCATCTCTACTATAAAGACACTATTTCATAAGCAGTAGATTGAATTGGCCATTCTTCATCTAGTTCCTAACTACCCTCTTGAGTGGGTTTCCATCAAATCTCCAATCTCCCTCACCACCAAAACCTTTCATCGCCTCCTCTTATAACCACCACCTATATCCACCAAGACCTCTAGATCACCACCACCTGTGATAACTGCCATCCCGCTTCCACGTGACTTAGACCGAGCCTGTTGATGGTGATGTTCTGCCAAGGTTTTCCAAATTCTTAGGTTTAGGTTTAGGTTTATTAGGTTTTAGGCTTTAAGTTTTTTTAAATTTATTTAATTACTTTAGGTTTAGGTTTAGGGTTTAGTGGGTTTGGGTTTAGGGTTAGGTTGTGGGTTTGGGTTTAGGTTTAGGTTTTGTGGTTTGGGGTTTATGGTTTTAGGTTGTTTTAGATGGGTTTTTTAGAGGTTTTATTTAAGGTTTAGGGTTTATGGAAGGATTTAGGGTTGTGGTATGGTTTTATTTATTTTAGTTTATATTATTTTATTTTAGATCATTTTAATTTATTTATTTATTTATTTTATTTTATTTATTTTAGTATTTTTTTAAGTTTAGGTCAGTTTTAATTTTTAGTTGAGTTATTTTTATTTTATTTTGTTTTAGGTTTTATTTTATTTTTTAGGTTTTTAGGTTTTTATTTATTTTAGTTTAAGTTTGTTTTGATTTTAGTTTAGGTTTTTTAGTTTAGGTTTAAGTTTATTTTAATTTATTTTATTTATTTAGTTTATGTTAGGTTTAGTTTATTTTAAGATTAGGTTTAGGTTTTATTAACTTTAGTTTAGTTTATTTTAGTTTAGTTTAGTTTTATTATTTATTTTTATTTTTTTAGTTTTGGTTTGTTTATTTTATTTATTTTGTTTTATTTTATGTTTTAGGTAAGTTTTATATTTAGATTTATTTTATTTTATTATTTTTTTATTTAGTTTTATTTTATTTAGGTTTTATTATTTATTTTTATTATTTATTTTTTATATTTATTTTATTTTTTTTTATTTTTTATTAGTTATTTTATTTATTTTATTTTAGGTTTATTTTTATTTTAGGTCTTTAGTTAGGTTTAGGTTTTATTTATTTTTATTTTTGAGTAGGCTCAGGGTTTTTTAGTTTTAGGTTTAGGGTTTTTTTAGGTTAGGGTTAGGGTTTAGTGTTTGGGCTTTAGAGTTTAGGGTTTTGTGGGTTTTGGTTTCCAGGTAGATCTACTATGGATGATACATTAAGAGGTTTGATGGATAAGCATAGAGAAAGTGGAGGATCTACATATGATATTTATTGATTTGAGAAAGCTTATGATAAAGTTTCAAGAGATGTTCTTTGAGAGTTCTAGAACAAAAAGTTTAATATTGGTTATATTCAAGTCATTAAGGATAGTATAATTTACTTGTGTCCAAACACAAGGAGGATTGACAAAATATTTTTTTATTGGATTTCATCAAGGATCAACTTTAAGCCCTTATCTTTTGCTTTAGTTATGGATGTTCTTACTAAGTATTTACAAGAAGATGTACCTTGGTGTATGCTTTTGAATGATTCTTCTGTTAATAAGACTAGAGATGGAGTCCAAGAGAAACTTGAATTATGGAGGTCAACAGAGTCTAAAGGTTTTCATTTAAGTAGCCAAATATATGGAGTGTAATTTAGTTTGGGGTTTGTAGTTTGAACAAGTCATTAATAAGTTTTATTTAGGCTCTATTGATTTGAAATAGATGGAGATGTTAGGTAGGCCTGTGTGTGAAGTTTTTGGGTTATTTATGGTAAGATGATATGGTATGGAGTGGTAAGTAATTTATAGTAGGTGGAAGAGGATTTATTATTGGTAGTTGATGGTAGTGGAAAGTCTATTAAGAGATTAGGGTAGTGGTAGGATAGGTTGTGGTATTAAGAGTGGTTTTTTAAAATTAGATTAAGAAGACCCATAAGGGGATAGGTACATTGTTGTTGTGTTAACTATTTTTTTAGTTATCATTTTAATTTTATTTAGTTTTATTTAATTTATTTTAGGTTTATTTTAGTTTAGCTTAGTTTATTTTAGTTTATTTATTTTTTAGTTTAGCATTTAGGTTTAGTTTATTTTAGGTTTAGTTTAGGTTTATTTATTTTAGTTGTTTATTTTTTAGGGTTTAGTTTATTTTATTTTGTTTATTTTATTTTTATTTTAGGTTTAGTTTTTATTTTCTAGTTTAGGGTTTGGGTTTTATTTTTTATTTTTTTTAGGATTATTTTTTAGGTTTAGGTTTTTATTTAGTTTTTATTTTAAGTTTATTTTAGGTTTATTTTAATTATATTATATGTTTAGTTTTAGTTTATTTAGGTTTTTTATTCTTATGTTTATTTTTTTTGGTATTGTTTAGGTTACTATTTATTTTATTTTATTTATTTTTTATTTTATTTTTTATTTTTATTTTAGGTTTAGGTTTATATATTTTTTATTTTATTTTTTATGTTTTCTTTTCTTTATTTTATTTTAGGTTTTATTTACTCAATTTAGGTTTCTTAGGTCTTGTTTTAGGGTCAGGGTCAAGGTTTGTAGGTCCTAGGTTTAGGGTCTGTGGGTTTTGGGTTTATGGTTTAGCGCTCAGTGATGTGGCCTAGGCCTGTTTAGAGGTTAGCGCTCAGGGTCAGGATTAGAGGGTAGTTTAGCTCAGGGCCCAGGATCAGTATGAGGGCCCAGTTTTTCAGCCTCAGTTTTAGTCAGTGGCCTGAGTATGGCCCAGGGTTGGCCTGTGGTAGGGTTGTGGCAGGGCCTGGGAGGAGTGGGGTGGATGGTGGGGTTTGGGCCCAGGTTAAGCTGTTTAGGGCCCAGGCACAGATTATTATATTGTGTGATTAGGGTTAAATGAGTTTTTAGTTTAGATTTAGTTAGGGTTTAGTAGGTTTTGTGGGTTTTTTTTTTTAAAAAGTAAAAACAAGAGGTTTAGTTTTTCTAATTTATTTAGTTTATTTTTATTTATTTTAGTTTATTTTATTTTATTTAGGTTTATTTTTTTTTTATTTTATGTTTATTTTATTTATTTTAGGTTTATTTATTTTAGTAGATTTTATTTTTTATTTATTTTTATGAGTTAGGTTTAGTTTAGTTTATGTTTATTTTTTTTTAGTTTAATTTTATTTTATTTTTTAGGTTATTTTATTTTATTTTTAGGTTTAGGTTTAGGTTTCATTTTATTTTTAGGTTTAGGTTTTAGTTATTATTTTAGGATTTATTTTATGGTTTTATTTTTTATGTTTGTTTATTTTTTTTTTTATTTTATTTAGTTTAGTTTTATAGTTTATTTTAGGTTTAGGTTTTATTTTTGTAGTTTAGGTTTAGGTTTATTTTATTTTATTTATTTAAGTTTACGTTATTTTAGTTTCAAGTTTAGGTTTTATTTTATTTATTTATGTATTTTTTAGGATTATATTTTATTTAGGTTTTATTTAGTTTTATTTTATTTTATTTTAGTTTTATTTATTTTAGCTTTCAATTTATTTTGTTTAGATATATTTATTTTATTTTATTTTATTTGGTTTAGTTTAGGTTTTAGCTTTAGGGTTTTTTTAGGGTTTGGGATTTAAGATTTTATTTTAGGTTTATTCTTTGGTTTTATTTTAGTTGATTTAGTTTAGTTAGTTTATTTTATTTTATTTAGTTTAGTTTAGGTTTAGTTTATTTTAAGTTTAGTTTATTTTATGTTTAGGTTTATATTTATTTATTTTAGTTTAATTTAGTTTAAGTTTAGGTTTATTTTATTTTATTTATTTTATTTTTTATTTTATGTTTAGTTTTTTTCATTTAGGGTTTGGATTCATTTTTATTTATTTTATGGTTTTATTTTAGGTTTATTTTTAGGTTTTTTATTTAGTTTATATTTTATTTTATTTTAGGTTTATTTTATTTTATTTTAGTAGTTTTTATTTTATTTAGATTTTTTATTCTTCAAATTATTTTATTTTTTTAGTTTAGTTTAGGTTTTTATTTATTTAATTTAGTTTATTATTATTATTATTTTTTTAAGTTTACATAAGTTTTAGTTTAATATTATTTTTATTTTTTTAAGTTTAGGTTTTTATTTATTTTAATTTTAGGTTTATTTACTTTAGGTTTTGGTTTTAGAGTTTATGGTTTAATGTTTAGGGATTAGGTTAAGATAGGGTTTTTAGGGTTTGTTAATGCTAGGTTTAGGTATGGTAGAGAGTGGCTAGCCTGTGGTTTAGGGTTTTGTGGCCTAGGGGTAAGTTTAACAGTTAGGTAGGGTTAGGCCCAGGGCCTGGCCTCAGGTTTAGGGTTTTAGGATTTAGGTCCTATGGTTTGGAGGTTGGGATGGTCCGTGGTTTAAGGCTCAGGGTTTAGGCCTGCTGGGCTCAGTGGTATGGGTCATGGTAGGATTTAGTGTTTAGGTTGATCAGGGTTTTATTATGGCCCAGGGCTTAGTGGTCAGGGTTATTTATGATCAGTAGTGGTAGGTCAGGTGCAAGTTTATAGTTTAATTTTTTTTTAAATTAGACAAAACGACAGTTTAGATTTTATTTTATTTATTTATTTATTTTATTTTATTTTTATTATTTATTTTATTTATTTATTTTATTTATTTTTTATTTTATTTAAGGTATTTTATTTTAGTTTATTTAGTTTAGTTTATGTTTATTTTAGTTTATATTTTATTTATTTTTTTTAGGTTTAGGTTTAGGTTTTAAATTTTTTAGCTTTAGGTTTTATTTTAGGTTTTATTTTAGTAGTTTAGGATTATTTTTTGGTTTATTTTAGGTTTAGGTTTAGGTTTTATTTATTTTAGTTTAGGTTTAGGATTAATTTATTTTGCTTATTTTAGGTTTAGGTTTTCTAGTTTTAGGTTTTATTTTTTTATTTATTTAAGTTTAAGTTTAGGTTTATATTTTAGGTTTAGGTTTTATTTAGTTTTATTTTTTTTATTTTATGTTTATATTTTATTTATCGTAGTTTTCATTTTATTTTGTTTTATTTTATTTATTTATTTTTTAGGTTTTATTTAGTTTAGTTTAGGTTTTAGCATTTTAGTTTTAGGTGTAGGTTTTAGGTTTTATTTTAAGTTTATTTTAAGTTTATTTTTTATGCTTAGGTTTATTTTTTAGTATATTTTATTTTATTTAGTTTTAGGTTTAGTTTATTTTAGGTTTAGGTTTAGGTTCTATTTATTTTAGTTTAGGTTTAGGTTTATTTTATTTTGAATTTTGGTTTAGTTTTTCTTTTTAGTTTAGGGTTTGGGTTTTAATTTCTATTTATTTTAGGTTTATTTTTGAGGTTTAATTTTTGATTTAGTTTTTATTTTATTTTATTTTAGGTTTATTTTATTTTTATTTTACATTTAGTTTTTATTTTATTTTGGTTTTTATTCTTAGGTTTATTTTATTTAGTTTAGGTTTTATTTATTTTATTTTAATTTTTTTTAAAGTTTAGGTTTAGGTTTTAGTTTAGGTTTTATTTTATTTTCTTTTATTTAGTTTAGGTTTTTTTTATTTATTTTATTTTTAGGTTTTATTTACTTTAGGTTTAGGTTTTAGGTTGTTAGTTTATTTGTGATTTATTTGGGTTAGGTCTATGGTTTAGGTTAGGCTTTAGGATTTATGGTAGTTAGCCTGTGGTTTAGGTTGTGGTGTGGTTTAGGGTTTAGGGTTTAGGGTTTAGGGCCCAGGTTTTATTTGTGGTCTGTCCAGGGTTTAGTTGTTTAGCCTGGGTCAGGCTTAGTGGAGGGTTTAGTTTATGGTTTGGGGTAAGGTGATCAGTGGTCATTTAGTGGCTCATGGCCAGACTGCAAGCTCAGTTTTAGGCCTAGTTTAGGGCATAGGGCTCTGATTTAGGATTTAGATTTATGATTTAGGGTTTAAGGTTAGGGTTTTGTTAATTAGCAAACCAGGTAGGTTTTAGTTTATTTAATTTAGTTTATTTCATTTTATTTTATTTATTTATTTTATTTATTTATTTAGTTTAGGCTTTTTATTTTTGTTTATTTTTAGGTAAGTTTAGATTTTATTTTTTAGTTTAGTTTATTTTATTTTTTATTTTAGTTTAGTTTTTATTTTTTTAGTTTGTTTATGTTTTATTTTAGGTTTTATTTTTAGTTTAGGTTTAGTTTAGTTTATTTTGTTTTTATTTATTTTAGTTATATTTTAGTTTAGTTTAGGTTTATGTTTTAGGTTTTATTTATTTTATTTTAGGTTTAAGTTTATTTTATTTTATTTATTTTAAATTTAGGTTTTCTTTTTATTAAGGTTTAGGTTTTATTTTTATTTATTTTAAGTTTATATTTTAGGTTTAGGTTTTATTTTGTTTTATTTTAGTTTATTTAGTTTATTTTTTTATTTTTGTTTTAGTTTTATTTTATTTTAGGTTTTTTTTTGTTTATTTTATTTTTATTTAGTTGGTTTTATTTTATTTTAGTTTATTTTTTCATTTTTTAATTATTATAGTTTTATTTTTAGGTTTGGTTTAGGTTTAGGTTTTAGTTTAGGTTTATCTTATAATTATTTATTTTATTTAGGATGTTTATTTTATTTTAGGTCATAGTTTAGGTTTAGCTTAGGTTGGGTAGATGGGGTCAAGGGGTGTCTAGGTGTGTTGTTTTTTATATATATTTTATTTAATTTTAAACCAAAAGCAAGTGGTAAGTTTATTTATTTATTTTATTTATAATAGTTTATTATTTTATATTTTGATTTATTTTATTTTACTTATTTAGTTTAGATTTATTTTAAGTTTATTTATCTTTAGTTTAGTTTAGGTTTAGGGCCTGGGAATTAGGGTATTTTTGGCCTATTTTTGGGCTCAGTTTTTTTTAGGTTTAGGGTTTAGGCTTTAGGTTTAGGTTTAGGGTTTTTAGGTAGGGTTTTTTAGGGTTTAGGTTTAGGCTTTTTTTAGGGCTTTATTTTAGTTTAGGGTTTAGTTTAAGGTTGTGGTTTAGGGTTTAGGATTTGGATAATTTAGGTTTATGGTTTTTGTAGGGTTTAGGGTTTTTTAAAATTAGCTAAATCGATTTAGGTTTACTAATTCATTATTTTGGAATGAATTAGATTAATACAAAAGATACCTCAAGAAAAAAGTATTAATGGAGGATATTTGACATGTTGGTAGAGTGGTAAGATTTAAAAGTATTCATGGTGGTTATGGATTTGGTGACTAATGAAAAGTTAGGACTATGTTAGATTTTTCCTTAGCTTATGATTTTGTAGTTGCTAATACTTTATATAAGACCTGAGATGAACATATTATTACTTATAAAAATGGATCTAGTAAAACATAGATTGATTATTTTATGATAAGAAAAATAGATCATTTAGATTGTAAAGATTGTAAGGTCATTCCAAGTGATAGTTTAAGTACCCAACATCGATTGTTAGTTTTAGATTTTAAGATGAAAGATTGTATGAGGAAAAATAAATCAAATTATTGTCCTAGGATTAGATGGGGACACTTAAAGAACACAAATAAAAAATTTTTTAAGAGCAAGCTACAAGAGTTTAGAATTTGGGATGTTCATAAGGAAGCTAATGTTATGTGGGAAAAAGTAACAAGTAAAATTAAGCAAGTTGCTAAAAATGTGCTTGGAGAATTAAAAGGAAAAGGTTATTTTAATAAAAATAGTTGGTGGTGGAGTCAGAGTGTGCAAGAAAGGATAAGAAATAAGAACCATTGTTATAAAACTTGGTTTAGATGTAAAAATTCAAAGAATTGGAAAAGATATAAAGTGGCCTACAGAGATTCTAAGAAAGTAATATATGATGCAAAAAATTTAGCTTTTAGTGATTTATAGAATAGATTAGATATCAAAGAAGGTGAAACATATATGTACAAGTTAGCCAACTAAAGAGATAGGCGAAGTAAAGACCTAGTTCAAGTGAGGTATATTAAGGATTAAAATAATAAAGTGCTTTTCATAGAAAAGGATATTAAAAATAGGTGGATGAGATATTTTGATAAATTTTCAATGAAGGATCTGAAAGTACTATTGATTTTAGCAACCTTAATACCCTAAACAAAAATAGAGAATTTTATTTTTATTATTATATTAGTAAATCTGATGTTAGAGATGCTTTAAAGAAAATGAAATGTGGAAAACCAGTAAGACCTGATGATATTCTAATAGAAGTGTGGAAATGTTTAGGAGATCAAGGAATTTCTTAGCTTACAAATATTTTTAATGTTATTTTAAAGACTAAAAGGATGCGAGATGAGTGGAGAAAGAGTTTGTTGGTTCCTTATATTTAAAGGTGATGCACAAGAGTGCAAATTATAGAAGAATTAAGTGAATGTGTCATACATTAAAATTATGGGAGAGAGTAATTGAGCATAGTTTATGATGTCATACAAAAGTTTCTCACAATTAGTCAGGTAGATCTACTATTGATGCTATACATTTGTTAAGAGGTTTGATGGAGAAGTATAGAGAAATTACGGAGGATCTACATATGATATTTATTGATTTAGATAAAGCTTATGATAAAGTTTCAAGAGATGTTCTTTGGAGAGTTCTAGAACACAAAGGAGTAAATATTGGTTATATTCAAGTCATTAAGGATATGTATACTAGAGTATGTCCAAACACAAGAGGATTGACAAAATATTTTCCTATTTTGGTTGGATTTCATCAAGGATCAACTTTAAGCCCTTATCTTTTGCTTTAGTTATGGATGTTCTTACTAGTATTTACAAGAAGATGTACCTTGTGTATGCTTTTTTGTTGATGACATTCTTCTTGTTAATAAGACTAGAGATGGAGTCTAAGAGAAACTTGAATTATGGATGTCAACATTAGAGTCTAGAGGTTTTCATTTAAGTAGATCTAAAATCGAATATATGGAGTGTAATATTAGTTGTAGAAGTTCTAGTGGTAGTTTTGTGACATTAGGTGAACAAGTCATTAATAAGAGTGAGTGATTTAGATATTTAGGCTCTATTGTTTGAAATGATGGTGAAATAGATGGTGATGTTATTAGTAGAATTTAAGTTGGATGATTTAAGTGGAGAAATGCATCTGGCTTGTTGTGTGATCGAAAAGTTCCACTTAAACTTAAGGAAAAATTTTATAAGATGGTGGTAAGACTTGACTGACTTAGAATATTGGCCAATAAAAGAGAAGCATAAGACAAATTTAAGTGTTATAGAGATGAGGATGCTTAGTGTGAATGAGTTTTCCTCTTAGAGATAAAATGTGAAATGAGTATGTTGAGAAAAAAGTTGGAGTAGCTCTAGGTTAGATAAGATTAGAGAGTCAAATTAGAAGGTTGACAATATAGAAGAATGTAAAATGTAAGACCTTAGTGATCTTAATTATGACCTAAATAATAAATTAAATAAATGGAGATTTAGTGGGATAAAGGCTTGTAGTAGTTGTTGTTGTTGTTGTTGTAGGTAAATTGGCAAGTTAGGGTTTTTTTTAGTTTATTTAGTTAATTTTTTATTTATTTTACTTTTTATTTGTATTTAGGTTTATTTTAAATTCTAATTTAGTGTATTTTATTTAGTTTAGGTTTAGGATTATTTTATTTACTTTATTTTAGCTTTATGTTTATTTCTAGTTTAAGGTTTAGGTTTTATTTTCTATTTATTTTTAGGTTTATATTTTAGGTTTAGGTTTTTAGTTTTATTTTATTTAGTTACTTTATTTTATTTTTTTGTTTAGTTTTATTTGATTTTGAATTTTATTTTATTTTTAGGTTTATTTTAGTTTTTAATTTTTTAGGGTTTAGGGTTTTTTAGTTTTATTTTTTTATTTTAGGTTTATTTTTTTTTTAGTTGAGTTTATTTATTTTATTTTATTTTATTTTAGTTTAGGTTTAGGTTTAGGTTTTATTTATTTTAGTTTAGTTTTAGTTTAGTTTAGGTTTATTTTATTTTATTTTAGGTTTTAGTTTTCTTTTTTAATTTAGGGTTTGGGTTTAATTTTATTTATTTAGGTTTAGGTTTTATTTAGTATTTATTTATTTTAGTTTTATTTTATTTTTATTTTATTTAGTTTTATTTTATTTAGCTTTTATCTTAGATTTTTTTTTTTTTTTATAGTTTAGTTTTTTATTTATTTTATTTATTATTTTATTTATTATCTTTATCTATTTAAGTTATCTTATTTAATCTATTTTGGTTTATATTTATATTAGTAGAGGGCCTGTGTAGGTCAGGGCCCAGGCTCTATGGCCAGTTTAGGTATTTTTTGGAGCTGTAGGTCAGGGCCCAGGGCCTGGTAGGGTTTAGGGCCTGTGAGGCTGTGGTTAGCCTTTAGGGTTAGGCCTCAGTGGCTCAGGTCATTTTGGTCTTGGGCCCAGGGCCTGGGTGAACTATTACTCATGGTAAATAGTTTAGGGTGTTAGGATCTAGGGTTTAGCCTTTTAGCATCAGGGCATGGGCCATGACTAGGTGGTATTTGTGGCCTGGGTCAGGTGGGTTAGAGATCTAGCATTTAGTTTGGCTAGGTCAGGGCCTAGGTTTTAGGGTTCAGTTAGTTAGGGTTGGGTTTATTTGGCCTGGATCTGGGAGGTAGGTTTGGGTTTTTTAAAAAAAAAGCAAACCCGGCAATTTTTTTTTTTAATTTATTTATTTTTAGTTATTTGTTATTTGATCTTATTTTATTTAGGTTAATTCATTTTATTTAGTTTATTAGGTTTATTTATTTAAGTTTAGCTTTTATTTTGTTTATTTTAGGTTTAAGTTTAGGATTTATTTTATTTTAATTTAATTTTATTTTATTTTATTTTATTTTTATTTTAATTTGCCTAGGGTTTTAGGGTTTTATTTTAGGTTTAGGTTTAGGTTTTCTTTAGATTTATTTTAGGTTTTATTTTAGTTTAGGTTTTAGTTTATTTTATTTTTTATTTAGTTTAGTTTAGGTTTAGGTGTAGGTTTTATTTATTTAATTGGTTTATTTTATTTTAGGTTTATCTTTATTTTATTTTATTTATTTTAGTTTAGGTTTTCTTTTTAAGTAAGGTTTAGGTATTTTAGGTTTTATTTTAGGTTTATATTTTAGGTTTAGGTTTTATTTTAAGTTTATTTTATTTTAATTTTGTTTATTTTATTTATTTTTTTTTTATTTTAGGTTTATTTTATTTTAGTTTAGTTTAGATTTTATTATTTTATTTTGTTTGATTTTATTTTTATTTATTTTTTTTTTAGGTTTTTTAGGTTTTAATTTCTTTCTTTAAGTTTTATTTTATTTTATTTTTAGGTCTTGTTTAGGTTTAGTTGTTTCTAGGTTGGATCAAGGATTTAGGGTCTTAGTTTGGAGTAGGTTTGAGGATTTAGTTTTGTGGTTTAGGATTAGTTTATTTTATTTTATTTGTTATTTATTTTAAAAAAGCAGGTTTAGGATTATTTGTTTATTTTTATTTCTTTATTTTATTTATCTATTTTGATTTAGGTTATTTTATTTTATAATTTAGTTTATATATTTATGTATTTAATTTTAGGTTTTTAGCTTTTGGGTTTAGTATTCAGGGTTTAGTTTATTTTTTGTTTGGCTCAGTTTTAGGGTTTAGGGCCTGGTTTGGGCAGGGTTTTTTAGGGGCTAGTGGTTACTAAGTTCAATTAGTGGAGTGGTTTTTGTTTATGGTATGGCTAGTGACAGGCTTGGGTTTAGGGTTTAGGGTTATGGCTAGGATTTAGGGTTATTGGTCATGGCCCAGGTTGGTTTGGGATCAGTATGTGTTTATTAGCTAGTGGTTAGTTTAGTGGGTTTAAGGTTTATGATCTTAAAAAAATTAGGTAAACCCATAGGTTGTTTTAGTTTAATTAGTTATTTTATTTAATGTATTTATTTTATTTTTTTTTTATTTTTTTATTTTATATTTTTAGTTTAGTTTATTATTTAGCATTTATTTAAGTTTAGAATTTTATTTTAGTTTATTTATTAGGTTAGTTTATTTATTTTATTTATTTTATTTTATTTAGGTTTTTTTAATTTAATTTTATTTGTTTAGTTTTATTTTATTATTTTAGGTTTATTTTAGGTTTATTTTTTTTTATTTTAGTTTAGTTTGGTTTTTTTAGTTTTATTTTATTTAGTATAAGATTTAGGTTTACTTTATTTTGGTTTTAGTTTATTTTATTTTAGTATTTAATGTTTAGGTTTATTTTATTTTATTTATTTTAGTTTAGTTTTAGTTTAATGTTTTTTTATTTTAAGTTTATTTTAGGTTCATTTTAGGTGATTTTATTGAGTTTTATTTTATTTTAGGTTTACTTTATTTTATTTTTTGTTTAGTTTTAATTTATTTAGGTTTTTATTTAGGTTTATTTTTTTAGTTTAGTTTAGGTATTTATTTATTTATTTTGTTTATTTTATTTTATTTTATTTATAGGATTAGTTTAGGTTTATGTTTAGTTTAGTTTTAGTTTTTTATTTTATTTTAATTTTATTTTATTTAGAGTTTTTTTTATTTATTTTAATTTTAGGTTTTAGTTTAGGATTAGTTGGTTAGGGTTGGGATCAGGGTTTAGTTGGTATGAGTTAGGATTTAGGTTTTATTTTATTTGGGTTTGTTTAGGGTTAGAGTTTTTTTATAAAAAAAAATTCAAGTCAAGAGGTAGGCTTAATTTTATTTAGTTTATTTTTTATTTATTTTAGTTAAGTTTATTTTTTTATTTAGATTTATTTTTATTTTTATTTAGTTTAGTTTATTTATTCTAGGTTTATTTATTTTTATTTAGGTTTTTAGCTTTTTAGGGTTTAGGGTTTAGGGTTTAAAGTTAATCTAGAGTTTAGGGTTTAGGGTTTAGGGTTCGAGGTTTAGAATGTAAGGTTTTTTTTTTTCAGTTTTGGGTTTAGGGTTTAGGTTTTAGGTTTTAGGGTTTAGGGTTTAGGGTTTAGGGTTTTTAGGATTTTTAGGGTTTAGGTTTTATGCTTACGGTTCAAGTTTTAGTTTATGGTTTAGGGTTTTTTGTTTTTTTTTAATAGAGAACAAATTCATTTTCAACATTTCTTCTTTTCGATTCCATCAACCAACTAACACACAAATTCTCTAAGACATAAGCGACAACATAGATAAAAAATGAGCACGCATAGAGCAAATAAAAAACCTTTGATAACTAGAATTTCCTATATTGTAAAGACATAGTTCCTTAAGCAATAGATCAGATCGATCATTCTTTAGTTTCTCCAGTTCCCATTAGAACCACCTCGGCCTCTCGAGTAGCTAGATCTACCATCATATCCCCAATCACTCCTCCGCCAGCTTGTAACCTCCGCCTCCCCGCATAACCACCACCGCTGACGCCACGCCTATAACCACCGATTCCAAATCCCCACCACCATTGTGATAACTGCCGCCTCTGCCTTTGCCTTAACTACTAGATCTAGACTGAGCCTGGTTGACGGTGATGTTCCTACCATTATTCTTATCTTATGCTTTAGGTTTAGGTTTAGGTTTATAGGTTTAGTTTATGTATTTTTTTATAATACTTTAGTTTATTTATTTTATGTTTGGTTTTTTATTTTAGTTATTTTTTTAGGTTAGGTTTATTTTAGTTGAGTTTTATTTTATTTTATTTTTTAGTTTTGGTTTTATTTTTATTTTAGGTTTAGTTTAGGTTTTTTTATTTATTATTTTTTTAGGTTTAGGTTTTTATTTAGGTTTATTTTTAAGTTTTATTTTTTAGTTTAGGTTTAGGTTTATTGTTAGTTTATTTTATTTTATTTAGTTTAAGTTTAGGTTTAGGTTTAGTTTATTTTAGGATTTAGTTTAGGTTTTATTTATTTTGGTTTAGGTTTAGGTTTATTTTATTTTATTTTTAGTTTTTTTTTTTTAATTTATTTTTTTATTTTTTTTATTCATTTTAGGTTTTATTTCAAGGTTTATTTTTAGGTTTGTTTTTTATTTAGTTTTATTTTATTTTATTTTAGGTTTATTCTATTTTATTTATTAAGTTTATTTTATTTAGGTTTTATTCTTTATTTTAAGATAGTTTAGGTTATTTATTTTATTTTAATTTATTTTATTATATTTTATTTAATAATTAGGTTTAAGTTTAGGTTTTAGTAGTTTTCATTTTATTTTATTATTTGATTTATTTAGGTTTTATTATATTATTTGTATGAGTGTTAGGTTTAGGGATGGATGGTTTAGGATAGCCCATGATTTTGGGGTTTAGGAAGTGGGCCCAGTGGAGTTTTAGGGTAATAGGGCCTGTCAGATTCAGGGCTCAGGGCCCAGGGTTAAGGGCTCAGTTTAGTTGGGGTCAGTAGGCCTGGGAAGTTTATATATGTGGGTTGTGGTTAGTTTAGGGTTTGTGGCTCAGTAGGATTTGGCTCAGTTTGTGGTAGGATTTAGGGCCTAGGGTTTAGGTTTATTTAGGTTGTGGTTTTGGGTTTTTTGAGTTTAGGTTGTTGGGTAGGGTTATTATTCAGTGCTCAGGTTTAGGTTTAGGATTTATTATTTGGGTTTTGGTAGGGTTTAGGGTAGGGCTAAGGGTTTTTTTTTAATTAAGTAAACCAGGAGGTTTAGGTTTATTTAGTTTATTTTTTAATTATTTTAGTTATTTTTATTTTTTTATTTTTATTTAGATTTATTTTTAATATTATTTTGTTTAGTTTATTTATTTTTGCTTTATTGATTTTAGTTTAGTTTTTTTTATTTTAGTTTATTTTTTAGGTTTAGGTTTATGTTTGTTTTTTTAGTTTTGTTTTATTTTTATTTTATTTTTTTAGGTTCAGGTTTTATTTTTTATTTTTTTATTTTTATGCTTTTTTTATTTTTTCCGGTTTAGGTTTTAGGTTTTTATTTTATGTTAATTTTTAAATTTTATTTTTTAGTTTTGGTTTAGGTTTATTTTATTTTATTTTATTTTGTTTAGGGTTTAGGTTTAGGTTTTATTTATTTTAGTTTAGTTTATTTTAATTTAGGTTTATGTTTATTTTAATTCATTTATTTTATGTTTAAATTTTTTCTTATTTTAGCATTTAGGTTTTATTTTTTATTTATTTTTAGGTTTATTTCTTAGGTTTAGGTTCTTATTTAGTTTTTATTTTATTTAGGGTTTTGTGCCACCATCCTTCAAGATTTTTGATGGCAGTGGGAACCCACGATAACACATCGCACACTTTAGAGCCGGCTGTTGCAACATCGTTGGTAGCAACGCTCTCCTCTTCCACCTTTCCTAATGTTGAAATACATAAGACTGAAATCAAATGAGTATGTGCCATTGTTAAACCAGGGAAGTGAGGTAATCAAATGACCTCCTTGGGGCTAGCTAAAGCCTCATGTTCCTGGGATGCCAGACTATATACCTATTACCATTCCATCTTATATAAATCAACACATGAATAGAGGAAAGAGAACTCAACATTCATACACTTAAGCCATGACACATGCATTTCTTATGAATTTATAATTAGCAACATAACACATATTATTATTCATTTATAAGCTTCTGGAAGATTCATTTGGATTTAATAGTAATAAAAGTCACACATATATTAAATTAAATTCACACATGCAAGCGTACATAAAGGAAATCCATTTTATTTTACTTTATTTTGAAAAGATGGATGCATGAATTCAAATGACATACCAAATTTAACATGATTGGAAAGAGGACAATCAAATATAAGCATGTCATTCATTCAACCAAACTAGTTCTTAAAGACAATCAAATCAAATAAGATTATTTAAAGAAAACCAAAGCTTCTTTATTAATTAAGTTTTGCATTTGATTTGATTTAAAGAGGAGAAGAGAAATCATCACTTGTTATTTTAAACCCATTTCCACATTAGTGATTTGATTTAATTTAAGGAAATGTAATTAAGTTGATTTTATGGGTTAATTAAGTTGAACCCTTAATTAGAAGAATTAATTACCCTTACCTATGTCACCTTAAAGTAATTAACTAAATAATTATAAGCCAACATGATATGCATGGAAAATAAACTTGCAATGATCCTAAGAAATAAAAGGGCCCTAATGGCTTGATTAATAGTTAGTTAGATTAAGGAACTTAATTACTCTTATAGTTTTCCCACACATGTGGACTAACCATAATTTCATCAAACTCCTTTAGGTTATTAAACACCTAAAGATCTACCCCATAATTTAATTAATTAAGGTCTGATGTGATTATGATTTCAATTTGATTAAGTGATTTAATTAATTTGTTAAATCTTAATTAATTTCATTTTAGAAAATGGATGAAATAAACTTAGGGAATGGGGTCCCAACCCTACTCCTTAGTTCACTTACTATTGAACAATGATTAATAGACTTAATTAACCAATTTGTTGCTATTCATGGGATTAACTAATCATTAATTGACTTAAAATAGTAGTTAAGGTTTAATTAGTAAATTATCCTAATTAAGTGAGCAATAAATCCCATGAAAATTATTGGACGTAGAGGCCATCCCATTAAATTAACCCACAAAATTTGGAATTAATCGCTCAACTAATTAAGGAGAAATTAAATTAATAAATTTTGCAAATAAACTTTAATTATTGTTCAAAATTAGTTAAGATCATTTCTAATTAATTTTCCTCTGAAATATCTTTAAAATGAGTATTTATTATCATTTTTTTATTTCTCTATGATTTTTTAGGATTTTTAGAAGTTTCAGCCATTAAAAATGATTAATTAAGCCTAATTGCCTAATCGTGTTGGCACCATGTGGCATGCTGATGCGGCATGCTTTCCACATGGCACCACAACATTGGCTTCTTATAACTTATCTGACTCAATGCCAACGTGGCGGCGATGGATGTGCTTTCTCGTTTACCATCTGATCTAAGATTAAATGGCTATGATTAATCCCATAAATTAATTAGATTAAATCAGATCAATTTAGCAGATCTAATTATGACCATCCATTTTGATCATGCGAAATGGATGGTGCATGATCTAATTTCACGTGAGTGAGGGAGAATGAAGTCGCCATTGCTCATCCGAAGCTACCCGGATCAACTCCAAAAGGATCCCACACCTTAACGACATTGATTGGAGGGGATCCAACAGTTAAGATCAGATGAGATACAAGTTTTCTTTAAAAATCTCCAACCCATTTTGGCCTAAGGATCAGTTTTGAAAGCATACCTCACTAGAGCTAAAGACTGGTAGCTCGAACAATTGAGGAAGCTTCATCTAGTCGAAACGAAGCCTTATTGAGCAGCAATTGAATCAATTCCTCTATGTTAAGTTGAAAGGCCATGAATAGATGATTTGGAGCTCAACTTTGATTAAAATCCCACCTCAAGTGCTTAGGAAGCTTGGGAGATGATTCGTGCTTGCTCGACGAGGCCTAGAGAAGGTGCATGCAAAGTTAATTTGAGTTTGATGGAGAAATATGAAAGTTAGGTTGGAATTGGGAGTGTCCTATTTCAGGATAGACAGGAATGGCATATTCGGATCGAAGAATGAGCTTGGGAGCTTAGGGAATTTCTCTAGCAGCTCATCTTGGGTAGCTAAGGCTCTGATGAATGATTTTTGTGTGTGATTGAGTGAAAATGAGGAGGTTTATACCCTTAATTAAGTTGATTTTATGGGTTAATTAAGTTGAACCCTTAATTAGAAGAATTAATTACCCTTACCTATGTCACCTTAAAGTAATTAACTAAATAATTATAAGCCAACATGATATGCATGGAAAATAAACTTGCAATGATCCTAAGAAATAAAAGGGCCCTAATGGCTTATGATTAATAGTTAGTTAGATTAAGGAACTTAATTAATTACTCTTATGGTTTTCCCACACATGTGGACCATAACCATCATCAAACTCCTTTAGTTATTAAACACCTAAAGATCTACCCCATGATTTAATTATTAAGGTTGATGTGATTATGATTTCAATTTGATTAAGTGATTTAATTAATTAGTTAAATCTTAATTAATTTCATTTTAAAAAAGGGTGAAATGAACTTAGGAATGGGGTCCCAACCCTATTCCTTAGTTCACTTACTATTGAAGAATGATTAATAAACTTAATTAAACCAATTTGTTGCTATTCATGGGATTAACTAATCATTAATTAACTTAAAATAGTAGTAAGGTTTAATTAGTAAATTTTCTAATTAAGTGAGCAATAAATCCCATGAAAATCATGGGATGCAGAGGCCATCCCATTAAATTAACCCACAAAATTTGGATTTAATTGCTTAAGTAATTAAGGAGAAATTAAACTAATAAATTTTAAAATAAACTTTAATTATTGTTCAAAATTAGTTAAGATCATTTTTAATTAATTCTTTTCTGAAATATCTTTAAAATGAGTATTTATTATCATTTTTTTATTTCTCTATGATTTTTTAAGATTTTAGAAGTTTTAGCCATTAAAAATGATTAATTAAGCCTAATTGACTAATCGTGTTGGCACCATGTGGCATGTTGATGCGGCGTGCTTTCCACATGGAACCACAAGATTGGCTACTTAAAACTTATCTGACTTAACACCTACGTGGTGGCGACGGATGTGCTTTCTTATCCGCCATCTGATCTAAGATTAAATGGCTATGATTAATCCCACAAATTAATAGGATTAAATCAGATCAATTTAGTGGATCTAATCATGACCATCCATTTTGATCATGCAGAATGGATGGTGCATGATCTAATGTCACGTGAGTGAGGGAGAATGAGGTTCATCTGCCATTGCTCACTTGATCCAAGCTTACCTGAGTTCGGATCAACTCCAAAAAGATCCCACACCTTCACGACATCGATTGGAGGGGATCCAACAGTTAAGGTCACATGAGATACAAGTTTTCTTCAAAAAGCTCCAACCTATTTTGGCCTAAGGATTAGTTTGGAAGCATACCACCGAGCTCAAGATTGGTAGCTGAACAGATTGAAAGCTTCATCTAGTGGAGACAAAGCCTTATTGAGTAGCAATTGAATCAATTCATCAACGTTCACTCGAAAGGCCATGAATAGATGATTTGGAGCTCAGCTTTGATTGAAATCCCACCTCAAGTGCTTAAGAAGCTTGGGAGATGATTTGTTCTTGCTCGACGAGGCCTAAAGAAGGTGCGTACAAAGTTAATTTGAGTTTGATGGAGAAATATGAAAGTTAGGTTGGAAATGGGAGTGTCCTATTTCAAGATAGACAGGAATGGCATTTTTGGATTGAAGAATGAGCTTGGGAGCTTAGGGAATGGCTCCAACATCTCATCTTGGGTAGCTAAGGCTATGATGAATGATTTTTGTGTGTGATTGAGTGGAAACGAGGGGTGTCCCCCCTTCATCTTGATTGGATGGTGGGATCGAGTTTGGCTTTTGGTATTCAACAATCTCGTGAGGTGGGGAGGAGGTGAGGCTCTTGTTGGTTGAAAGTGTGGAGGTGGCTACAAAGGAGGAATCATGTGTGTCCTATGGGTTTCAAATGCTCTAATGGGGAGGGTGAGGTGATTTCACCTCCCATGGGTCATGGCCAACCCAACCACCCCTTGGGTAGTCGCAAGTGTCCGTGCCTAGTGGACCATTGGGAGAGTACCAAGTGGCCAATGGAAATGACCACTTACATGGGTGATTTATCTAATGTGATGCCCTTGACCTAAGGGTAGAATGATCATTTGGCATTGATTTGATTTGGGTAGATTTGAAATGAGCCAAAAGTGGGTTAGCCCAAATTTCAAGTCAATTAGAGTTGATTTAGTTTTGGCTCAATTTGACTAATTTAGGTCAAATTGGTTAGGTTAGTCAAGTTGACCAATTGGTCAAATTAGGTCAAACCAAGGGTTAGGTCAAGTTCATATGATCATTTGGGATGTTTTGGTTCAATTGGTTTGGTTTGGCTTAGATTTGATTTTGGCTCATTTGAATTCATAAATGGTTAAGTTTTTGACCAAATTGGCCAGATTGGCTTGAGTTGGGTGTTGGTTTGGGTGTAGTTAACCAATTGAAGATTATTGTAGGCTTTAATTTTAATTAATTTGGATTTGGTTTTATTTTAGCCAACTTGAATATTTAGGTCAATTTGGCTTAAGTAGGTCAATTGGGTTTAATTGGATCCAATCATGGCTTTGTTCAAGTTTAACAATCAATTTGGAATGAACTTGAGCCATTGGTTGCAATCAATTTTTTTTTATTTTGATTTGACCCAATTTGGTCTTTTAGGTCAATTTGGGTCAACTTAGGTCAAGACCAATTTGGTTTCACCAATTGAAGGTCAAGTCATATTCAAATATTGATTTTGATTTGGTATGGATCATTGGTTTCAAGGGATTTGGCTGAGGATACAATTTGGTTAGTTTGGGTTTATATGGGTTAAGGGGTTGACTTGGTCAAACAACCAAATTAACTTGGTTTGACTTAATTTGTGACGATTGATCAACCTAGGGTGATCAACAATAATGTTGGGAGGTTTTGATGGGATTGGTTCAATTAGGTCAATTGGCTACTTTGGGTCAAGTGGACCAATTAGATTTAGTTGGCTTGATTTTTGGTGTTTGATTTAGTTGAGTTTATATATGGGATAAATTCAATTGCAATTGGCTTGGGTTCAAATGGGTTTTGAATATTTCAAGTCAAAAGGTTAAGTTGGGTTTGATTTGGGTTGATTTTGGTTTGGCTTGATGATTGTAGATTTCATTTATATTTATAAATATGATTGAAGGTATGATTCATGAGAAAATCAATTGAATTTGGGTTTTGGAATGAAGAAATTTGGCTAAGTCCATGGAGTTGAGTCATGTGGCTTAAGTTTGATTTTGATTTGGTTTGATTTAGTTTTGATGATTTAAATGTATATTTCATTTAAATTTGTGAAGATGATTGAAAATATGATTGATTTGTGAGAAAATCAATTGAGTTTGACTTGATTTGGATTAAGAGTTGGCTAAGTCCATGGGATAGGTAATATGGCTTAGAAGGGTTTTGATTTAATTTGATTTAGTTTCATTTAGTTTTGATCAATTGAATGTAGATTTGATTTATATTTAGAAGATGATTGAAGATATAAATTGATAAGAAAATCAATTAATTTTGGATTGATTTAGATTAAGAGTAGCTAAGTCCATGGATAGGTCATATGGCTTAGAAGGGTTTCAAGTTTGGATTTGATCATGGGCTTCAATCATTTGGTTTTGGAATTTGGGTTTGATTTGGATTTGAATTTGATGTTTGAATTGAACCTAGGTTTGGTTTGAGAAGGTGAACATGGATTGGATTTGGGTAGGGTGGATTATCCTAATCCCTAAGGCATAACCTAATCCTATGGTTAACCCTTCTAAGTCTTTAGGCTTAGCTTAAGTGTTTACCTAATTATTAGAAGTGTCTTATGACTAGGGAAGTCTTAGTATCTAGAACACTCCTAAGTCTAAGATGGGAAGATTGAATCCACACTCAAAAAGTGAGGTCAACAGGCCTTAGGCTCTATAGTGTTGCCCTTGGAGATAGATGATTGGAAGATCGAAGCCAAGTTTCACACTATAGACTAGGATACATCTTTCAATGCTTTGCTTGGGAGACCATGGATACATGAGAATAATATAGTTCCATTCTCTACATTAGTATGAAGTTTGTGAGAGGTGGATCATCTACTATGTCAAAGGAGATCTCAAGTCATTTATAGTTCACGAGGTCGCATATATGAGGATGCGCTTACTACCTCCTCAAAATCAACAAGTCTATTCTGTGAACTTAGCTAAAGTTTAAAAATAAAAGAAAATAAAAGAAAAGAAAGAGAAAAAGAAAAAGAAAAGAAAAGAGAAAATGAAAAAGAAAATAAAAGGGAGTAGAAATAGACTTGGAGGAGGAAGTGGAGCGACATTAGATTCCACCCATAGTTCTTACTCCATTCAACATATGGGTAGACTACCCCACCTCCACCATAGAGGAAGAGGCCGAGAGGCAGTCCCAAGGGTGGAAAACCTCCAAATTGGTCATCCAATAAAAGATATATCCCAATTACCAGAGTACAACTACTATCCATATAGACTTAGAATCTAGTTCATAGGATGAGTATTATATTGTTAGCACACTCTCTCAAGAGTAGATTCCCTTGGAGGTGGAACTTGAGCCAAATAGATGAAGACTGCTCCAAAGCAATGCATAAGTTTATTCAAGTCTATATGTGAAATAGTTAGGCATTTGGGAACCTAGCTCTAACCCCACTTTCCTCTCAAAAGCTAAGAGTTTGGTAGTTAAGAAAGCCCTAAGTCATCCAGTGTGAAGACTTGAGGTTCTTTCTGGGAGCATCATCCTCAAGTCAAGAAGTTGATGTAGAACTTGGAGATGACTCATATAAATATTTAATAGAATTACCTTTTGATTAGTACTTGCCTTGTGTTCATAATTTAGCAAAGAAAGGGTTAATCCCACATACTTGGTCAAAGCATAGTCACTACTTCAAAGAATATAAAAGAACAAATGAAAGCTCTCAATCAAGACCAAGAGACTAGATTGATAGTGGGTCTAGTCAATGATGATGATTATCACATCACCAATCATTTGGAATCTGATAGGTTCTTTTCAAATCACATTAACTCATATGAGGAGTTGTGCTTAGAAACTTTAGATGATCTAGATGATTTTGAAGTCAAAGATGCACTGCCAGAGTTTGAAGAAGAGATCAAGTCAACCATCGACGAGCTCAAGAAATCAACTTAGAATCAAGAAGATCCACCCACATACATTTCTTTGTTGAATGAAATTGAATCTAATGACTTAGTTAGGCTATTCACGGAGTTTAAGGACTATTTTGCATGAAGTTATGAAGAGATGCCTAGATTGGCTCCTAGTGTAGCAATCCATAAATTAGCAAAAGAGCTCGCTAACCCTATCAAGCAAGCTCCTAGATGCGAGATTAGACATAGAACAAGGTCATTTATGAAGTCAAGATCAATCTAGCTTCATCGAAGAAAAATACCCCACCGTTAGCCAAAGATCGCCTCAATTAAGAAAAAAGAATGGCCAAATTCACATATGCATCAATTTTAGGATTTAAATAAGGCATGTCCAAAAGATGAATTTCCACTACCAATCTCGAGTGATAGTGGTCATTGCCTCATCTCATGCGCCTTTCTTTTTTATGGATATAACCAAATAAAGATAGCCCTTGAAGATGAAAGAAACATTGCTTTTAGAACATCATAATCTATTTATAAGGTCATGCCTTTCCTTAAAAATATCCTACATACCAAGGCACTCAAATCTTTGATGAACTCATTCATCATCCAGTTGAGTGCTATATCGATGATCTCATGGTCAAAAGTAGAGAAAAGGAAGACCATCTCTTTGAGTTGAGAGTAGTTTTCAAATAGTTAATACAATTTAACCTCAAAATGAACCCCCTAAAGTGTGCATTTGGAGTAGCTTCATGGAATTTCCTTGGGTTTGTTGTCTGACACCAGGGAATCAAAATTGATCCAGAGAAGATCAAAGCAATATTAGAAATGCCACTCTCTAAAAGTTTAACTCAACTTAGTCATTCCAAGGGTGTTGGCATATCTAAGATGCTTTATATCCAACCTATTAGGAAGATGTCATCCATTCTCAGCACTTGTCAAAAGGATGCCAAGTTCAAGTTGATTAGTGTGAGCATGCCTTTGAAGACATCAAGCATTACCCGATGATACGCTTCTAGCGCCTATCTGCAAGCCGCTCATACTTTACACTGCTACATTAGATGACTCCTTTGGTGCTATGTTGGCCCAAGTGAATCATGAAGGGAAGAAAAATGCACTATACTACCTCAACCATCATCTAATCACTACTGAGGCTAATTATCCACCCATTTAGAAGCATTGCCTAGCTTTAATTTTTGCTTCCCAAAAGCTACAGCACTACATGCTTCCTTATAAGGTGAACTTAATCTCTAGGATCAATCCACTACATCATCTCATAACACGGCCAATGATATTCTGATGGTTAGCATGATGGTCCATGATCCTCTCATAGTTTAACATTACCCTTGTACTTCTCCATGCAGTGAAAGGATAAGCGTTAGCAGATATCTTAGAAGCACACCCACTTCCTGCTGACTCTCTACTTAGTGATGATCTCTCTGATGAACAAATCATGAACTTAGGGGATACTAGCATCGCTAGAGATGTATGGCTTCCTCAAAGAGGAGAAGAACCACAATCTACTATTCCAAGAAGGGTAGAGTTCTCTTAACTCAACTGATGATGTGATCATTCTCATATCATCGTCCAATCCTTGTACAAATAATGAAGCTAAATATGAGGCTCTGCTGTTAGTGAGTTAGTACTCCAAGCATCTAGAACATCAACATCTTTGGGGATTCTCAGCTAATTATCAACCAAATCAGGGTCTTATAAGGTTATAAAGCCTAAGCTCCATCACTACCACAAGTACACCATGGAGTTGTTGGCCCAAATGTGAGGTTACCATTTATAAGATTCCTGAGGAGAGAACATAACGTATTTTAGCCAAGCTTGCCAAGGCATTGGTATGTTTGGAGGATGAGTCCATATGAATAAACGTCCAAAATAGACAAGTCTTATCCTTTATTGATATTGAACTCATCAAAAGTACTCTTGAAGGGGAGGTCATTGCCAAGAAGGATGAGGAGTTAGATTGGAGGCAACCATTCATGGATTACCTAAATAAAGGCAAACTACCTCAAGAGAAGCCCAAGCCCATCAGCTAAAGCAGAGAGCACTTTCCTATGCTCTTGTGGATGGTGTCTTATACCAACGGTCTTTCAATCATATGTGGTTACATTATTTAGACAAGCATGAAGCTCATAAGATCATGATCGAGGTACACTCAGGATTATGTGGAGCTAACCAATCCGGTCGAAAGATGAAAGCCAAGATCAAGAGAGTAGGATACTACCGCCGCAATGATCAAAGATTGCATGGATACATGGACCACCAATGTCAAATACACGTGGTCCTACACCAACCACCCAACATTTTACATCCTACAGGCCTCATGGCCATTCGAAAGTGTTGGGGTACCATCATAGTGGGTATTGATCCTCCTTCTTAAGGGTCATCAATTCATCATAGCACTAATGACTACTTTTCCAAATGGGCAAAGGTGATTTCTCTAGAGAGGTCACGCTAAGCATGTGCTCTAGTTTTTAGAACCATATCATATATAGGTTCGAGTCTCGATGAATTATATCTTATAATGTTATTGCATTCAAGAGCACAGAGATCAACAACTTTGCCCAGAGACACAACATAGATTGGAGATAATCTACCATCAACTACCCAAGGAAAAATAGCTTAGCAAAAGCCTTTAACAAAACTCTCATCCAAATACTAAAGAAGACACTTGACAATAATAAGCAATAATGGCATGAGTAGTTAGTTAAGGCTTTGTGGGCCTACCACACCACATATAGAACTCCAACACAGTCTACTCCTTTCTCCTTAGTGTATGTGTCTGAATCTGTTCTACCATTAGAAGTCAAAGTCCCATCACTTAGGATAGTATATAAGATCACAATAAAGTAGAACACCAAGTTGGTTAGAAGAGCTCAAGGTTTGAGGAGAGATGCCGGAAAAAACCTCAAGTTGTCCAAAGCTAAAATAATTCAAGCTCACAACAAGTTGGTCCATTCTAGAGCTTTTCAAGTAGGAGAGCTTATTTTAGTTCTAAGGAGATAGGTTGTTGCCCATCGTAAGATGGGAGGCAAGTTTGAACCCACTTGGGAAGGCCCTTTTTCAATAGAGAAGGCCTATAAAAGAGGATCTTATCAGCTTATTAATCATAAGAGAGAGCATTCAATGCTTCCAATCAACATGCTCTACTTAAAGAAATATTATAAATCATGTTTGAAAATAATTATCATCAATGAAAATTCCATTTTGAATTCAATCTCTTCCATGAAAGTATTCTGAATGCCATGATGTGTTTAGGTAGGTGTAAAGAACCAAAGTGGCATCCTATCCTTCATCAACACAATACAAACACAAAATACACACAAACATATAAAATAAACACATATCTTTTATCTCGCTACTGAGTTGAGATAACACCCCAAATGACACTCACGAATGCTCTAGGTGGTGACATGCTACCCTGCTAGTGTGTCACCCAGTCATCCTCTTACTTTGGAGGATGTAAGTACACTTTTCTTCCTTACTTGGCCACTGCAAACCAACGAGCACCTTGTTAGTTTGGTAGGCCTTATTGCGTGGCCAATAAGCTACCTTATGTTGGCTTTGTTTAAGAGGATGTGAATTTCCTATGCTTTTTTCTTGGATTAGCCTTTGTCCACTAACTGGGTCGATTATATTTGAGTTTTAGGATAAGTCCCCTAGTAGCTCCTTCCCTCCTGACTACTTTAAGTTTGGGTTCAATCCTTCCTTAGGGCCACCCGCTTAGTAGTCACTTTAGGTCAGATATAATCTGTCCCATTGATGACAGACTATCCTGATGATTAGTTCTGCTTGGAAAGTTGTAAGCCTACATGCTTTCTTTCCAGATTGATCATTGCACATTGACATGCACCTTTGGTTGGTTGGTTCTCACTATGCTGATAGATACACCACTCATGTTAACGGATACACCTTAGGTTGGTTGGTTCTAGCACATTAGGATACACCACTCATGGGATGTAAGTCTACACTTTCTCCTTATGTTGGCCACACATATAGGCTTTCCGTGGCTCGGATAACGCCTAACAACACCTCCCCTATGGGCACTATATTTGGTTCACATCAACTGCGACCCCATTTAGACACTACCTGGGTTACTATCAGATTGGACAGTTCCCCTTTCGTAGTAACCACCCCTATGGTTGGAGAATCCATCCTACAGATGTGTAAATTCTCCAATTGGTCTAGTAAATCTGAGATAGGTCAAGGCTGACATAGCCCTTTCTCAGTGTGGTCCCTCGCACACAAACAGGGTCCATGCAAACATGTAAACAAAATATATATTCACTTGTGGATTAGGAGGACACCCCTAACAATACCTTTTCCCAAGAAGGCATCCTATATTTAGGGCAGTGTCAGTAAAACTCCCTATAGGAATCATTGACTACTCTTGAGTTGATATAAGTCCCCAACAACATTCACTCAGTAGTCACCCCTAAGTTGGGTTCGATTTGTTGTGCTACCAACAGGTCACCCCAATAGTTTTCCTTGCTTTAGAAGATGTAATTCTGCTACACCTTCTTCATAGCATAACTATTGCACACCAAAAGGAAACCCCTTAGGTTGGCTAGCTCTACCCCACAACCAGTAGACTATCCCTTTGGATTTATAACGAGATAGACAAGTCCATATAGCCTTCTCACCGAGTCCATCACATATGGTCCATAAATTAAATCTATCAAACTTGACCTAGCTCACATCCCCAGCAAATATGCCCTCAATTTGAAATCAAACTAAACCAAACAAACCATATCAAATCACATGAAATTAAGATAAAATTAATCCTGACTACTTTTGAGTTGACATAAGTCCCCAACATCATTAATTCAATCACCAGGTTAGGTTTGATTTATTGCAACTGGTCACCCCAGTGGTTGCTTATCACTTTAGAAGATGTAAGTCTGCTACACCTTCTTCCTAGCACCATTGCACACCGAAAGGCAACCCCTTAGGTTAGCTAGCTCTACCTCATAGTTGGTAGACTATCCCTTTGGATTTGTAAACATGAGGTAAGTCAAAGTTGATATAGCCCCTTCTTAGTGGGTTCATCGCACACCGACAGGGTCCATACATTAACTCTGATTAAATTAAACCCAATTTAATTTTCCCTAGTGGAGCCCCAAATCATATATAAACAAGTCAAGCAAATAAATCAAATTCAAAACCAACCTCCTGTGGAGCCATATTAAACTAACACCCATAATAGAGTCTAAATCAAAGAAATCCAACCTTATTCCCGGATACATCCCAAATAAATCTATGAAATCAAACTCAAATCCCAATCTGTGGATAGCCCATACCGCTTCCTAGGATGGTTCATATACTTGATCCCTAATGACTGAGCCCATATCTCTAGCATATATGCCTCATCAATTAAAAAAAAATTAATTAAAGTCAATTCAATCTTAATCCTGGATTACAAGATTCTTATCCCTAGCATATTCTTTTCCATAAATCATATAATAAATTCAAACCTTATCCCCAACACATTTTCTTCTTCTTCTATGCCAACATAGACCCTCACATGTCATGTCCAATGCATGTATTATCCATTAGAATTCCTCCATGTCCTTGACATGGAATTCTCATCAAATCTTATTTCTTCTCTTATGCACACCTTTAATACTTCAACCAAAAGCCTAATAATGTATTCATTCAAATTACATCATCTTAACATTGTAATCAACATTTTATGATTTGTGATGGTGCAAGCTCAAACTAACTATACAATATCATGCTAAACATATTATAGTGTGAATTAACACACTATATTATATTATAATATATGATGTTATATTATAATCTGCTATAATATAATATATTATCTAACATTACACCTCATTAGAATCACTTAAAAGGAAAAAAATAACAAAATTTTCTCAAAATATGAATATTGTTCATTTTGGATGTAAAATTGTTACTTTTCTATTAGAAACGGTACAAAATAGCATAATTTTGGTGTTGCTTGGTGTGTGCCGTGGATTTGGCCAAATTCTTCCATCTCAACCTTCAAATTAACATTTTTGTGAGTTTTGACCCAATGTATTATAACAAAAGTAAAACATACTAAAATGTACAATAACATTTAGTAACACACCACCACATTCATATATATGTGAAGTTATATTGTTATGTAGATTATATTTTAGTATGCTTTCATATAATATATTATCTTACATTACACCTTAAAATGAATCACTTTAAGAAAAAAAATTATAAAATTTGGTTGAAAATGAACATTTATTTTGGATGAAAAATTCCATTCTTTTGATTAAATGACACACCATAGCACACTCCCAATGATGTTCCCTAAAGCGTACCGTAAATTTGGCCAAATCCTATCATCTTAGCCTATAAATCAAATTTTTATGAATTATACTAATACAAACTCTATTATATCATACTATAACAAACTAAAATATGCTAAACAAGCAAGAATACATAATAGTATGTTATATGCATGATACACTATATGTTATGGCATCTTATATTATAATACACTATAACATATTATATTTTATTATATTGCATATCACATCACAAGGGATTGCTTAAGATAACGTAATCATTAAATTAGTCTAAATAATAAAACTATATATTTTTGTTTATCACTTACATATTTTAAATTGAAATAATATATTATGATTCCATGCTCTACTTATTAAGAATTTGGCCAAATTCTACCATTTTTAAGTATAAATCAACATTTTTATAAATAATTCTAGTGTAGGCTCGACTGCATGATTGTAAAATACTGAAAGATTTTAAAATGCGTAGAATAATAAATTATGATATATGATGCTATACTATGCTACAACATATAATATTAATTTTGAACAAAAAATCTTAGTTTTTATACTACAAGTATAGCACCTTTGGTACTACAACCTAATTCCACTTTCAAATTTAATAAATTTCATTATATGATTTATTAAATTAATATTTTTATGATTTATATTAATATAGACTATAAGGTACAATACCATAACATACTAAAACATTTCAAAAGATCTTATAACATCCAAAAATGCATCACTACATGCTTAAATATAGGATGCTACATTATATTATAATATATGATATTATAACATGCTATAGGGTTAGGGTTTAGGGTATTCAAATCTCTAATAGTCAAGGGAAAGTCTCTTGAAGGCATTTTCTTTAGCTACCATAACTATGTTAGATTAGGTCATTCTTTAGATCTACCCTCTAATGACATCTTTATTCAAGGTTTAGGTTTAATTTATCATTTAGGGTTTAGGGGTTTAGTTTTATAGGTTTAGGGTTTAGGGTTGTAAGTTTAGGTTTAGGATTATGGTTTTGGGGTTTTGAGTTTTGGGTTTATGGTTTAGGGATTTTAGGTTTAGGGTTTAAGTTTAGGTTTTAGGGTTTAATGTTTAGGTTTAGGTTTAGGTTAGGGTTTAGGTTTTAGGTTTAGGGTTTAAGTTTTTATTTAGGGTTTAAGGTTTTTTTGATACAAAGAACAAATTCATATTCAACATTTCTTCTTTTTGATTTCATTAACCAAGTAGCACGCCAAGTTTTCTTAGACACAAGTGACGACATACATAAAAAATGAGCACCCATAGAGAAAATCATAGAACCTAGATAAGTAGGACCATCTCTTATAAAGGCATTATTTCATAAGCAAATGATTGGATCGATCATTCATCTTCTTAATTTCCCACGTAACCACCCCGCTCTCAGTAGTGGGATCCACCAGCATATCCCTGACCTCTCCCACTGGCACCACCATGGTTGTAACCTTCGCCACTCCGCCCACCTCCATAATGACCACTACTCCAACCATCACCTCCATATCCACCAACACCTCAAGACCCCCACCACCACTGTGATAACTGCCGCTTCTGCCTTTGGCTCCAACGATAAATTTAGACAGAGCATAGTTGATGGTGATGTTCCTCCCGTCAAGGTTCTGCCCATTCTTAGGCTTTAGCGTTAGTTTAGGATTTGGGGTTTGGGGTTTAGGGTTAGTCTAGTGTTTAGGGTTTAGGGTTTTAGGGTTTGGGGTTTAGTTTAGGGTTAGGTTTAGGGTTTGTGGTGGGGTTTTGTGGTTGGGAGTTTTAAGGCTTAGGGTTTGGGTTTGGGTTTAGGGTTTTGGGTTGTTTTGGGTTTGGGGTTTTTAGGGTTTAGGTTGTAGGTTTAGGGTTTAATGTTTAGGTTTAGGATTTAGGTTTAGGTTTTTTTTTTAAATTAAACCAAGTAGTGTAAGTGTATTTGGTTTATTTTATTTATTTGAGTTTATTTTTATTTTTATTTTATTTAGGTTTATTTATATTTATATTTATTTTAGTTTATTTATTTTATTTTTATTTATTTTAGTTTATTTTTAAGTTTTATGTTAATTATTTAGGTCAATTTTATTTTGATTTTATTTTTTTTGTTTAGGTTATATTTTTTAGGTCTAGGTTTTAGGTTTTTATTTTAAGTTTATTTTTAGGTTTTATTTTTTAGTTTAGGTTTAGGTTTATTTTTAGTTTATTTTATTTTATTTAGTTTATGTTTATTTTTAGGTTTAGTTTATTTGAGATTTAGGTTTAGGTTATATTTGTTTAAGTTTAGTTTATTTTAATTTATGTTCAGGTTTTTTTTATTTTTTTATTTTTATTGTAGGTTTAGAGGTTTTTTGTTTAGGGTTTAGGTTTTATTTTCTATTTACTTTTAGGTTTTATTTTAAAGGTTATTTTAAAGGTTTAAGTTTTTATTTAGTTTTTATTTTACTTTATTTTTTGGTTTATTTTATTTTTATTTTACTTTTATTTTTTTATTTTATTTAGGTGTTTTATTCTTAAGTTTATTTAATTTTTTTTTAGTTTAGTTTAGGTTTTTATTTATTTTATTTTAGTTTATTTTTATTTGTTTTATATTTTTAAGTTTAGGTTTAGGTTTTAATTTAAAATTTTATTTTATTTTATTTATTTATTTCTTTTATTATTTTGTTTTATTTAGTTTTTAGTTTGGTTTTGTGGTTTAGGGTAGGATTTAGGGTTTTAGGTTTAGGGTTTAGGGTTTACCAGGTCAGGGTTTTGGTTAGGGTTTAGGGTTCATTAGGGTTTAGGTTTGTGGTTAGGGTAAGTTTTAGGGTTAGAGTTAGGTTGTTAGGTGGGGGTTAGGTTTAGTGTTAGGTTGGTGGTAGTGGTAGGGAGTTAGGATTTATTAGGGTTTAAGATTTAGAGCCTAGGGTTAGAGTCAGTTTTTGTGGTTTAGGGTTTTGGTCTTAGGATTTTGTGGGTTTGTATTTTAGTTTAGGTTTTTTTTAAAATTAAAACCCAAGGTATAGGTTTATTTTGTTTATTTTTTTTTTTTATTTTATTTATTTTATTTTATTTTATTTAGGTTTATTTTTATTTTTATTTTATTTATTTAGGTTTATTTATTTTAGTTTATGTTTTTATTTACATAATTTTTAGGTTTAGGTTTAATTTAGTTATTTTATTTTTTTTATTATATTTTTAGGTTATGTTTTGTTTCTTATTTTTTAGTTTTATTTTAGGTTTTATTTTAATTTTTATTTTAGGTTTTAGGTTTTATTTTAGGTTTATTTTCAGGTTCTATTTCTTAGTTTAGGTTTAGGTTTATTTTATTTTCTTTATTTTTTTTTAGTTTAGGTTTAGTTTTTTTTTAGTTTAGGGTTTCTGTTTTATTTTATATTTATTTTGAATTTTTATTTCTAATCTTAGATTTTTATTTAGTTTTAATTTTATTTTATTTTAGGTTTATTTTTTGAATTTCACATTTAATTTTGATTTTATATATGTTTTTTATTCTTAGGTTTATTTTATTTTATTTAGTTTAGTAGGTTTTATTTTCTTTAATTTATTTTTATTTTATTTTATTTTATTTTATGTTTAGGTTTAGGTTTTAATTTAAGTTTTTATTTTATTTTATTTATATTTTATTTTTAAGATTAGTTTTTTTTATAAATATTATTTTTAGCTTTTATTTAGTTTAAGTTTATCTTTTAGGTTTTTTTGGGTTTTGGGTTTAGTAGTGGTTGTAGGTTTTAGGTTAGGTTTAGGGTAGGGTATGGTTGTAGGTTTATTTTAGGGTTATTTTAGGGTGTAGTTAGGGTTTTTTTAAAATTAAGTAATCCCACAGGTTTAGGTTTATTTAGTTTATTTTATTTATTTTAGTTAATTTATTTTTATTTAGGTTATTTTTTTATTTCTTTATTTTTATTTATATTTATTTTAGTTATTTTTATTTTAGTTTTTTTTAAGTTTAGGTTTATTTTATTTATTTTAATTATTTTATTTTAGGTTTAATTTTATTTTATTTTAGGTTTTATTTTTTTAGTTTATTATTATTTTTAGAGTTTAGGTTTAGGTTTATTTATTATTTTAGGTTTAGGTTTTTAGTTTTATTTAATTTAGTTTATTTTACTCTTTAGGTTTATTTTATTTTTATTTTAGATATAGATTTTTTTTTTTTAGTTTAGGGTTTATACTTTATTTTTTATTTATTTTTAAGTTTTACTTTTAGGTTTATTTTTTAGGTTTAAGTTTCTACTTAGTTTTTATTTTATTTTATTTTAGGTTTACCATATGTTGAATTTATGTTTAGTTATTATTTTATTTAAGTTTTTAAATTTTTTAGTTTAGTTTAGGTTTTTATTTATTTAATTTTAGTTTAGTTTTTATTTTATTTATTTACATTTTTAGGTTTAGGTTTAGGGTTTTAGTTTAGGTTTTTATTTTATTTTTATTTTATTTTTTTTTGTTTATGTTTTTATATTTATTTTATATTTAGGTTTTATTTAGTTTAGGTTTAGGATTTTAGCTTTTTACGGTTTATGGTTTATGGTTTAGGGTTTTTGGGGTTTAGGGTTTAGGGTTTAGGTTTTAGTTTTAGAGTTCAGGTTTTAGTTTAAGGTTTAGGGTTTTTCATTTTTTTTAACAGAGAACAAATTCAGATTCAATATTTCTTCTTTTTTATCTCATCAACCAAGTAACACACCAAGTTTTCGAAGATATAAGCGATGACATAGATAAAAAATGAGCACTCATAGAGCAAATAAAAAACCTTGATAATTAGAATCATTTCTACTGTAAAGTCACAATTCCCTAAGCAGCAGATCAGATCGTCCGTTCTTCCATTTATCTAGTTCCAACCATGACCACCCTGGCCTCTCAAGTTGTGGGATCCACCATCATATCCCTGATCTCTCCCTCCACCACCACCGGTTGTAACCTCCATCGCTCCTCACCTCCATAACCACCCACACTACCTCCATATCCACTAACACCTCCAAATTCTCCACCACCATTCCAATAACCACAACCTCTGCCTTCGCCTCCATCGCCAAATCTAGACAAAGTCTGGTTAACGGTGATGTTCCTGCTGTTAAGGTTCTGCCCATTCTTAGAGTTTAGGTTTATTAGGTTTTAGGATTTAGGTTTGTTTTTAATTTATTTAATTACTTTATGTTTAGGTTTAGAGTTTTTGATTTAAGGTTTAGGGTATAGGGTTAGGGTTTAGGGTTTAAGTTTAGGGTTTAGGTTATAGGGTTTACGGTTTAGTTAGGGTTTTAGGGTTTATGCTTTTAGGGTTTAGGGTTTAGGGTTATGGTTTTTTAGGATTTAGGGTTTAGGGTTGTAGGTTTATGGTTTAAGGTTTAGGGTTTAGGGTTTAGGGTTTAGGTTTTAGGGTTTATGATTTTTTTTAAATTAAGTAAACTAGTAGGTTCATGCTTATTTAGTTTATTTAGTTTATTTTTATTTATTTTAGTTTACTATATTTTTTATTTTTATTTAGTTTAGTTTATTTATTTTAGGTTTATTTATTTTAGTTTATGTTTTTATTTTAGTTTATTTTTTAGGTTTAGGTTTATTTTTTTAGTTTTATTTTTATTTTATTTTTTAGGTTTAAGTTTTATTTTTATTTTTTATGTTTAGGTTTAAGTTTTATTTTATTTTTTTAGGTTTAGGTTTTTTATTTTAGGTTTATTTTTAGGTTTTATTTTGTAGTTTAGGTATAAGCTTATTTTTTGTTTATTTTATTTTATTTAATTTAGATTTAAGGTTAGTTTATTTTAGGTTTTGGTTTAGGCTTTATTTATTATAGTTTATTTTAATTTAGTTTAACTTTAGGTTTACTTTATTTTATTTTAGGTCTAGGTTTTTTTTGGTTTAGGGTTTAAGTTTTATTTTTATTTATTTTAGGATTATTTTTTTTAGGTTTAGGTTTTATTTAGTTTTTTTTATTTTATTTTAAGTTTATTTTATTTATATTTTACATTTAGTTTTTCTTTTATTTAGGTTTTTTATTCTTAGGTTTATTTTATTTTTTTAGTTTTGTTTAGGTTTTTATTTATTTTATTTTAGTTTATTTTTATTCATTTAATTTATTTTATTTTAGGTTTAGGTTTAGGTTTTAGTTTAGGTTTTTATTTTATTTTATTTTGTATTATATTTAAGTTTTGGTTTTTTAAATATTTTATTTTTAGGTTTTCTTTAGCTTAGGTTTAGGTTTTTAGGTTTTAAGGGTTTAGGGTTTAGGGTTTAGGGTTTTAGGGTTTAGGGTTTTAGGGTTTATGGTTTAGAGTTTAGGGTTTAGGGTTTAGGGTTTAGGGGTTTTTTTTCTTTTAAATTAAGTAAACCAATAGGTTTAGGTTTATTTTTATTTATTTAGTTTATTTTATTTTTTATTTTTATTTATGTTTATTTAGGTTTATTTATTTTTGTTTAGGTTTTTTATTTTAGTTTATTTTCTTAGGTTTAGGTTTATTTTATAGTTGAGTATTATTTTCATTTTATTTTTTAGTCTTAGGTTTTATTTTTTATTTTTAGGTTTAGGTTTAGGTTTTTATTTTATTTTTTTAGGTTTAGGTTTTTGGTTTTTATTTTAGGTTTATTTGTAGGTTTTATTTTTTGTTTAGGTTTAGGTTTTTTTTAAGTTTAATTTATTTTATTTAGTTTAGGTTTAGGTTTAGTTTACTTTAGGTTTAGGTTTATGTTTTATTTATTTTAGTTTAATTTATTTTAGTTTGGTTTAGGTTTATTTTATTTTGTTTATTTTATTTTTATTTTAGGTTTAGTTTATTTTAGTTTAAGGTTTAGGTTTTACTTATTATTTAATTTTAGCTTTTATTTTTTATGTTTATTTTTAGATTTAATTTTTTATTTAGTTTTTATTTTATTTTATTTTAGGTTTATTTTAGGTTTATTTTAGGTTTATTTTATTTCTATATTACGTTTAGCATTTATTTGATTTAGTTTTTTATTTTTATGGTTATTTTATTTTTTTTAGTTTAGTTTAGGTTATTATTTAATTTATTTTAGTTTCTTTTTATTAGTTTATTTTATTTTATTTTAAGTTTAGGTTTTAGTTTATGTTTATGTTTTTATTTTATTTTATTTTTTAATTTTATTTAGGTTTAAGTTTTAGTTTATTTTTTTATTTTTTTAGGTTTAGTTTTATTTATTTATTTAATTTTTAGGTTTTGCTTAGTTTAGTTTTAGGTTCTTAGGTTTATAGGGTTTCAGGTTTAGGGTTTAGGGTTTTAGAGTTTTGGCTTTTAGGGTGTAGGGTGTAGGGTTAGGGTTTAGGGTTTATGGTTTAGGGATTAGTGTTAAGGCTTTAGGGTTTAGGGTTTATTATTTAGGGTTTAGTGTTAAGGCTTTAGGGTTTAGGGTTTTAGGATTATGGGACTAGGGTTTAGGGTTAGCCTAGGGTTTAGGGTTTAAGGTTTAGGACTTAAGAGTTTAGGATTTATAGTTGGTTTAGTTTAGTTTAGTTTTAGGTTTAGGATTTAGGGTTTAGGGTTTAGGGATTAGGGTTAGTGTTAGGGTTTAGGGTTTAAGGCTTTAGGGTTTAAGGTTTAGGGTTTAGGGTTTAAGATTTAAGGTTTTTTAGGGTTTAGGGTTGTAGATTTAGGGCTTAATATTTATGGTTTTAAGGCTTAGGATTTAAGGTTTGGAGTTTAGCATTTTTTTTATTTAGGGATTAGGGTTTAGGGTTTAGGTGTTAGGGTTTAGGATTTATGGTTTAGGGTTTTAGGGTTTAGGCTTTAGTGTTTAGGGTTTAGGATTTTTAGGTTTTAGGGTTTAGGTTTAAATTTTTAGTTTAGGGTTTAGGGTTTTTGGTTTTTTTTTACAGAGAACTAATTTAGATTCAACATTTCTTCTTTTCGATTTCGTCATCCAAATAACACACCAAGTTTTCTAAGACACAAGTGATGACATAGATAAAAAATGGGCATGCATAGAGCAAATTAAAAACTAGATAGATTTCTACTTATAAAGACAGTTCCATAAGCGGTAGATCGGATCGGCCGTTCTTCAGTTTCTCTAGTTCCCATCGGAACCACTCGACCTCTCTCGGTAGTGGGATCCACCATCATATCCTCCCCTCTCACCACCCCATTGTAACCTCGTCCTCCTCTTCCCATAGCCACCAGCTCAACCACCTCCATATCCACCCACCTCCAGATCCCCACCAACATCAATAGCTACCCCCACCTTCGCTTCCACTACCAGATCTAGATTGAGCATGGTTGATGGTGATGTTCCTACTATCAAGGTTCTACCCATTCTTAGGGTTTAGGTTTAATTTATTAATTTATTTAGTTACTTTAGGTTTAGGTTTAGGGTTTGGGTTTTAGGGTTAGGGTTTAGGGTTTAGGGTTTATTGGCTTAATGAGCCTCATGTTCAATCCGATCAATTTTGATGATAACAAACAAATATGTGTTTCAAATATATTAATTGCTAATTACATACCCAATACATCTCACAATATGTTTGAAGAAATTGCAAAAGTAGAAGAATGAAAGATATATCAAAATGGATAATGTGAAGCTCAAGACACAATATTTTAGGTTATATGATTTTATAACTATCTTAGAAATTCATATGAGTTCATTGGCATGAATGAATTTGCTCACAACTTAACATATTATTTTTTATTTATTTTAAATAATGATAATGAGGTTAATTTATATAAATCATTATCTAATTAACATTCAATTATATGTTTTATACATAGCATTTGAATTGTCAAAATAATAAATGATAATAAATTATGACTATTAAGTGTAATTAGTTTATATATTTAATATAATTAAATATTTAAATTTAATTTTAAGGTTTAATAATAACTAACATATGTATGATTATATATAAATTATATCATAATATTTAAATGTCATATTTCAAAATTAACAAAAATATGTGGAATTTTGTATTTTAGCCAAAGTCATTTTATAATCAAGGAATTTATATCTGATTTCATTTCCAACATATTCCTTGGATTTTTTTTCCTTTAATTTGATAGGTTACATGACCCACGTTTGATTAAAATTTAATTTATTATGACTTTTCAAACATTAGCTGATTTTAATAATGAATGCATGCTACCTGCTTTAAATATATTAAGAGGTATATTTGATTATTTTTTACTTGCCCATGTGAATAGCCGAATTTTGGCTAGTTAAATTTAATATTTCTTTAATATAAATTATATTTTTATTGAATATTAGATTATTATATGATAAAATGATGTTAGAATAATATATTTTTTGAAATAATTCAAAATGACCTTCTTGCTTAATTAATAGCCTCATTCTCTTCATGAAAGCATTCCTCATTCAAATTCAAAATCCCTCTAGCAAATCTAAGAGAAACTTTTCTAGATTTTCCTTCCAAGTGTTCTCCAAATATTGCAAGATCTAAACTTTCATTTGGAAGCTTCAACATCTTCAACTAAGCTAGCTTTCTCAAATTACTTGAGTTTGTTTTCTTGATCTTAATCCCTTTTGAGTTGTTCATATTATTTTCACCATCTATTCATTCTTTCCAATGTATACTTTTTGGTGGATTAGTCTTTGGACATCAAAGTCTAAGTTTTTTGCATCAAAGTTTCTTTAATCATTTTTTTGTGAAAAACTCTTGTGATAGTTTGCAGGATTTATTTCAACTTCTTGAAATTTTTATCTTCATACAAATTTTTTTAATTTCTTAAAATATTTCCTCATTAGTCGTATTTGAAAGATTATTTACAATTAGATCTATTTTAGAAGTATATTTAATTATTTCAAATTAATTTATTGTGTTGAAATTATTTTTATATTTGTTAGATCTCTCTTTTTAATTAAAAGCTTACTAGTTTACTTAAATCTATCATATACTAATTTTATTTAAGTATTTTGTGATTAGTTGTACTAACTAAAAGCTTCATTTTGGTTAAAATAAAATAAATTATTGCTGGAATTTTAGAGTATATGCTAGATCTATTATAAATCAAGTTTCTTTATCAAAATAAAAATTTATAAAAAATTAAATTATTTCATTTGTCACTTATCATTTTATTTCAACTAATATCCTTTTATTTTAAAAATTTTATCTTGCTGAAATTTAGTAAAGCTTGTTGTTTCCATTGTTTAATAATTAATAAAAATGAGGTTTAGTATAAAGTTAATCTTTCTTACACTATTATACGCATACTAGTTATAGTTTGACTTAAACTTAAAATTATTCCTTGCTGAAATTTAATTTATTGTGCAATAGACTATTGTGAATTTATTTTAAAATCATTTTTATATTAATCTACAAATTGTAATAACATAAACATCTTAGCAAGGATATTTATTTAATATTTTTTATCAAAATTAAGTGAACAATCTATCTTGCTAAATTAGTAAGTTATAAAGTGATCATTTATAAGTTGGGAGATCACTTTTTGAATTGGATAGCTTGGTATATTTATGAGAGATATATTTTATCAAATTTTATTATTTTATATTTTTTTTTCATGATATAAACTTTATATTGGGGTTGTACTCGCCCCTTTGTAAGAGAGTACCTATTATTGTAGGGGTTGTACTCACCCCGTTATCGAAGAGTACTATTTGTAAGCTATTTTGCATTTAGTGGATTCCTAGCCAGGGGTGGCTAGGCGTGGATGTTGGTCGATTTTAGGGTTTGGCCAATCACATAAAAATTGTGTGCTTATTATCTCTCTTTACTTTACTATACTTTTATTTTTGCTGCATTAAGAATTGTATATTGTCATTATAAAATAAAAATTAATTTTCTACTAAAACTTAAATTTTAAGATTTAACTTTTAAAATTTTTAATATCATTGAATTCACCCCCCCTCTTGGGTGTTATAGTGACTCATAATTGGTATTAGAGCCTAGGTTCTTTTATTGGCTTAACATCCAAGAGTAGATCTATGGCAGAAGGTTTCCCAAAGGGTTCCCTACCAGAGGAACAATCCACTCATAGACCTCTACTTTTAGATAGTGTATCATTTGATTATTGAAAAAAAATAAAATTAGTACATTTTTAGGAGGTCAAGATGCACGCATGTGGTATATGTTGACACATCAATATCATACACCACAGTAGAAGTAAATGGTATTAAAGTAAAAAAGCTTTTTGAGGAATGGATTGTAGCTAAAAGAGAACTTAATGAATTAAATGCTACGGCTTGTAATACTTTACATTGTGCTTTATTACCTAATGATTGCATAAAAATTTTTATGTTAACTACAACAAAAGAAATATGGGACAAACTCATTATAACTTATGAAGGAACTACTGAAGTTAGAGATGCTGACATAAATAGACTTGTTCATGAATATGAGTTATTTCATATGTCTCCTTTGAATTTATTTCGATATGTATACTAGATTCATGAAAATAATTAATTATTGCATTCTCTTGGAAAACATATAGAATCAAGACTTAGTCTATAAGATTCTTAGACGTCTTCCAAAAGAATGGGAAACAAAAGTAACAACTATTAATGAACCTAAGGATTTATCTACTTATCAACTTGATCAGCTTTTGGGTTCTTTGATAGCACATGAACAGGTTATTGCTCAAAGGGATAAGATGGATAACTCAGTAAAAAGGGACAAGGACAAAGGAAAAGCCATTACATTACAAGTTGATGATAGTGATGAGCATAACACCTCAAGCTCAGATGGTGATAGTGATGAGGTGGTCATGCTATCCAAAAGGCTTGGGAACTTGCTAAGGAAGAAGAATCAAAGGTATAAAAAATATAAAAGCTATAAATTTCAAACTATGACATTTCCTACAAGTGAAGGGATCATTTGATACCATTGTAAAAAGCCTAAACACATAAGAGGTGACTGTCCAGAACTTGATGAATCAAAGAAGAAAAAGATTTATGTGGAAAGAAGAAAAATATGAAGAAGAAAAAGTACCATAAGAAGAAGAAGAAGAAGAAGGCTTTATAGGCCAATCTAGATTCAAATGAATCAAGTACTTGCTCATTTGATGAAGAGGTCAACATATGTCTTATGGAAAATGGAGAATCTAACTTAGATTTTCAAGAGGAATGCCTTCAAAGAAAAATCAAAGAAGGCATGTGGTACTTGGATAGTGGATGTTCAAGACATATGATGGGAGATAAAGATAAATTGACAACTTTAGAATCAAGTGATGGAGGATTTGTTACATATGGAGATAATACAAAGGGAAAGATCATTATCATTGGTTCTATTTGTAAGAATTCTATCACATTAGATAAAGTTTTTCTAGTAGAAGGATTAAACATAATTTAATTTCTATTAGTCAGTTATGTGATAAAGGTTTGAATGTAGTATTTCATGCATCATAATGTATTATAAAAAATAATGAAAATGTTTTGTTAGTAGGACAAAGACATAAAAACATTTATGTCATTGATTTAGATAGTTTTCATGATGTGAATTTGAATTTACTTTGTTTTAAAAGCACTTATGATGATATATGGTTATGACATATGAGATTATGTCATATTAACATGCACACAGTCAATAAAATTACTAAACTTGATTTAGTAGTTGGATTGCCTAAATTAAATTTCATTCAAACTATGTTTGTGATGCATGTATTTATGGTAAGCATTCTAGAAGCTCATTTAAAATTAAAAATATTATTTCTACTTTTAGACCTCTAGAATTGTTGCACAAGGATCTATTTGGTCTAATTAGCACCATTAGCTTAGGTGGAAAAAAATATGGTTTTGTGATTGTTGATGATTTCTCTAGATATACTTGGGTTTTGTTTGTAACTTACAAAGATGATGTTTCTGGAGAGTTTAGAAAGTTTTCTAAATATATTCACAGAGAACAAGGCCTTTTGATTAATAGGGCTCAAATTGATCATGGTGGAGAATTTGAAAATAAATTATTTGAGGATTATTATGATGAACATGGGATTAGACATAATTTGTTTGCACCTATAACTCTCTAACAAAATGGAGTAGTAGAGAGAAAAAATAAAATATTAATTGAATTAAGTCAATCTATGCTTGATGAGTATAAATTGCCAAAATATTTTTAGGAAGAAGTAGTAAATACTGCATGTTATATGATGAATAGGATCTATTTTAGACCAATTTTCAAGAAGAAACCCTATGAATTATTTTTTGGAAAGCAGCCTAAGATTGAGCACTTTCATGTATTTAGATGTAAATGCTTTATTTTAAATAATGGAAAAGAGCATTTAGGTAAGTTTGATTGCAAATCGATGATGGTATTTTCTTAGGACACTCTTCTAGAGAGCTTATAGAGTTTTAATAAGAGAAAAATGATTACAGAAGAATCAATACATGTTATTTTTGATGAAAATTTAATTGATCCAATTAGAAATGAAGTGATTGATGAAGAGATTAATAATTTTAAGAAAATATCTTTAGAAGATAATGTGGATGATTCATTGCCTAGAGAATGGAAATATAATAAAAATCATCCAAAGGAACTAATTATAAGAGATCCTTCAAAAGAAGTTATGACCAGAAGACACAGTAGAGAGGTTGTAGATCATTCAACATTTTTATCCAAGGTTGAACCTAAAAATTTCGAAGATGCATTAAAAGTTAATTTTTGGATTATTGCTATGGAATTGGAGTTGAATCAATTTGTAAGAAATGATGTTTGCGAATTAGTCCCAAGACCCCAAGATCAAAATATCATTGAAACAAAATGGGTCCTTAGGAATAAGCTAGATGATTCAGGTTATATTGCTAGAAATAAATCTAGGTTAGTTGTATAAGGGCACACACAAGTTGAAGGTATAGATTTTGAAGAGTCTTTTGCACCTGTAGCAAGACTAGAAGTTATTAGGTTACTCCTTACTTATGCTTATTTTAGGGATTTTAAACATTTTCAAATGGTTGTCAAGAGTGCATTTTTGAATGGATTTATTGACCAAGATGTATTTGTAGAGAAAGCACCAAGATTTGAGAGCCTTGATTGTCCAAATCATGTGTATAAATTATAGAAATCCTTATATGATTTAAATTAGGCTCCTCATGCTTGGTATGATAGGTTAAGTAACTACTTGATAAATCATGGATTTAAAAAGGGTAGAGTAGATACCACCTTATTCCTTTAAGAACATAGATGATGATTTGATTATGGTACAAGTGTATGTAGATGACATATTATTGGAAGTACAAATGAATCTTTGTGCCATGAGTTCTCATCTTTGATGTCTAAAGAGTTTGAAATGAGTATGATGGGAGAACTTAATTTTCCTTAGGTCTTTAAGTGAAGCAACAAAAAATGGCATATTCATCTATCAAACCAATTACACAAATGAATTTCTTGAGAGGTTTGACATGAAAGGATTTAATTCTAGTAAAACTCCTATGAGCCCATCTACAAAATTGGATTTAGATGAATTAGGAAAATCTGTTGATCAAAAACTTTATAGGAGTACGATAGGTTCACTTTTATACCTTATTGCTAGTATGCCTGATATTATGTTTGCTATTTATTTGTGTGCTCATTTTTAGGCCAAACTGAAAGAATCTCATTTAATAGCAATCAAGCGTATCTTTCGGTATTTGATAGGCCCTACTATGTTAGGTTTATGGTATCTTAAAAATTCTTTATCATGTGATTTGATTGGTTATTCTGATGCTGATTTTGTTGGAAGTAAAGTAAATTGAAAAAGAACATTAGGCACATGCCAATTTTTAGGATGATCTCTTGTGTCTTGGTCATCCATGAAACTAAATTTTGTAGCTTTATCCACTCCTGAGGCTGAGTACATAGCTGCCGGTAGTTGTATTGCTCAGGTCCTTTGGTCAAACCATAATTAAAAGATTTTGGTATTAGGAAAGATCACATTCTAGTTTAGTGTGACAATACTAGTGTTATTAGTTTGACCAAAAATTATACCCTGAACTCATGAACCAGGCATATAGAAATTATACATCATTTTATTAGGGATCATGTTTTGAAAGGTGATGTTATAAGTCTATTTCATGCATACATTTAGGGGGAGCAACATTATTCATCTCTGATGCTAAAATTTTTTTTAGAAGAAAATTTTCTTTCAAAAACTACGATGAATGGTCAATTTACACCTTCATCAAAATCAAAACCCAACATTAGCTTATAATCATCAAAAAGGGCGAGATTGTTGGCTTAATGAGCCTCGTGTTCAATCCGATCAATTTTGAAGATAACAAATGAATGCTTGGATGTTCTAATGTATGTTTTATGTGTTTCAGATATATTAATTACTAATTACATATCCATAACATCTCATAATATGTTTGAGGAAATTGCAATAATAGAAGAATGAAAGATAGATCAAAATGGATAATGTGAAGCTCAATATACAATATTTTAGGTTATATGCATTTATAACTATCCTAGAAATTCATATGAGTTCATTGGAAAGAATCAATTTGCTCACAACTTAACATATTATTTTTATTTATTTTAAATAATGATAATGAGGTTAATTTATATATATCTCTGACTAAGTAACATTCAATTATATGTTTCATACATAGCATTTGAAATGTCAAAATAATAAATGATAATAAATCATGACTATTAAGTGTAATTAGTTTAAATACTTAATATAATTAAATATTTTCATTTAATTTTAAGTTTATATGATAACTAACATATGCATGATTATATATAAATTATATCATAATATTTAAATGTCATATTTCAAAATTAACAAAAATATGTGGAATTTTGTATTTCAGCCAAAGTCATTTTATAATAAAGGACTTTATATCTAATTTCATCTCCAATGAATTACTTGGATTGTTTTCCTTTAATTTGATAGATTACATGACCCACATTTGATTAAAATTAATTTATTATGACTTTTCAAACATTAGCTGATTTTAATAATGAATGCATGCTACATGCTTTGAATATATTAAAAGGCATACTTGATTATTTTTTACTTGCCCATGTGAATAGCTGAATTTTGGCTATTTAAATTTAATATTTATTTAATATAAATTATATTTTTATTGAATATTAAATTATTATATGATAAAATGATGTTAGAATAATATTTTTTGAAATAATTCAAAATGACCTTCTTACTTATAAATAGCAATCATTCTCTTCATGAAAGCATTCCTCATTCAAATTAAAAATCCCTTTAGCAAATCTAAGAGAAAATGATAGATTTTCCTTCCAAGTGTTCTCCAAATATTGCAAGATCAAACCTTGGTTTGAAAGCTTCAACATCTTCAACTAAGCAAGCTTTCTCAAATTACTTGAGTTTGTTTTCTTGATCTTAATCCCTTTTTAATTGTTCATACTATTTTCACCATCTATTCATTCTTTCCAATTTATACTTTTTGGTGGATTAGTCTTTGGACATCAAAGTCTAAGTTTTTCACATCCAAGTTTCTTCAATCATTTTTTTGTGAGAAACTCTTGTGATAGTTTGTAGGATTTATTTCAACTTGTTGAAATTTTTTATCTTCCTACAAATTTCTTTTGGTTTCTTGAAATATTTCTTCAATAGTCTCATTTTAAAGATCATTTATTCTTAGATCTATTTTAGAAGTATATTTTAAGCATTTCAAATTAGATTATTGTGCTAAAATTATTTTCATATTTGTTAGGTCTTTCTTTTTAATTAAAAGCTTACTAGTTTACTTAAATCTATCATATACTAATTTTATTTAAGTATTTTGTGATTAGTTGCATTAATTAAAAGCTTCACTTAGGTTAAAAAAGAATAAATTATTACTTGAATTTTAGAGTATATGCTAGATCTATTATAAATCAAGTTTCTTTATCAAAATAAAATTTTATAAAAAAATTAATTATTTTATTTATCACTTATCATTTTATTTCAACTAATATCATTTATTTTAAAAAATTTATCTTGCTAAAATTTAGTAAAGCTTGCTTTTTCATTATTTAATAATTAAGAAAAAGGAAGTTTAGTAGAAAGTTAATCTTTCTTACACTATTATATACATACTAGCTATAATTTCTCTTAAACTTAAAATTATTCCTTACTAAAATTTAATTTATTATGCAATAGACTATTGTGAATTTATTTTGAAATCACTTTTATGTTAATCTACAAATTGTAATAGCATAAACATCTTAGTAAGATCACTTTAAGATATTGATTTAATATTTTTTATTAAAATTAAGTGAGCATTCTATCTTGCCAAATTAGTAAGTTGCAAAGTGATAATTTTAAAGTAGTGAAATCATTTTTTGAATTGGATAGCTTGGTATATTTTTGAGAGATATATTTTATTAAAATTTATTATTTTGTATTTTTATTTTCGTGCTGTAAAATTTATAGTGGGGTTGTACTCACCTTCAGATACATAGTACATATTATTGTAAGGGTTGTACTCCCTGCTATAAGTATAAGAGAATACTTTTATGTATTTTCCATTTAATTGGATTCCTAGCGTGGTAGGTGTGGACATAGGCCAATTTTGGGGTATTGCCGAACCACATAAAAATTGTGTTCCCATTCTCTTTACTTTATTGTAATTGCTATAGTGATTGACAAAGTTTAGGGTTTATTTAGGGTTTAAGGTTTATGGTTTAGGGTATTAGGATTTAGTGTTTAGGGATTAGGGTTAGTTTTGGGTTTAAGGTTGTTGGTTTAGGGTTTAGGGTTTAAGGCCTTTTTTTAGATTAAGTAAATCGATAGGTTTAGTTTTATTTAATTTATTTAGTCTATTTTTTATTTATTTTAGTTTTTTTTCTTTTTATGTAGGTTTATTTTTTATTTTTATTTAGTTTATTTTCTTTATTTTAGGTTTATTTATTTTAGTTTAGGTTTTTTTGGTTTATTTTTTAGGTTTATGTTTAGGTTTATGTTTATTTCTTAGTTTAGTTTTATTTTTATTTAATTTTTTAGGTTCAGCTTTTTATTTTATGTTTTTTCGATTTAAGTGTTAGGTTTTTATTTTAGGTTTATTTTTAGGTTTTATTTTTTAGTTTAGGTTTAGGTTTATTTTTAGTTTATTTTATTTTATTTAGTTTAGGTTTAGGTTTAGGTTTAGTATTTTTTTAGGTTTAGGCTTTGGTTTTATTTATTTTAGTTTAGGTTTAGGTTTATTTTATTTTTATTTTAGGTTTAAGTTTTATTTTTCATTTATTTTTAGGTTTTATTTTTAGGTTTAGGGTTTAAGGTTTTAGGGTTTTAGGGTTTAAAGTTTTGGGTTTTTAGGGTTTATGATTTAGGGTTTTGGTTTTAGGTTTAGGGTTTAGGGTTTTTGGTTATTTTTTTAACACAGAATAAATTTAGATTTAGTAATTCTTTTTTTTATTTCATCAATGAAGTAGCACACAAAGTTTTCTAAGGCACAAGCGATGACATAGATCAAAAATGAGCACGCATACAGCAAATCAAAATGCCTAGATACCAAGAACCATTTCTATTGTCAAGACACAGTTCCATAAGTAGCAGAACAGATTGGCCATTCTTCAGTTTCTCCAGTTCCAAATAAACCACCTCGGCCTTTTGAGTAGTGGGATCCACCATCATATCCTCGATCTCTCTCTACACCACCACCATGGTTGTAACCTTCATAATAATTCCATGGGTTTTTTAATTTATTTTATATTTCATGTTTTATTTAGTTTAGGCTTAGGTTTTTGAGTTTTCAAGGTTTAGGGTTTGGGGTTCAGGATTTAGGGTTTAGGGTTTAGGGTTTAGAGTTTGGTTTAGGGTTTAAGGTTTAGGGTTGTAGGTGTTAGGGTTTAGGGTTTAGGGTTAGGGATTTGGTTTAGGGTTTAGAGTTTAGGGTTTAGTGTTTAGGTTTTAGTTTTTAGGATTTTAGGGTTTAGGTTTTTCGGTTTGGGGATTAGGATTTTAGGGTTTAGGGTCTAGGGTTTAGGGTTCTAGGTTTAGAGTTTAAGGTTTAGGGTTAGTGGTTTCTTTTAATTCTTTTTTAATTATTTTTTATTTTTTTAAGGTTTAGGGTTTAGGGTTCAGGGTTCAGGTTTTAGTTTAGGTATATTTTTAAATTAACTAAACTGGTAGGTTTAGCTTTTTTTTAGTTTATTTTTAAGGTTTAGGGTTTAGGGTTTAGGGTTTAGGGTTAGCTTAGAGTTTAGTTTTTTAAAAAATAATTAAGTAAACCAGTAGGTTTAGGTTTATTTAGTTTATTTTTTATTTATTTTAGATTATTTTATTTTTAATTTTTATTTATACTTATTTGTTATTTTTATTTAGATTAGTTTAATTATTTTAGGTTTGTTTATTTTATTTTAGGTTTTTTATTTTAGACTTTTTTAAGGTTTAGGTTTCGTTTAAGTTTATTTGTTAGTTGAGTTTTATTTTTATTTAATTTTTAAGGTTTAGGTTTTATTTTTTTATTTTTAGGTTTAGGTTTTATTTTTTATTTTTAGGTTTAGGTTTAGGTTTAGGTTTTTATTTTATTTTTTAAGGTTTAGGTTTTAAGTTTTATTATTTAGTATAGGTTTAGGTTTTTTTTTTAGTTTATTTTATTATATTTAGTTTAGGTTTAGTTTATTTTAGTTCTAGGCTTAGGTTTTATTTATTTTAGTTTAGTTTATTCTAGTTTAGATTTAGGTATATTTTCTTTAGTTTATTTTACTTTTATTTTAGGTTTAGGTTTTTTTTTGTTTAGGGTGTAGGTTTTATTTTTATTTACTTTTAGGTTTTATTTTTTATTTAGTTTTAGGTTTAAGTTTTTATTTAGTTTTTATTTAATTTTTTATGTTTATTTTATTTTTATTTAACATTTAGTTTTCATTTTATTTAGGGTTTTTATTCTTAAGTTTATTTTTTAAGTTTAGTTTATGTTATTAATTATTTTATTTTAGTGTGTTTTATTTTATTTTTAGGTTTTGGTTTAGGTTCTAGTTTAAGTTTTAATTTTATTATACTTTTTTATTTTATTTAGGTTTAGGTTTTTTAATTTATCTTATTTTTTTGGTTTTATTCAATTTAGGTTTAGGTTGTTAGGTTTTTAAGTTTTTAGGGTTTAAGGTTTTATGATTTAAGGTTTTAGGGTTTAGTGTTTTAGAGCTTAGGGTTTAGGGTCAGAGTTTAGCATTTAAGGTTTATTAGGGTTTTGGGTTTTGGGTTTTTAGGGTATAGGGTTTTAGCTTAGCTTAAGGTTTAGGGTTTTTTAGGGTTTAGGTTTTAGGGTTTAGGGTTTAAGGTTGTAGGTTTAGGGTTTAGGGTTAGTTATAGGGTTTAGGATTTTGGGTTTAGGATTTATGGTTTAGGGTTTATAGTTTGGGGTTTTAGGTTTTCTTTTTAATTAAGTAAACAGATAGGTTTAGGTTTATTTAGTTTATTTTTTTATTTTAGTTTATTTTATTTTATTATTTAGGTTTATTTTTTATTTTTATTTAGTTTACCTAATTTATTTTAGGTTTATTTATTTTTGTTCATTTTTTAAGTTTAGGTTTATGTTTCTATGTTTTTTTAGTTTAGTTTTATTTTTATTTTATTTTTTAGGTATAAGTTTTATTTTTTATTTTTAGGTTTAGGTTCAGGTTTTTTTTTAAGGTTTAGGTTTTTATTTTAGGTTTATTTTTAGGTTTTATTTTTCACTTTAGGTTTAGGTTTATTTTTAGATTACTTTATTTTATTTAGTTTAGGGTTTAGGTTTAGTTTATTTTAGGTTTAGGTTTAGGTTTTATTTAGTTTAGTTTAGTTTATTTTTCTTTCGGTTTAGGTTTATTTTATTTTGTTTATTTTTGGTTTAGGTTTCTTTTTATTTTTGGTTTAAGTTTCTTTTTATTTTTTGTTTAGGGTTTAGGTTTTAGTTTTAAGTTTATTGTTTATGTTTTGGTTTTTATTTAATTTTATTTTTAGTTTGTTTTATTTTTAATTTAGGTTTAGTTTTTATTTTATTTAGGTTTTTTATTTTTTACTTTAGTTTAGGTTTAGGTTTTATTTTTTATTTACTTTTAGGTTTATTTTTTAAGTTTAAGTTTTTATTTAGTTTTTATTTTATTTAGTTTTTTTTTATTTTTTTAGTTTAGTTAAGGTTATTATTTATTTTATTTTTGTTTCTTTTTATTAGTTTATTTTATTTTATTTTTAGGTTTAGGATTAGGTTCGAGTTTATGTTTTTATTTTATTTTATTTTTTATTTTATTTTTGTCTAAATTTTTTATTTATTTTATTGTTAGGTTTTATTTTGTTTATGTTTAGGTTTTGGGGGTTTTTAGGGTTTTGGATTTTTTTTTGGTTTAGGGTTTAGGGTTTAGGGTTTAGGGTTTTTTTTTTTTTTTTTTAGGGAAGCCCCATGAAGGGGTATTTTATTGTCACAAAAAGAGGATTACATGGTCCTTAAAGGGGATAAACTCCCGAACTACTGCTCAAAGAGCTACAATCAGGAGTAAATTATCTAAGTACATCCAAAAGCAAAAGAAGACATTAAAGCAATCAAAAGATACAAGTTGATTAACATAATAAGCCAATGAAAGATTAGGGCCAATGCTTTGGAGGATGTGAGAATGCATGATAATATGGAGCAAACCTGCAAGAGGACAAGAGAGAATCACCTGCAAAATTATAATAGGAAAGAGATTAGAATAGTTAAGGTAATATAGACAAAAGGATAAATGAAAACAACATAATCTGAGAATGATAGTAAGGAATTATGATATAGAAGGCTCAGGCTCAGTCACACCAAGTTGGGGCAGATGCAAATATGAGCATCCAAACTTCAGCAGAAGGGTTACATCACAAGAGCTACTACCAAACCAAAAGGGAGTGAGATCATCACAGCCATCATAGCCAACAAACACAGGAGATAACACCCAGTTGTTGATAGTCTTATGAGCTTTATTACCTGCAAACCTAAACAAAACCATATCTAATATAGAGAGGAAATTGCAAGAGCTGAATTTTTAGCATTAAGAATTTATGGTTTAAGGTTTGGGGTTTAGGGTTTAAGGTTTAGGGTTGTAGGTTTTATGGTTAAGGGTTTAGGGTTTAGGGTTTAGGGTTTAGGGTTTATGGTTTAGGGTTTTAGGGTTTAGGGTTTAGGGTTTAGGATTTAGAGTTTTATGGTTTAGGGTTTAGGGTGTATGATTTAGGGTTTAGGGTTTATGGTTTTATGGTTTATGCTTTAGGTTTTATGATTAGGGTTTAGGGTTTAGGGTTTAGGGTTGTAGGTTTATGGTTTAGGGTTAGTTTTTGGGTTTAGGGTTTAGGATTCAGGGTTTAGGGTTTTTTTAGGTTTATTTGGTTTATTTAGTTTATTGAGCTTTTTATTTATTTATTTTAGTTTACTTTATTTTTTAAATTTTATTTAGGTTTATTTTTTTTATTTAGTTTACTTTATTTATTTTAGGTTTATTTATTTTTGTTTAGGATTTTTATTTTAGTTTATTTTTATGTTTATGTTTATTTTTTAGTTGAGTCTTATTTTTATTTTATTTTTTAGGGTTCATTTTTTAGGTTTTTATGGTTTGGGGTTTTAGGTTTAGGGTTTAGGTTTTAAGGTTTTAGGGTTTATTATTTTAGGGTTTAAGGTTAGGGTTTAAGGTTTAGGATTTAGGGATTAGTTTTTAGGCTTTAAGGTTTAGGGTTTTTAAGGTTTAGGGTTTAGGGATTAGGGTTTATAGTTTTGGGTTTGGGGTTTAGGGTTTTAGAGTTTGGGTTTCGGGTTTAGGGTTATAGGTCTAGGGTTTAGGGTTAGTTTTAAGGTTTACGCTTAGGCTTTTCTTTATTATTCTTTATTATTATATATTTTTATTTTTAGGGTTTAGGGTTTAGTGTATAAGTTTAGGTTTTAGGTTTAGGGTTTAGGTTTTAGTTTAGGTTTATTTTTAAATTAAGTAAACTGGTATATTTAGGTTTTTTTAGTTTATTTTGTTTATTTTTTTATTGATTTAAGTTTATTTTATTTTTCCTTTTTTTAATATTTTTTTATTTTTTTTAGTTTATTTTATTTATTTTAGATTTATTTATTTTAGTTTAGGTTTTTTATTTTAGTTTATTTTTTAGGTATAGCTTTAGGTTTATGCTTATTTTTTAGTTTAGTTTTATTTTTATTTTATTATTTTGGATTAAGTTTTTTTTATTTTTAGGTTTAGGTTTAGGTTTTTATTTAATTTTTTTAGGTTTAATTTTTAGGTTTTTATTTTAGTTTATTTTTTGGTTTTTTTTTATAATTTAGGTTTAGGTTTATTTTTAGTTTATTTTATTTTATTTAGATTATTGTTTAGGTTTAGTTTATTTTAGGTTTAGGTTTAGGTTTTATTTATTTTAATTTAGTTTATTTTAGTTTAAGTTTATTTTATTTTGTTTATGTTAGGTTTAGGTTTGGTTTTTAGTTTAAGGTTTAGGTTTCATATTTTATTTATAGGTTCTATTTTTTAGGTTTATTTTTTACTTTAGTTTTTTATTTTATTTTATTTTAGGTTTATTTTATTTTTATTTTTTGTTTATTTTTATTTTATTTAGGTTTTTTATTATTAGATTTATTTTATTTTATTAGTTTAGTTTATGTTTTAATTTAATTTATTTTAATTTAGTTTTATTTTTTATTTTATTTTATTTTTAGGTTTAAGTTAAGGTTTAGGTTTTAGTTTAGGTTTTTATTTTATTTTATTTTATTATTTAATTTAGGCTTAGGTGTTTTTATTTATTTTATTTTTAGGTTTTATTTAGTTTAGGTTAAGGTTTTTAGGTTTTTAGGGTTTAATGTTTATGGTTTAGGGTTTAGGGTTTAGGGTTGTAGGTTTTAGGGTTTAGGGTTAGGTTTTTTATATATTTTAATTTGTTTTTAATTTTTAGGGTTTTGGGTTTTAGGTTTATGGATTAGGGTTTAGGTTTTAATTTAGTGTTCAGGGTTTTTGGTTTTTTTTTATAACAGAGAACCCATTCAAATTCAATATTTCTTTTTTCACTTTTCATCAACCAAGTAACACACCAAGTTTTCTAAGACTCAAGCGATGACATAGATAAAAAATGAGCATGCATAGATGAAATCAAAAACCCTAGATAACTAGAACCGCCTTTGCTGTAAAGACACAGTTGCTTAAGCAGCAGATCGGATCGATTGTTCTTCACTTTCTTTAGTTCCCATCAGGACCACCTCGATCTCTCGAGTAGCGGGATCCACCATCATATCCTCGATCTCTCCCTCCGCCACCACCACGGCAATAACCTCCATCGCTCCTCCCGCCTACCTCACCACCACCTCGATATCCACAAATCCCTGCCACACTGCGATAAGCATCCACCATTCATAGTTAGATCTATACTGAACCTAGTTGACGGTGATATTCTTGTCATCAAGGTTCTACCCATTCTTAGGGTTTATGTTTAGGTTTAGGTTTATTAAATTTTAGGGTTTAGGTTTTTTTAAATTATTTAGTTACTTTAGGTTTATGTGTAGGGTTTCGGGTTTAGGGTTTAGTGTTTAGGGTCTATTTTTAGGGTTTAAGGATTAGGGTTTAGGATTTGGGGTTTAGGGTTTTAAGGTTTAGGGTTTAGCATTAGGGTTTAGGGTTTAGGGTTTAAGGTTTAGGGTTTAGGGCTGTAGGTTTAGTTTTATAAGTTTAGGGTTTAGGCTTAGGGTTTTTTTATTTTTTATTTTTATTTTTTATTTTTAAGGTTTATGTTTGAGGTTTAGGGTTCAAGTTTTAGTTTAGTGTTTAGGGTTTTGGTTTTTTTGTAAGAGAGAATAAATTTAGATTCAACATTTATTATTTTTGATTTCATCAACCAAGTAACACACCATGTTTTTTAAGAGCCAAGTGACGACATAGATAAAAAATGAGCATGCATAGAGAAAATCAAAAACCCTTGATAACTAGAACCGTCTCAATTGTAAAGGCATAGTTCCATAAGTAGCAGATCATATTAGTCGTTCTTCAATTTCCTCTAGTTTTTATCAGAACCACCCTGGCCTCTTGAGTTGCGGGATCCACCATCATATCCCTATTCTCTCCCTCTACCACCACCACGACTGTAACCTCCATCGCTCCTCCCACCTCCATAACCACCATTACTCTGACCACCACCTCCATATCCACAAGCACCTCCATATACAGCACCACCATTATGATAAGCACTGCCTCTGCCTTCGCCTCCACTGCCAGATCTAGACTGAGCATGGTTGATGGTGATGTTCCAACCGTAAAGGTTCTGCCCATTCTTAGGTTTTAGGTTTAGGTTTATTAGGTTTTAGGGTGAAGGTATATTTTTTAATTTATTTAGTTACTTAGTTTTAAGTTTAGGGTTTGTGGTTTAGGGTTAGGGTTTAGGATTTAGGGTTTAGGGTTTAGGTTTTAAGGTTTATGATTTTAGAGTTTAGGGTTTAGGGTTAGGGCATAGGGTTTAGGGTTTAGGGTTTAGGATTTAGAGTTTAGGGTTTACAGTTTTTTAGGGTTTAGGGTTGTAGGTTTACTATCGTAGGTTTAGGGTTTAGGGTTATGGTGTTTTATTTTTTTATTTTTTTTATTTATAAGGTAAGGCCTAGGGTCAGGTTGCAGGTTTAGAGTTAGGTTTGGGGATTAGGTTTGGGTTAGGGTAGAATTTAGGATTTATGGTTTTAAAAAAAAGAAATTAAGCAAACCCCAGAGGCTTCATTTATTATTAGTTTATTTTTATTTTATTTTAGTTTATTTTTATTTTATTTAGTTGAGTTTTATTTTAGACTTTTAGTTTATTTTTAGGTGTATTTAGTGAGTATTCTATCTTATTTTAGGCCTAGTTGTGCCTTCTGGGCCCAGGGCTCATGGTTGGTCTGGTAGAGCCAGTGGCAGGGTTTAGGGCCTGTTTAGGATCAGTGGGTAGGGCCCAGGGCTCAGTGGCCTGGCTCAGGCCCAGGGCCTTAGGATCCAGGTAGGGCCTGGGGCAGGTGAGGTTTGGGGTTTGGAGCCTGGGCCCAGGTTTGGCCCAGGATCAGCAGGTTGGGCTGGTTAGTTTAGTCCAGTGGTAGGTTAAGGATTTTCTTTTATTTTTTTTTTATTTTAGAGTTTAAAGCCTAGGGTTTAAGGTTCAGTTTAGGTTTAGGGTCCGTGATTTAGTTTAGTTTATTTTTAAATTAAGCAAAGTGGCAGCCCAGTTTTTTTAGTTTATTTGGTTTATTTTTTAATTATTTTAGTTTATTTTATTTTTTTTCTATTTATTTATTTATAGTTATGGTTTCTTATTTCAGTTTGCTTTTTAAGGTAGAGGTTCAAGTTTATGTTAATTTCTTAGTTTATTTTTATTTTTATTTTATTTTTTGGGTTTATATTTTTTATTTTATTTTTATGTTTAGGCATAGATTTTTATTTTATTTTATTTTTTTTGGTTTAGGTTTTAGGTTTTTATTTTAGGTTTATTTTTAGGTTTTATTTTTTTAGTTAGGTTTAGGTTTATTTTTATTTTATTTTATTTTATTTAGTTTAGGTTTTAGGTTTTGTTTATTTTAGGTTTAGGTTTAATTTTTATTTATATTAGTTTCACTTTTGGTTTATTTTATTTTGTTTATTTTAGGTTTAGGTTTTATTTTTTATTTATTTTTTAGGTTTTATTTTTAGGTTTAGGTCTTTATTTAGTTTAATTTTTTTTTATTTTAGGTTTTTTATTTTAGTTTTTTGTTTAGTTTTTATTTTATTTAGGTTTTTATTTTTAGGTTTATTTTATTTTTTAGTTTAGTTTATGTTTTTATTTATATTATTTTAGTTTAGTTTTTATTTTTTATTTTATTTTATTTTTAGGCTTAGGTTTAGGTTTAGGGTTTAGTTTAGGTTATTATTTTATTTTTATCTTTTTAATTTATTTAGATTTAGGATTTATTATTTATATTATTTTTAGGTTTTATTTAGTTTAGGAATAGGTTATTAGGTTTTTAGGGTTTAGGGTTTAGGGTTTAGGGTTTAGAAAATTGGGTTTAGGGTTGTAGGTTTTAGGGTTTAGGGTTTAGGGTTTTAGGTTTTAGGGTTTAGGGTTTAGGGTTTTAGGTTTATGGTTTAGGTTTAGGTTTCTTTTTATTTTTTTTATTTTTTATTTTTAGTGTTTAGGGTTTAGGGTTTAGGGTTTAGGGTTTCAGGTTTAGGTTTTAGGTTTAAAGTTCAGGTTTTAGTTTAGGGTCTAAGCTTTTACATTTTTTTTTCTTAACAGAGCACTAATTCAGATGCAACATTTCTTCTATTCGATTTCATCAACCAAGTAACACACAAAATTTTCTAAGACACAAGCGGCGACATAGATAAAAAATGAGCACACATAGAGCAAATCAAAAAGCCTAGATAACTAAAACTGCCTTTAATATAAAGACACAATTCAATAAGCAGCAAATCAGATCAGCTGTTCTTCAGTTTCTTAAATTCCCATTAGGACCACCCCGACCTCTCGAGTACTAAGATCCACCATCATATCCGTGATCTCTCCCTCCGCTAGCACCACAACTATAACCTCCATCGCTCCTCCTGCCTACATAACCACCACTACTTTGACCACCACCTCAATATCCACCAGCACCTCTAGATCCCCCACCACCACAACGATAACCGCTGCCTCCTCCTTTTCATCCACCGCCAGATCTATACTGAGCCTGGTTGATAGTGATATTCCTGTTGTCAAGGTTCTGCCCGTTCTTAGAGTTTAGGTTCATTATGTTTTAAGGTTTAGGTTTATTTTTTAATTTATTTAGTTACTTTAGGTTTAAGTTTAGGGTTTGGGGTTTAATGTTTAGTGTTTAGGGATAGGGTTTAGGGTTTAGGGTTTAGAGTTAGGGATTTAGGGTTTAAGGTTTTAGGGTTTATTCTTTTAAGGTTAAGAGTTTAGGGTTTAAGGTTTAGGATTTCTTAGGGTTTAGTGTTTAGGGTTTAGGGTTTAGGGTTGTAGGTTTAGTGTTGTAGGTTTAAGGTTTAGGGCTAGGATTTTTTTATTTTTTTATTTTTTAAAATTTTTAAGGTTTAGGGTTTTGGGTTTATGTTTGAGGTTTAGTTTCCTATTTTAGTTTAGGGTTAAAGATTTTTAGTTTTTTTTTTATAAAGAATAAATTTATATTCAACATTTCTTCTTTTTAATTTCATTAACCAAGTAATACATCAAGAATTCTAAGGCCCAAGCGATGACATAGATAAAAGATGAGCACACATAGAGCAAATCAAAAACCCTAGATAACTATAACGTTCTCTAATATAAATACACAGTTCCATAAGCAACATATCATATCGATTGTTCTTCAATTTTCTTCAGTTCCCCTCAGAACCTTTCCGACCTCTCGAGTAGCGGGATCCACCATCATAGCCCTGATCGCTCCCTCTAACACCACCACGACTGTAACCTCTATCGCTCCTCTCGCCTCTATAACCACCAATGCTCTGACCATCACCTCCATATCCACCAACACCTCCAAATCCCCCACCACAACCATGATAACCGCTTCCTCCACCTTCGCCTCCACTGCCAAATTAAGACTAAGCCTGGTTGATGGTTATGTTTCTACCATCAAGGTTCTGCCCATTCTTAGAGTTTAGGTTTATGTTTAAGTTTAGTAGGTTTTAAGGTTTAGGTTTATTTTTTAATTTATTTATATACTTAGGTTTAAATTTTGGGTTTGGGGTTTAATGTTTAGGGTTTGGGGGTTGGGGTTTAGGGTTTATGATTTTAGGGTTTAGGGTTTAAGGTTAGAGCTAAGGGTTTAGGATTTAGGGTTTAGGATTTAGAGTTTAGGGTTTAGGGTTTTTTAGGGTTTATGGTTTAGGGTTTAAGTTGTAGGTTTAGTGTCAGGTTTAGGTTTGTGGTAGATTAGTTTAGGAAAAGAGGGTCAGGGTTTTATTTTTAAATTTTATTTTTTAGGGTTAATATGGTTTAGGGTTATAGATTAAGGTTTAGTGTTTTTAAAACCACAAACCCAGGTAGTAGATTATTTACTACTTATTTTTTATTTATCTTATTTTATCTTCTTTAGGTTTATCTTTATTTAGTTTAGTATCATGTTTATTATATCTTTATCTTTAGGTTTTTATCTGAGTTTATTTTGGTTTAGGATCAGGCTTATGTTTAGGTAGGTTTATTTGAACCCATTTTATCTTATTAGGAGCCTTTGTAGGCTCAGTGGTAGAGTTTAGTGGTCAGGATAGGGTTTATGGTTTAGGGTCAGTGGGTTTAATATGCCTTTAAAGCCCAAGATTTTAGGGCCCAGGGTTTGGGCCTGTGAGCCTAGGGTTTTAGGTTTGGGGTTTAAGAGCTCTAGTAAGGCCTAGGGTAGTTGTCAGGTTTAAGGATTTATTATTATTATTACTATTAGGGTAGGTAGGGGCCTTTAGTTTAGTTTATTTTTAAGTTAAAACCCGGCAGTGTAGGTTTTAGTATCATTTATTTTTGATATTTTTTATTTTATTTATTTATTTTAGTTTAGTTTTCTTATTTTAGTATATTTTTAGTTTACATTTAGGTTTATATATTTTTAGTTTAGTTTTATTTTATTTTATTTTTAGGTTTAGCTTTTATTCTTTTATTTTAGGTTTAAGTTTCGATTTTATTTTAACTTTTAGGTTTAGGTTTGGTTTATTTTAGGTTTATTTTTAAGTTTTATTTTTTTGTTTAGGTTTAGGTTTATTTTAGTTCATTTTATTTTATTTTATAGTTTAGGTATAGTTTATTTTTAGGTTTAGTTTTTTTATTTATTTTAGTTTTGTTTATTTTAAGGTTTAGTATATTTATTTTTTTATTTTAAGTTTAAGATTTTTTTTAAGGTTTAGGTTATATTTTATCTATTTTAGGTTTTATTTTAGGTTTTATTTTTAGTTTTTTATTTAGTTTTATTTTATTTTTTTGTTTAGGTTTATTTTATTTATAATTTTGGTTTAGTTTTTATTTTATTTAGGTTTTTTATTTTTAGGTTTATTTTATTTTTTATTTTAGTTTATGTTTTTATTTATTTTATTTTAGTTTAGTTTTTCTTTTTCATTTTATTTGTAGGTTTAGGTTTAGGTTTATGTTTTAGTTTAGTTATTTTGTTTTATTTTATTTGTTTATTTTATTTAGGTTTAAGTTTATTTATTTATTTATTTTTAGGTTTTATTTATTTAGCATTTTTTATTCAAGGTTTAAGGTTTTATTTTAGAATATGGGGTTTAGGGTTGTAGGTTTTAGGGTTTAAGGTTTTGGATTTCATGTTTAGGGTTAGGTTTTTTATATTTTTTAATTTTTTTTAACTTTTAGTGTTTAGGTTTAGGGTTTACGATTTAGGGTTTAGGTTTAAGGTTTTGATTTTAGTTTAGGGTTTTTGGTTTTTATTTATTTTTAATAGGGAACAAATTCATATTCAACATTTCTTCTTTTCGATTTCATCAACCAAGCAACACACCAAGTTTTTTAAGACACAAGTGATGATATAGATAAGAAATGAGCACGCATATAGCAAATCAAAATCCTTAGATAACTAGAACTGTCTGCACTATAAGGACACAACTTTATAAGCACTAGATAAGATCGATCGTTCTTCATTTTCTCTAGTTCCCATCAGAACCACCCCGTCTGATGGATCCACCATCATACCCTCGACGCTTCCCTCCACCACCACTATGGTTGTAACCTCGCCGCTCCTCGACCTCCATAACCACCAATGCTAACTACGTCAGATCCAAAGAAGACGCTTCACCACCATAGGGATAACCGCCGCCTCCCCCTTCGCTTCGACCAACATTTCTAGACTAATTCTAGCTGACGGTGTTGTTCCTACCATCAAGGTTATTCCCATTCCTAAGGTTTAAGTATATTAAGTTTTAGGGTTTAGTTTTACTTCTTTATTTATTTAGTTGTTTTTGGTTTAGGTTTAGGGTTTGGAGTTTAGGGTTTAGGTTTTAATGTTAGGGTTTTTTTTTTTTTTGGGAAACCCCATGTAGGGGTATTTTATTGCCACAAAATGAGGGTTACAAGGTCCTTAAAGGGGATAAACTCCGAAACTACTGCTCAAAGAGCTACAATCAGCCTAAGGAGTAAATCCCCTATCTAAGTACATCCAAAAGCAAAAGAAAGCATTAAAGCAATCAAAAGATACAAGATGATTAACATAATAAGCTAAAGTAAGATTAAAGCCATTGCTTTGGAGGATGTGTAAATGCTCGATAGTATGGAGCAGACCTGCAAAATAAGAAAAGAGAAACACCTGCAAAGTTATAATGAGAGAGAGATTAGAATAGTTAAGGTAATACAGACAAAAAGATAGAAGGAAACAATATGATATGAGTATCTTAATGATGAAATGTGATAGAGAAGGCTCAGGCTCAATCACACCGACAAGTGATGCAAGTATGAGCATCCAAACTTCAAGGGTTGCATCACATGAGCTACTACCAACCAAAAGGAGTGAGATCATCACGCCATCATAGCCAACAAACTGAGAAGGTAGCACCCGCTTGTTGATAATCTTGTGAGCTTTATTACCCGAAAACCTAAACAAAATCATATTTATGCATATAAAATAGGCAAAGATAAACCATCCACGTGAAAGCGTGAAGAAGTAGCTCATCAAATCAAGCAAGTCAATGAGTCTTTAAATGACACCATCCCGCTTATAAGATATATAAATGAATCAGCCGTATACAGCCTTAGGGGTAGATGTAAAGTCCGTAAAATAAGCCCAATCAAAATAATGAATGCAGATTGGTACAAGCCCCTTATTAGTATCCATATCAATAGTTGGCAAGAAACAATTGTAAGGGAAGGCAGCAAAATCAGAAGCCCAAGAAAATATCCAATAAGCAAGATAAAAGCAAAAGAGTGCTCATAATACCATGAAGACAAAGAAGACGAAAAAGACAAACTCATAATACCACCCTTAATAATAGAGATTATATTCCAAGGAGTAAGTAACAAACTGACGGTCCATTAGAAAAACTGGGGGTCTAGATATGATCCCTATGGGAATCCATAAAAACAAGATAGCAGATAACTGTAAAGGCAAAACAGTAAAGAAGAAATCTAAGATAGCCAAAGCCAAGACATGAAAGGACCGCATAGAGATTGCATTCCAGGACAGATCCCCAAATAGAAACCACTGAAGAATCCAGAAAAAACAAGACAGTAGATAACCAAGACAAGAAGACAGTAACAGAGCACAAGCCATTCTGGTCCCAGTTGGGAATATAAACAATAAAGGTAATGTAGATCACAGCTATCAGATAATAAGCAATACCCCAGATAGAAATAGCAAGGGCACTCAGAGAAACCGCCCCAACAACAAAATAGTTAGAGCAACAGGGATACAAATTAGGATCCACATTAGAATCCAAAAAAATAAGACAGCAAATAACCAAGACAAAAAAATAGCCAAGGCAGTAGCATCCAAGCCAGCCACGGCCAAGACAGGAAGGGACAACATAGTACCATAATTCAGAAAAGCCACAGCCCAGACACCAATGACCAAAACAAACAAAAACAGCATAATCTGGATGAGCATAAAAAAATAAATTAAGAAACCAGCCAGTGAAAGGTAAATCATTAAAGTCCCAGCCTAAGTTACCACAGAAATTATAGCAGATTAAAGTACAGCAGCAGATTAAGAGATAAAAGATAATGTCAGTACCCCAACAGAGACAAATCTGATCAGTGAAAATCAGAAAAGCTACCACATAAGGAACATTCATAACAGTAGCAACAATATCCCAATTCAACCCACAATCCTTGCAGAAATACCCCACAGGCTTCCCATAATAACAATCATTGAAAGTATACAAACCATAGGTTAAGATCAAGTAGAACAGTTGATTAGGCACAGTGATTTGCACAATACTAGCAGCACTAAAAGGGATACTATAGCAGGTTAAGACAGTAGCCCAGAGACAACTAATCAGATAAACCAAATCCACAAACATCCAAAGTCTTAAAATAGCAACAAGTAACATCAGACTATAGTACCTCTCAAACAAAAATGACACTCCAATCCAAGAAGGTAACAGCACAAACCCAATAGATGCAGGATTACAATATAAACAATGACCAGATATGATTCATACCACCCCAAATGAGCAAAGAACCTAGCGAAATAATCCGCAATCGAAAGTCACTCCCATCGAGCAACTAATGCAACATTGTAAGCCACTAGAATATAAAATAAGAAGATGATTCCAAGTAGAGACATCATTACCAAGGTGAATTTTAAGACAATAAAGGTCCAAAACCGTAACTTACAAGACAAGACAAGCAAGATGGAAAAAATAGGGAGGAAAACTAGAGAAGCGAGAAAAAAAAAATCGCAGCACAACCCAAAGAGATAATTTCTTCCCTTGCAGGAAAGTATGCTGAGGTTAGGCATTATATAAGCAAGGACCATGTATAGAAAGTCCCAAGCCCAAAATAAACAAAATCCTTTCAAAGATAAGTGTTGAAACCTTTATGAATTAGGCCTTTAAGGAGGAAAGAGTCCCAAGGAATGTAAGCATCACCAAAGAAATACTATAATCATCAAAATAAAATTGCAACCAAAGATAATGCACACTAATGCTGTTTAGAAGCAACATAAGTAGTAGCAATGCTCCAAGCCATATTGTCAGTGAGAAAAAATTGGTTAAAGAAGTTAGTACTAAAATCTAGGCCCATCAAAATAGATAACTTCCTCCAGAATGATTAATTCTCTCGTTTAGAAATGAATGTATCAATGAAATTAAATTCCCAAGTGGGATGTTATAAAACCAAGAATGTGTAACACAAGGCTCAACCGGGTTCCAATTCAAGAGATTGATGTGCATATCGTTCAACACCGCCCCATAATATTGTAAATGCCAAAAATAGAAATCTTCCAATTAAAGGAGAAGGGTAAAGGCAAAGAAGTCATGGCAAAGAGCACAAGACAAGAATGATATCTATGAGGAGTATCCATAAAGAACACAAGGAAATAGAAACCGTAAAAAAGGGAGGCGAAGAGGAGAATTAGATTCTGAGGTAAGGAAGCCCAGAATTGTCCAAGTTAACCAGACCACGCAAGTATTTGGGTAATGTAAATTGATCAAAGAAGATGATACTGTCTAATCTCGCACCCAGATTTGCAAGGTAATCAGCACAGGCGTTACCTTCACGCCAAATGTGAGTGATGGTAAAATTCAGTTGAGAGAGAAGAGCCCTAGTTTGCTTGAGTAGGTAGTATAAACAAGCATTGCTTATATTGGTAGAAGTCAAAAGATCAATCAAGAAGAGGCCCACCTCTATCCAAATATTGAGCCATTTTGAAGACAAATTTCTAGAGCTTTGTGGACCGCCATAAGCTCAGATAAGGGACGGCCGGGAAATAAGGGGATAAGCAAATGCACGTAGGACTATACCCTTAGAAGAAAATGCCTCCACAACTAGAGCCATTATGAGAGATGAGCCATCGATAATTTTAATAATATGATCAAGAGGTTTTTCCAAAACCATTCTATCATTTCGATAGAAGGCGGTCTAGAAGGTTGAGGCCCAATTTATTGGCTGATTTACTTTAAAATATTTGTGATGAATTAAATTGGCTTTAAACAAGTCACAAATTTTGTTTTTAGTTCTAACATAATCCTCATGTGATTCATAAATCCCATGACGCTTAGTTTCATTTCGTCCATCCATATGAACCAAATAAGAGTAATATGATTATGATTTTAATATGACCTTTAATTGCATTGTCAAAGTAAACTTCAAGAAGTTGATATAATGTAAAAGAACAATTAAAATTGATAGTGTTAAATAGATCGTCATACCAAATCCAAATTTTAGAGGCAATAGCCCCATTAACAAAAACATGGTTAACATTCTCAATATGAGAACAACATTAACATTTAGAGGGTAAATAAAACCCTTTACCCCACAACAAAGAGTCAACAGGAATATAGTTTTTTAGGATACGCCAAGTTAGAACAGAGTAAGAAGAGGGGATATTGTTATTCCAAATTTTGGAGAACATAATAGAAGAATCCTGAGTGTCTTTAGTGAAGCCACACATTTTAAGGTTGAAATCCCCATTATGAGATAGCTTAAAGATAACTGATCATGATTGTTAGGAGTGATAGGAATATTAGTAATCATATTTAAGAAAGTGGAAGGAATAGAATCAAGAATCTTACTAGTGTTCCACTTGTGGTTTTGCCGTAATGAATTAACTCTAATGAAGTGGAGTGAGTGTAGAGTAAGTCATCAATGGATCCACAACCACTCCAGTTGTCTTGCCAAAAGAAGGAATTGCCAGAGTTTATGCCCCAAAAAATTAAGGATTTTGCATCCCATTTGATAGAACAAAGTCTTCTCCATACAGGAGAATCACCCAATTTAAAGGGACAAATGAGAGGATGTTTACCCCGCAATATTTAGTCATGAAATTGCCCAAAGACTATTTTTTCTCCTAAAATTCCACCAAAGTTTGTAGGAGAAGGCATTGATAACTTCTTTGATGGATTTACATCCTGCACCTCCCTCTTCAAGAGTACCACAACTTTTAGACCAAGATGACTGCATTCTTTTAGAGGAGGTATTGGTTCCGTGAAAAATTGTTTAAGAGACTCAATTTTATTGATGGTAGAGTTGGTAGGCACAATGGTTTGAAGAAGGTATATAGGCATGGAATTTAGAGTGCTCTTGATCAAGGTAAGCCTACCAGAAGAGAGTAAATGAAATTCCCAAACTGAAATTTTGTTAGAAATTTTTTGAATTAGATCATCAAAAAGGTGTGATCTTTTTTGGCCTTTAAAAGGAGCCCCAAGGTAATTAAGAGGGAGTTGATTTTGCTTAAAATTAGTAATTCGATATTTGGTTAAGTCTATTAGGAGGAATATTAGTTGAAGGAATAAAAGCGCATTTTCCTTCATTAAGAAAAAGACCACTAACTTTACCAAAATCATTTAGAGGTTCTTAATGGTTTTAACATGTTGAAGGAGCCGCTAGAAGATAATGAAATCATCTCGCAAAGCTAAGATGAGAAATAAAACCACCATGAGTTTTAAAATACATATTAGGATTATTAGCGAAAAGATCGTTAAGGCTCCTTGACAGGTATTAAATAGCAATGTTAAAAAGAGAAGGTGATAGTGGGTCACCTTGCCTCAAACCATGGGTAGAAGGAAAGAAACCTATGGACTCACCATTCATGATAACCAAAAACCAGACATTCGTGATACACCTTTTTATAATCCGGATAAAACTATCAAAAAAACTAAACAAATTTAGGATTTGAAAGAGAAAATCCCATGAGAGATTGTCAAAGGCTTTAGCGATGTCCAGTTTGAATAAGATATTGCTTCCTCTAGAAGGGACATCAATGTCATGAACCAGCTCTTGAGCAAGAAGAATATTATCTGATATTGCTATGTGTTTAACAAAACTAGTTTGATTTGGGGAGATGATTTTAGGAAGCAAAGTGCTAAGCCTATTATTTATTAATTTAGCAATGAGTTTTTGAAAAAAGGTGCAAAGACTAATTGGTCTAAAATCACCCCAAGATTCAGGATTGTTAGTTTTGGAAATAAGGACAATAGAAGTGCTTGAAAAGTATTTGGGAATAGGATTGCCATCAAAGAAATCAATAACAAAGATCAACTAAGTCGCTTTTAATAAATGGCCAACAATGCTGAAAGAAGTGGGTCGATAGTGGTCAAGAATGAGTCGTTGTTCATGTTCTTAAGAGTATTACTAATCTCCTCAAAGGACACATAGTGAGTAAATGATTATCCTCACGTAATCATAGAAGGGATAAGATGGGTGTTTGATAAAGTTCCCAAAGAATGGATTAAAATTTAATAAAGTTTGGAAATGATGTATGACGTAATCCTTAATATCATTATTATCTGCTTATCCATTCACCATTAGAGTTCTTAATTTTCTTAATCGAAGTTTAAGGCTTTTCGCTTATTACAAATGGCATGAAAAGACCCGGTGTTTCTGCCACCATCAACAATATGTTTGCTTTGACGCCAATAGGTTTCTTCCATGTTTTGATAATTAACCAAGTTATTCTTGGCAATGTTCAACTCCTCAAGTTTCTGGGATCTTGAGAGCCTCTTCAAGAGAGCAAACCTCTTGTTCCATAGCTTTAAGATTTGTGAAAAGGTTTTAAAAATGTGTTTGTTCCACCAATTGAGATTTTGTTTAATTCTTTTGAGCTTAAGCCAAAGACAGTCATACCTTTAACGTAATTATCCAGAAAATAGGGGCCATCCAATTAGTGAGAACATGAAGTCACTATGTTAGGTCCACATATTTTGAAATGAAAGGAGAGGGAGTAGACGGGTTAGGGGGGGGGATTTTGAAGGAAATCAAAAGAGGAGCATGGTCAAACAAAGTTCTGCTCAAATGCTCAATAATGGTAGTAGGCCATTGATTGATCCAAAGAGAATTAAAGAGGGTCATATCAAGATGTTGCCAAAGTCTAGAGTTGTGCCACGTGAAATTAGACCCAGTGAAACCAATGTCGATCAGATTGTAATCAAGGATCATATTTGAGAAGTCCTCGATGGAATGAAGGTTGGGAGAACATCCTCCCCTTCTTTCCGAACTAGCTATGATAGTATTGAAATCACCTCCAACCAACCGGGAAGGGAAGCGAAGGTCCGTAAGTGATTCCAAAGGATGTTCCTACCATTCTATTACAAGAAGCATAGATAAAAGAGCCAAAAGTCGATAAGTCACCTAAAAAGATTTTGACATTAACCAATTGGTCAAGATCATCAATGATGGAAATGGTGATGGAGTTGTGCCAAAAGCACCAAATTTTATTATTAAGATTGAAGAAGAAATTATAAAACCAAGGGATCTAGCAATGAAGCAATCTTAGAAGAATTATTGAAAGGTTCAATAAGAACAAGTAACTTGATATTATGAACATGACAAAGACTCCGAACACGATTGCGGACAGGAAGAGACCCACAACCCTAAATATTCCAAATAAGAAAATTAATCATAAGGGGACAACCAAAAGGGAAAAGGAAAAAAGAAAGGAAAGAGAGGAGAGAAATGATGACACATTACTTGTGTGGGGTGAAAGAAGAACGAGTGGTTCTAGTGAAGTTATTATTAGAAAATTTTGCTTTGTAGGGTTTTGTTTTTTAACAATTTGAAAGGGTCTATCGAATCCAAATTATCTCCATCGAAAGGGATTGATTTTGGGTTCCGTAATAGTAGAAGAATCTATCAATGTTTTAGAAGAGGGATTTCACCTTCTTCCGTATCGAGTGTGAGAATTGGGTTCAATTGATTATCACTCTGAAGGGAAATAGATGGGGGAGTTCTGGCACCATTTTTAATACAAATATCTTTCTCAATATGTTCTAAAGCCATAGGGTCATCATTGTTTTGGTCCATTATATGATTCCCATTCAAATTGTTTAATTGGATGCCAAATATAAGGCTACCATTCAGATTTTCAGTAGAATTTAAATGAAGCAAAGAGCTATCATGGGAAACCAGATTATTACAAGTAGGGGTGAGGTTAGGTAAATTTCCATTGGTATCGTCACACCCCTCAATGGCTATTTTAGTACCAAGGTCAGAGTGTTTTCCACTAGACAGATCAGTATGAGGTGTAGGGAGGAGAGGTTCTTTTTGAGTATCTTTAGGCACATATGCTAGAGTATTGGTTTTCCTAGTTCCATTAATGGTATTCATATTCTGTGTTAAATTTTTTCTGAGATTAGGATGAAGCACAAAGCATTCTGAGTGATCGTGCCCGTGAATCTTGCAGTGAGTGCAAAAGACAGGAAAATTTTTGAAATCGACTTTTGACTATATCCAAATTTTTCAGAGCCAATCCAAACCTCTTTGGGATATTTTTTGTGATGTCTATCTCAACGAGAATACGAGCGATAGATGGCCTAGATCTAGTGGCCGTTGCTTGGTCTATTTGGAGAGGCCTACCAAAAAGGTCGCCAACAGCAAACAAAACTTGATGAGTGACATAATGTATTCGCATGTTAGGAAAAGCAAGCCAAAGAGGGACAATGGGAGATTCCTCTTTGACATCAAAGAGGGGAGACCATTTCAATAGCCGCATTTGACAATTATGCACAAAGTAAGAACGACGAGCAAAAACCCACGAATAATCTAAATCATTTGAGAGTTGAATAAGAATGTGATGAGGATAGATCAGCCCGATAGAGAAAGTACCCGATAATTTTAAACTATGAAAGAAAGAGCGAATATTATCAAGAGTCGGGCATCTAAGGTAGAATTTACCCACCAAAATGAACTCAAAGGGCTTAGCAAGTTTCTCAACATCCTGATCTGAACACATTACTGCCGGCAATCCACGATAAGATATCAAAATAAGATTAACCGAAGCATTCGAGCTAGGGATCTCACCAGATAAAGCATCTTTGAATGATTTAATAACAGGTGCATTAACAGGTGCAATCGAATCCAGAAAACTTGTAGAGTCAGAGAGCAAAGTCGGTGCCGGCACGTCGAGAGGCGACAAGCCGGGATTCACAGAGACCAGAGCCTCCGCCATTGATCTAATCCAAGGATGTCACATACGGGGGAGCCCGATACGCTTGCTCAGCCGAGAGAAGCGAGAGAAGCCACCATACCAGAACGCCAATCCAGAGGAATGCAAAATGCCGAGAGGAGCCAAAAAGAGGAAGGGGTTGTAGGTTTTAAGTTTAGTGGTTTAGTTTTAGATTTAGAGTTAGGTTTAGGGTTGTTCAGCTTTGGGTTTAGGTTGGATTAGTAGTTTAGGTTTAGGATTTGTTGGGGTTTAGGGAGGAGTTAGGAGTTGGGGTGGGGTTTTAGGTGTGGTGTGGTAGATTTACAGTTTAGTGTGCAGGTTTAGGGTTTGATTTAGGGTTTAGTAGTTGGTTTTAGGCTTTTTAGGTTTGGGTAGGTTTAAGTTTATGGTTTATGGTTTGTGGTAGTATTTTTTAAAAAATTAAAACCGATGTTAGGTTAATTTAGTTTATTTAGTTTCTTTTTTTATTTATTTTAGTTTAGTTTATTTTTTTTATTTTAATTTAGGTTTATGTTTTATTTTATTAGTTTAGTTTATTAATTTTTGGTTTATTTATTTTAGTTTAGGTATTTCATTTCAGTTTTTTTTTTGTTTAGATTTAAGTTTGTATTTATTTTTTTACTTTAGTTTTATTTTTATATTTTTTTAGGTTTAGGTTTTATTATTATTTTTTTAGGTTTAGGTTTAGGTTTTTGTTTTATCTTTTTATGTTTAGGTTTTTATTTTAAATTTATTTTTAGGTTTTATTTTTTCATCTAGGTTTAGGTTTATTTTTAGTTTATTTTATTTTATTTAGTTTAGGGTTTAGGTTTAGTTTATTTTGGGTTTAATTTTAGGTTTTATTTACTTTAGTTTAGTTTATTTTAGTTAAAGTTTAGATTTATTTTATTTTGTTTATTTTAGGTTTAGCTTTTTTGTTAGTTTAGGGTTTAGGTTTTATTTTTTATTTATTTTTAGGTTTATTTTTTAGGTTTAGGTTTTTATTTTAGTTTTATTTTTTGTTTGGATTTTATTATATTTAGGTTTTTAATTTGTAGGTTTATTTAATTTTATAGTTTAGTTTAGGTTTTTATTTATTTTTATTTTGTTTAGTTTTTACTTTTTATTTTATTTTATTTGGTAGGTTTATGTAGTTGGTTTATGTAGGCTTTAGTTTAAGTATTTTATTTTATCTTATTTAGGTTTAAGTTTTTATTTATTTATTTTTGGTTTATTTATGGTCAGTTTAGGTTTGTGGTAGGTTGTAGAGGAGTGGTTAGGGCCTGTGGCCCAGGGTGCAGGATTTAGGATTTAGGTGAGGCCCAGGGTTTAGGCCCAGAGTTAGGTTTAGGATTTAGGGTGGGAGGAGGGTGTAAAGTTAGGGTTATTTTAGTTTATTTTATTTTATTTATTTAATGAGGATTTTGTGGAGGATTTAGGATTAGGGCCAAGAAGGGTTTAGGTTAGTTTTAGGATTAGGTTTAGGGTTTAATGTTAAGTGTTAGGGCACAGAGCTTTGGTTTAGGGTTAGGTTTAGGGTTAGTAGAGAGTTTATGGTTTAAGGTTTTAGGGTTTAGGATTTAGGGTTTATGATTTTTAATTTTATTTTTTTAAATTAAGTAAATCGATACATTTAGGTTTATTTAGTAAATTTAGTTTATTAATTATTTATTTTTTATTTTGTTTTATTTGTTTAGTTTAGCTTTAAAATGAAGAATTTATAGTTTTGGTTGTAGGTTTAGGGTTTTGGGTTTTAGGGTTTAGGATTTAGAGTTTAAGATTATTTTTTTAAAAAAAAGAATAATTAAGTAAACCGATAGGTTTAAGTTTATTCAGTATATTTAGTTTATTTTTTATTTATTTTAGTTTTCTTAATTTTTAATTTTTATTTAGCTTTATTTTTTTTATTCAGTTTAGTTTATTTATTTTAGTTTAGGTTTTTTGTTTTAGTTAATTTTTTAGGTTTACGTTTAGGATTTCTTTTAGATTTAGGTTTAGGTTTTGATTTTATTTTTTTAGGTTTAGGTTTTAGGTTTATATTTAAGGTTTATTTTTAGGTTTTATTTTTTAGTTTAGGTTTCAGTTTATATTTAGTTTATTTATTTTAGTAAGTTTAGGTTTAGGTTTAGGTTTAGTTTATTATAGATTTAGGTTTAGTTTTTATTTATTTTAGTTTAGGTTTAGGTTTATTTTATTTTTTAGGTTTTTTTAGTTTAGGGTTTAGGTTTTATTTTTCATTTTATTTTAGGTTTATTTTAGGTTTAGGTTTTATTTAATTTTTATTTAATTTTGTTTAGTTTATTTATTTTACATTTAGTTTTTATTTTATTTAGGTTTTTTATTCTTAGGTTTATTATATTTTTAATTTAATTTAGGTTTTTATTTATTTTATTTTAGTTTTTTAAATTTTTTAATTTTATTTTATTTTTTAGGTTTACTTTAGGTTTTTATTTTATTTTATTTAGGTTTAGGTATTTTTATTTATTTTACTTTTTGGTTTTATTTAGTTTAGGTTTAGGCTTTTAGATTTTTAGGGTTTAGGGTTTTCAGTTTTGGGTTTAGGATTTAGGGTTTTAAGGTTTAGGGTTTAGGGTTATGGTTTAGCATTTAGGGTTTAGGGGTTAGTGTTTTTTAGTGGTAGGGTTTAGGGTTAGCTTAGGTTTATAGTTTAGGGTTTAGGGTTTAGGGTTTAGAGTTTATGGTTTATGGTTTAGGGTTCTGAGGGTTTAGGGTTTAGGGTTTAGGGTTTAGGGTTTTAGGGTTTAGGGTTTAGGGTTTAGGGTTTAAGGTTAGGGTTTGGATTTAGGGTTTAGGGTTTAGGGTTTAGAGTACTTTTTATGGAAATTGGAAAAAATTTATTGCCATAAAGAAAAGGTACAAATTACGTAGAGGGGTTAAATCTCTAAGATAATGCTCAAAGAGCTCCAATAAGTCCTAAAGAGATAAACCCTCTAACTATTACAATAATTTGGGAAAGAAAGCAAAAGAACAAAAATGACTAAGTAACCAATAACTAAAAATCTATGTATGCAGCAACCAACTTCATGTGGTCCTTCTGATGCCAGCAAGATCCACTTGCAAGAGTGTCCTAACTTGTAAAACAAATCTTCAACATACTTTTGAAAGGCTGAGTATAATTAATCAAGCATAAAGAGTAAGAGCAGATAAAAGGAGTAAAATAAAGAAAAGGCTCAGGCTCAATTACAATCATCTCAAGGAGCAACACTATATGTAAGCATCCAAACTTTAGGAGAAGGGTTACAATTACATATAGCGCTATGAGCCAAAAGAAGAAAGAGTGAGAAACATCAAGGCCATCATTGCAAGCATACCTCATGTAGCACATTATCCAAAGATGGTCCTCCAGCAACCACCAAGCCCCCAGAACAACCAAGCTTAATAAGATAGATAAGCAAACAACCCATGAGGATAGTAGCAAAATAAAAGGAGCACCACCAAAGCCACCACCAAAAAAGAATAACAAAATCAAGAGGAGCAAACATCATGATATGGGTAACAACACTAAACAGAGATAAACAAGAGCAAAAAGGAAAACCATAAGTGCTAAGATCCTCCCTCAACAAAACATAAAAGGAGCCAATAACAAAAAAATCTAGCCTAAAAGCAAATGGGGGGTGGGGGCAAAGCTGCCACCCAAATAGGAAAAGAAGGTGCTACTGTAGCCAAGAGAAAATAGGTCAAGCAGGAGGAAACAGCAAAAAAAAACACCAAAAGATAACCACCAGGTTCCCAGAATAGTCACCAAAGGAGCAAGAAAAACCCACCAAAGTAGGCACTCCTCCAACCAGTCAAGCCAACCAAAACAACCAACCCAAACATCCATCCAATAGATCCTCCTAGCAAACCACCTCAACAGTAAAAGATCCAAGTCATCCAACCCAAAAACATTAGAATAAAAACCAACAATAATCATCAAGCCAAAATAATCTAAGATAGCCCGGGATAGGGTAAAGACAGATAGCAGCCACCAAACCCAATCAAGGAAAAAAAAATCCAATCCATAAGGGTAGGAAAGCTAGCCAGAGATAGAAAAATACAAAGCCTAGTAAGACAGAAAATAAGCCAACCAACAAAAATAGCAGCAATAAAGCCACCCAACCCAGCCACAAGCAACCAAAGCCAAATAACAACCACACAGTAGCTGTCAATTAGCCATTTGAGAACAATACCCAAACCTAAAGCCACAGTAGTATAGGAGGAGGTCCAACCCATAACTAAAAGATTAAAAATAGAAACAACGAATCCTACCACTAAGCCCCAGTCAGCAAAACTTGCCAACCACCTCCACCATGCTTAAATCAAGCCATAGATAAACCACCAAAAATAAATAACCAACCAACCAACTACCAACCTAGCTAGCCAACAAAGCTACACTGTCAGCCACCACAATAGTAGATTTAATAGGTTTGGAAGTATGCTAGAAAGGAGGAAAAACCCATATAGAAAGAAAAGCCTACAACAGCCAAAGCTGCAACCTAGAAGGAGGAAATAAGAAACAGTTAAGGGAAAATTTTGGTAAAAGCCTAGCCAGGTAGTCAGAAACCACCAAGCTGAAAAACCCCAGGCTACACTTACAAAACCACTGGGAGCAACAAGGCCAAAATAAAAAGTAGAGTTGAAAACATAGACCCAAAGAGGAAAATTAGTAGATCAACACAACCCAAAAATGGTTTAAAGAGGGCAAAACAAAAAACAAGGGATCATAAAAACCCAATAATAAAACCAAGCTAATGAATTATAATCTAAGATAAGGCAATCCAGTGTTATCCAAATTAACTAAACCTCTTAATAATTTAGGCAACGTTTAGTTGTCAAATAAAGTGAAATTAGTTAAGTTGGCACCAAAATTAGCTAAATAATCAGCACAACCATTACCTTCATGAAGGATGTGGGAAATTTTAAAACAAACATGAGAAAGTAGAATTTTAGTATGATTAAGAAGATAAAATAATTCAGCATTCCCATTTTTATTGGAATTAAGGATGTCAAGAATCAAGAGAGCATCAACTTCAAAATAGATGTTGAAGAAACCTTTATTCAAACAAATTTCAATTGCTTTATTAATAGCCAAAAGCTTAGCAAAGAGAACGAGAGGATAAGCAAAAGCACAAATGACTGTACCTTTAGAATCCCTAAGGATACCACCACAACCATATTTATTGAAAGCGATAGAACCATCAGTATTAACTTTAATCACATTGTCTTTAGGTTTGATCCAACGGATAATCCTAGCACCTTTATGAGAGTCTAGATGCAAAATGATACCCAATTTTTTTAGCAAATTTGTAACCTCTAAAATGAATGTTACTAATAAGATTGGCATTAAAATGAGCATGAATTTTTTTAGTTCTAGCCAAGATCCTTTATGGTTCATAGGAATACCATGATATTTAGCATCATTTCTATCCATCAGATGAACCAGATAATACAATAGCATTTAAAACTTTTATATGACCTTTCATGTTTTTTGAAATAGGCTTCTAGAAGTTGATATAAAGAAAGAGAACCATGAAAATATTTGGTATTAAATAAATCATCATACCAAAACCATAATTTAGAAGCAACAGCTCCATTGACAAAAACATGATTTACATTTTCAATATGAAAGCAACAATAGCACTTTGAAGGTAAATAAGACCCTTTACTCTAGAGCAAAGAGTCCACAAGAATATAGTTATTCAAAATCCTCCAAGCTAAAACCAAATTGGAAATGGGAATGATAATGTTCCAAAGTTTAATAAAACATTAGAAGGGTGATGTTTATCTTAATAAAGTTCCAAATCTCTTTAAGAACAAAATCACCATTATGAGAAAGTTTAAAACAATTTGGTCGGTTTGTTAGAAGAAATGGGAATATTTCTAAAGTTGTCAATAAGAGAAATAGGGATATAGTTCTCAAGTTTGTTTTCATTCCAATTGTTATTAAGCCAAAAATAATTAACTTTGATAGCAGTAGTAGAGTGGGTAGATAAATGGGTGTCAATAGAACTGATGCCCATCCAATTATCTTGCTAGAAAAAGGAAAAATTGGACTGGATACCCCAAGATATTAATGATTCAGCAACCCATTTAATGGAACAAAGCCTTTTCCAAACTAGAGAGTCACCAACTTTATAAGCATAGTTAAGAGGGTGTTTACCTTGGCAATATTTTTTCATCATAAAATTAGCCCAAAGGCTATCATTCTTTCAATTTCCACCAGAGTTTATGAGAAAATGCAGTGACAGCTTCACGAATAGGTTTGCAACCAAGAGCACCTTCACCAAAAGGACCACAACATTTATTTCAAGATGTCGAATGCATTCTTTTAGTAGAATTATTAGAGCCCCAAAAAATTTGTTAAGCAAATGATCAATTCGATAAGTGTAGCATTAGGGAATAATAGTTTGAATCAAAGAGGCATAGAGTTGAGAGTGTTTTAAGGATAGTGAGCCTACCAAAAGGATAGTAAATGGAATTCCCAAATTGATATTTTATTTGAAATTTTTGAATTAACTCACAAAAAGACATGGGAACTTTTTTAAAGGAACCCAAGTACTTAGAGGTAATTGTTGATGTTTAAAATTAGTGATATGAAGGATTTGATTGATTTAGTATTGAGATGCTAGAGGAAGTGAAAAAAATATTTTGTTATCATTTATCGAAAGACCACTTTTGTACCAAATTTATTTAAAAAATTTTAAGACTTGATGTGATGAATAGAAGCATTGAAAAATAATAAAATGATTAACAAAACTTAGATGGAAAATAGGAGACCACCAAGAGTTTTGTAGTATACTAAAAATTATTTAAGAATAAATCATTGATGCTCCTAGATAAGTACTCAATAACAATAATAAATAAAGCTAGAGATAAGGGATCACCTTGTCTTAAGCCATGGGAAGAGGGAAAGAAACCTGGGCTTCCATTAAGAAAAAATCAAAAACCGCATTATTGATACAATTTTTGATAAGAAAAATAAATTTTAGAAAACCCAAATAAATTCAAAATCTGGAAAAGGAAGTCCCAAGAGATGTTATCAAAGGCTTTGGTAATATCTAATTTAAAAAAGAATGTTGCCCCAGTCTTGGCATCAAGATCATGAATTAGTTCTTTAGCAAGTAAAATATTATCGAAATAGATTTATTCTAACAAAACCATTATTAGGGAGATAATTTTATTAAGTAAAGGACTAAGTTATTTGGTAAGGATTTTAAAAATCAAATTATTGAAGAAGGTGCAAAGACTAATAGGTCTAAAATCACCCCAATAATCCAGGTTATCTTTTTTTGGTATGAGAATAATAAAAGTAATAGAAAAATATTTGGAAAAAGGATTACCATTAAAAAAATCAATCACAGCCTTAATCAAATCATTTTTAATGATAAACCAACATTTATGAAAAAATTGAGTAGTGAAACCCTCCAGACTAGCAACAAAATCAATGTTCATACTATTTAGAACTTTAAAAAATTCATCTTCATCAAGCACAATGGTAAGCAAATCATTATCATCATTATTAATAATGGAAATAATCATGTGCAATTTGGAAATAGCTTCATAAGAGCAATTCTTGTTAAGCATATTTATAAAGTAATTAATAACCAAATCCTTAATCTCATTTTATCCATAATCCAATCTTTGTAGTCATTTTTAATTTTTGAATATTATTCAAAGCTCTCTTTTCTTAACCAAAGCATGGAAATACCTAGATTCTGTCACCATCCGTAATATCTTTACTACCAACTTTTGGTAGTAAGTCTCTTCCATATTTTAAAATTGAAAAGTTTATCTTTCACTTCAAATAGAAGATAGAAGGATTAGACATAAGACTTCAAGATCATAAACAAATTTTCCATGTCTTTAATATTAGTAAAAGGTTTTGAAACAATGCTTGTTCCACCAACCCAAATTTTTTTAAGTCTTTTATGTTTAAACCAAAGTCTATTCATCCCCATAATCAATTATCATGATAAAGGGGCTTTCAAATTCTAGCTACAACATCAAGGAAATTAATATGAATCCACATGTTTAAATCTAAAAGGAGAGGAGTTTTTAATTTATTAGAATTATGTTTAAACCAAAAAAAGAGGAGCATGATTAGACAAGGTTCTTAAATGATCAACATAAGTAAAGGCCATTGAGTAATCCAATGAGTATTAAAAAGAATCCCAACCTTTGATAAAAGTCTAAGTTTTCTGGTAATTAGAACCCTTAAAGCCAATATCAACTAAATTACAATCAAGGATCATATTGGAAAATTCTTCCATAGAATAAATATTGGGAGAGCAACCACCACTCTATTTTTGAAGAAAATAAAATAGTGTTGAAATCACCATCCAAAAACTAAGGTTTGTCGACCAAGGTAGCAAAATTTCTCAAATTATCCCGAAGGAGGTTTCGACCAGATCTATAACAAGAAGCATAAACAAAAGAGCTCAAAACACAATAGTCACCATAAGAGATTTGAGCATTAACAACTTGTTCAAAATCATCAATAATAAAACCTCAATTATTCCAAAACACTAGATCTTATTACTAACATTGGAGTAAAATTTGTTGTAGCCGATCATTCTAGCAACATGAGTAATTCTATTAGCATGAATAACAAGTTCCAAAATAATGAGTAAAGAAATATTATGAATGTGACAAAGATTTCTAATACGATTATGAATATAGAGGGTACCAATCCCTCCATCATTCCTAATAAGAAAATTGAACATAATGAAGTAAAAAGGGGGGAAGAAAAGGATAATTAAGAGAAAGAGAGAAGAGATCTTAGATCTGAGTAATTTTTAACACTTTTTTTTTGCATGATAAGTTTGAAAACCATTTTTTTTTCAGTCATTTGGATTTAGTAACATTGGTCACCAATTTAAGAGACTTCTCCAAGTGTTTATAGAGTTCACCCTCTTCCAAATCCAAATTAAGTTGAAAAGTAGGATTAACATGAATATCAAGATTAGAAATGAGAGAGCGGTGATGATTTAGAACCATTAAAAGCATACAGTTAAATCCATATCATATTTTTTTGGTTGACATCATTTAAATCCTCATTGAAAACTTAATATTCATCGATCAAAATTTAGAAGCAGGATAAAATCAATAGAATCATCATCTAGCCATAGCAAATAGGATCCAAAACTGGTTCAATAGAAATGACCCTGATATTCAAGGAATCAACCTCAATAGCAGCTTTCATACCATTCTTAAGATTTGAGGCTGATTTTTGAACATATGTAGTGATTAGCTTATGACTAGGAACAAAATTTAATTTTGGAGGATTTCTCTTTTTTAAATGTTGATGAAGAATAAAGCAATCAGAATTTTTATGGCCATGAATTTTATAGTTAGAACAAATAAACCAAAAGATTCTCTAATTCAACCTTTTATGAATACCCATATTTTACAGAGCCAATCCAAACTTCCTTAGGGTATTTTTTTAGTTATGTCTAATTCCACTAGGATCGAGCCAGAAGGCAGAGATCACTCGTGATCGAATTGAGTTGCAAAGGCCACCAAAAAAGAGCAACAAAAAAGCACATCATGTGTAATAAAATGAATGGGCATATTAGGAAGAGATAACACAAACAATAAGAGATTCCTCCTTAATGTTAAAAAGGGGTGACCACTTCAGTAAGCGCATTTGACAATTAAAGATAAAGAGTGAAGCACAAAAATACGTGAATAATCTAGATCATTAGAAAGTTGAATCAAAATATGCTGAGGGTCAATAAGGCCAATCGAGAAGGCACCCATAGCTTAAGATGATGAAAAAAGGTGCAGAGTTTATCCAAATTCAGATGACGTAAAACAAATTTTCTAACAAGAGAGAATTCAAATGGTTTCACCAACAATTCAACATCCACATCAGAGAACATAATGATTGGCAAACCATGAAAGAAGTCAAAATGAGATTAACCAACTCAACATGGTGAGAAGCCTTACTAGAGAGTGCTTCCTTAAATGATTTAGTAGAATTTGTAGCATTTGGGCTACCGATCCCAAAAATGTCTGATGTCTTAGCGCATCTTTGAGGTGGAGCCATATGAATCAAACTCATTGATGATTGGATGGATCATTCAAGCCAAATTGAATTCAAAGCCAAAATTGCGAGATCCCAGGCAGATCACGCACTAGAGGGATAAAAATCACTGAGAAGAAGAGAGCCCTGAGAGGAGGTTTTGGGTTTAGGGTTAGTTAGGTAGGGTTGGAGTTAGGAAGGAGTTAGTTTAGAGTTTAGTTAGGAGGTTAGGTTAAGGTTTAGGGGTTTAGGTTTAGGGTTTAGGTTTAGAGTTTAAAACTTTAGGGTTTAGGTTTTAAAGTTTAGGGTTTAGTTAGTTTAGGTTTAAAGGGTTTAAGGTTTAGGTTTAGGATTTAGTTTTTTAAATTTAGGGTTTCAAGTTTTAGTTTTGGGTTTAGGGTTTTTGGTTTTTTTTATTAGAGAATAAATTCAGATTCAACAGTTCTTTATTTTTGATTTCATCAACCAAGTAAGAGACCAAGTTTTCTAAGGCACAAGAGGCAACATAGATAAAAAAATGAGCACGCATAGAGCAAATCAAAAATCCTAGATAACTAAAACTGTCTCTACTGTAAAGACATAGTTCCATAAGTAGTAGATTGGATTGGCTATTCTTCATTTTCCTTGGTTCCCATCATAACCACCTTGCTCTCTCGAGTAGGGGAATCCACCATAATATCCCTGATCTCTCTCTCTCCCAAAAAAATGATTGTAACCTCAGTTGCTCCTCCCGCCTCCATAACCATCACTGCTCCGACCACCACCTCCATATCCATTAGCCATATCTAGACTAAGCTTGGTTAACAATGATGCTCCTATCCATGCTTAGGGTTTAGGTTTAAGTTTAGGTTTATTAGGTTTTAGGCTTTAGGTTTATTTTTTAATTTATTTAGTTACTTTAGGTTTTGGTTTAGGGTTTAGGGTTTAAGGTTTAGGGTTTATGGTTTAGGGTTTAGCATTTAGGGTTTAAGGTTTTAGGGTTTTGCTTTTAAGGTTTAGGGTTTAGGGTTTAGGGTTAGGGATTAGGGTTTAGGGTTTAGGGTTTAGTGTGGTAGGTTTAGGGTTGTAGGCTTAGGGATTAAGGTTTTTGGTTCAGGGTTTAGGATATAGGGTTTAAGGTTTTTTTTTTAAAAAAAGAAATTTAGTAAATCGATAGGTTTAGGTTTATTTACTATATTTAATTTATATTTTATTTCTTTTAGTTTAGTTTATTTTTTATTTTTACTTAAGTTTATTTTTATTTTTATTTAGTTTAGTTTATTTATTTTAGTTTTATTTATTTTAGTTTATGTTTTTTATTTAAGTTTATTTTTTAGGTTTAGGTTTAGGTTTAGATTTATTTTTTAGTTGAGTTTATTTTTATTTTATTTTATAGGTTTAGATTTTATTTTTAGTTTAGGTTCAGGTTTATTTTTAGTTTATTTTATTTTATTTAGTTTAGGTTTAGGTTTATGTTTTATTTATTTTAGTTTAGGTTTAACTTTTTTTATTTTGTTTATTTTTTATTTTAGGTTTAGGTTTTTTTAGTTTAGGGTTTAGGTTTGTTTTATTTTTTTAGGTTTATTTTTAGGTTTAGGTTTTATTTCTTTTATTTTAGGTTTATTTTATTTTATTTCATGTTTAGTTTATATTTTATTTAGGTTATTTATTCTTAGGTTTATTTTATTGTTTTCATTTAGTATAGGTTTTTATTTTTTTTATTTTAGTTTATTTTTATTATTTTATTTTATTTTATTTTTAGGCTTAGGTTTATGTTTTAGCTTATGTTTTTATTTTAATTTATTTTCTATTTTATTTTTTTTATTTTTATGTTTTATTTAGTTTAGGTTTAGATTTTTAGGTTTTTAGGGTTTAGATTTTAGGGTTTAATGTTTAGGGTTTAAGGTTTAGGATTTATGGTTTTAAGGTTTACGGTTTTAGGGTTTACGATTTAGGGTTAGGGTTTAGGGTTCAGGCTTTAGGGTTTTTAGGGTTTAGGGTTTAGGGTTTAGGGTTTTTTTTTCTTTGGTAAAAAAGGGGAATTTTTATTACCAAAAGTGAAGGATACAATGTCCTTAAAGGGGATAAATCTCAAAGACTACTACTCAAGAGCTGAAGACATAAAGAAAATCCTAACTAATACAAAAGAAAACAAAAAAAGGAAAACTAAAAAAGAATAACTACAACACAAAATCCGAGTTAGCATACCACCTGAAGAGACCCCAAGAGCAAATGAAGAAAACTTGTAGGAAAAAACTAAAGCAGAGATAAGCACAATTAAAATAAAATAACAGGACATAAAGAGAAATGAAAGAAAAGCTAAAGAAAAGGCTTAGGATCAATCAAAAATGTTAGAAGGGGCAACAAAAATTTGTGAGTAAACTCGAAAGGAGGGTTCTGATCACAAAAATACCAACCAACAAAAAGAGTAAACATTCTAGCCATCATAATACAAACCTCACAAAGGCAGCACACACCAATAACCAATAAAGATCTAGAATCAACCACCAAAAAGGAAGAACAACAATAGCCACCAGGAAATCAGTAGAAAAACAACAAAGAAAAAATTCAAGCTAAAAATATCCAACCACCCAAAGTAGTAGGAGAAAGAAACAAAGTCACCAACCAAGAAATATCAGAACAAAGCAGGGAAGAAGAGAAGCAACCAAAAAGCTCACCAACTCCAACCGGACTAAAGAAACCAAAAGACCATAGTAACCACCAACCAAAATAAGTAACAACACAACCACCAAACCACAAAGGAAAGTAGCGACCACACCCAAAACCAAACTAACTGCTAAAATGAAATAGAAGAAGCATCCAACATCACATCCAGGAGAAGGCACCCAAAACCAAGAAGCTCAAGGAGACCAACCACAAAGCCCCCAGAAAAAGTCAACCAACCAACCAAAAGCCAAAAAAATAAAGCCACAAGAGATACCACAATAAAAGTAAGAGCAGCAATCGACAATAGCCTAATAACCAAAATAGCTAAAGCTAGCATTCCAACCTATAAAATACAAGAATAAAATAAGAACAAAAAGTGCCCAAGAAAGAACAGGAGCCAACAGTAACCGAACAAACCAAAACCACTAGAAGCTCCCAAATAGAAGCCCCAAGAAAACCACCATGAAAGCAAGAAAAAAAATCTAAGAAAATCTAACATAAGGAAAATTAGATTTATCTAAATTAGATAGCCCTCTTAATTTCTTAGAAATATTCACATTGGTAAACAAAGTAAAATGAGATTACAACCCAAACCACTAAGAAATCCACAAGCTTTACCTTCTCTTAAAATATGAGTAATTTTAAAAGAAAGTTTAGAGATAATAGCTTTAATATTTCTAATTTAATAAAAAAGCTCAGCATTACCCTTATGGTTAGAATTGATCATAGCAACAACCATCTCGGCATCAGATTCCAACCAAATATTATGAAAAATTTTATACAAACAAAGCTTAAGAGCATGATAAACAACAAATAATTCAACAAAAAATAATAGAATTAGTAGAGAGAGGAGTGGAAAAAGCCAAGATAATATTCCAAAGATTTTTTCTAAAAATACCTCCATAACTCAACTTATTCTATGCAACAGAGCCATCAGTATTAAATTTAATACAATAATTAAGAGGCTTAATCCAATGAATAATTTTATAATCTGGAGACAAGTCATAATAAGAAAAATTGATACCCAATTTAGAGGCAAGAAACTTGCAACCTCTAAAATTAGTACTACTAAAAGAGTAGCCTTATGTAAAGGAAAAAGCTTATCTATAGGCACATTATGATGCTTAGCATCATTTTTGTCAAGCCAAATAAACCAAATCAAAGTAATAGCCACCATAATTTTGATATGCCCTTTAACAGCATTAAGAAAATAAGAGTCAAGAAGTTGCATTAAAGTTAAATTACAATTAAAATAACTTTATTTAAAGAAATCCTCATACCAACTCCAAAGTTTAGACGTAATGGCACCATTAACAAAAACATGACTAACATTCTCAATATGATAGCAACACATGCATTTAAAGGGTGGATTAAAACTTTTGTTTAAGACTAAAGAATCAATAGTTATACAATCCCTCAAAAATCTCCATGCAAGAATTGAATAAAAGGTAAGAATAAAATTATTCCAAATTTTAAGGAAAATAGGATAAGAGGATTTTTTTAACTCTAATATAGTGCCAAGTATCTATTGGTGTTTTCTCTAGAATAGAGAAAAGAAATGACACCACATAGAGTTTAGAAATATTTTATTTAGATGACCAAATATAGCATTAAGGAATAAACATATTATCTTGAAAGATAAACATGCTCTCCTATAATGGATTCGATCATTTCAATAAAAGACTCCTAAGGCTAATGGGCCTTTCGTGTACTAGAGTATTTTCCCTCTAACTACATGGAAAGGTAGAACAGGTTTATTTTATCTTGGGATCATGGTTTCCTATAAAGCCTCTATAGTTAATTACATCTTAGGAAAGATTCTCTTATAAGAATACTCTTGATTAAAGAAATAAAAGGTTATTCTAAAGACTACTAAGGTAGCTTTCAAAGGATTGATTTTGGAAATTCAATTGGGAGAGGTCCAAATTGGAGAGAGTCATTTTCAAGAGTCAAATGGGAAGAGTAGGAAATGCCTATTGAGATTGTGACATTTCAACTATCCTATGTGGGCTTCAAATTTGGGATTTAATTTTAGATTTTAGTTATCATTTTCTTAGAAATCTAGGGCTTAGATTCTATAGTGTAGAAATGCCTAGGGTTGAAGACTTATTCCTAAAAGGATGCTTGAACCTAGTCTGAGTGCTTGACACATGTGCTCAACCTAGTTCTTGGAAATCATTGGCCATTCTCCTCACTGAGAACTATATTCGACTCTTACGGACTTACAACCTCCGTGGAGAAGGCTACCAGCTAACACCACCTAAGCATATTTTAAATTTATGCAGTCAGCTCACATGAATGCAAGATGGCTAGGCTAATGCATTTTTTGGAAAGAAATCTATGAAACTAGACTCACTCTCTAATCCCTAAGATCATGTAGGGCATGAGGATGCATCTAACTAATGCATATTTCCCAGGTTTTATAAATTTTGACTCAACATTCATGTAGGTCACAGGAATGCAATTTATGCAATTAGAAAAAGGTTATGAGCCAAATCAGAATAGAATAAGGTGTTCTTCCATCATAGGCTCTCAAAGGTCAAGCCCAAGTTCTCTGGCAAAGATGGAAGCCCATCATTAATCAAGAGTGAAATAATATAATTTATGCATTATGTTAAAACATCCATCTAAGGGGTTTTTACATATTTTATCTTGCTTTAAATCTTAGGATTTTATATGAAGATTATGAATTGCATTTATTTTTATGTTTCGATTGATTTAGTTAGGTAAAAAATTTAGTTTATCTTATGAGCCTACGTCCAGGAATACATGACAGCACAAACATAACAAAAAAAGAAACCTAGAAAAAGCATGTTTTTTCTATTGCACACCCAAAATAAATTAAGCCAAATTAAATTATATAAGAAAAAGGTCGATCGGGATCTGGTACACCCAGAAGAAGAAAAGCGGAGTTCTACCCTTATACAACCCAGCCTAGAACTACAAGTTTAGATCTATGGGTCTTCTTTCCAGGAAAGTCTCATTCTTTAGGGACATCCATTGGGCCCCACAAGGGACCACTACACCATCTCCTAGTTGGGTTAGCTTCTGCTAATCTTAGACCCCATAATCCCAACCTAATTCTATGCTCAAATTTACATTTAAAATTTAAAAGAAATCCTACACTTAGTAAAATAGAAGTTAGGAAATACACACAACACACAAAGCAGTTTATATTTCACAAACATATGGGCTTAGCATTAGTTGCTTGCTAAGCCCACCTGTCTTATGGGCTATGTTAAAGGATTTTTAGCACTTGCAAGAAAATAAAAATTTATGATTTATTTATTACAGCGATCCCTTCAATACAACCCCTTGCAAAAAAATAGTGTTAAATCTAGAAAGAACGCACAAAAATCCAATCTAACGAACAAACAAGCCTAGGCATCCATTCTAATGAAGATCACATTTTGTTTGAAAATGACCACAACTAAATTCCTTATGGAAAAACTCAAGCTCATTAATGGAATACCTCAATTCATTGGACGATTGGCTTTGGAATTGATCCTAGAGCTTCGAAACCTCGAATCAAACTTGCTTGCCAAAGGAATTGGGTTAATTCCACACCGATTGTTCCGTAGACCAACCCTTTGCTTGAAAATTTTAGATTTGGTGGTTTGCAATGGTTAAGGACACTTGGGAGGGGGAAGAGCTTTCATTTGGCTTCAGTTTGGATGTTTGAAGGTGAAGGGAACATCGAAAGAGTGTATCTGTGTTTTCACTATATGGCTGAGAGCTTTAAAGCACTTTTTTGGCTAATCTTTGGTTAGCTAATGGGCAATAAGAGCTTGCTTTGGATCTCTACCTTACAAGTATCTAGGCGGTGGGAAGATAAGGAAAGGAAAATGGTTTTACCTTGTTAATTTTTTAATTCATTTGATTTCTCATTTAGTTCTTTAAGTGGAGTTAAGGAGATTAGCACTTAATTCCCTCATAAGAAAGGCTTAAGTGGATTAGTCTCCATACCATATGCATTGGTTGAAAGTGATTTGAATTTTCCTTGGGTTTGATTTTAATGTAGCCTATTTAGGTTATTTTGATTTATGGAATTTAACTTACCTAATATAGACCTCAATGGACTCAATTTTCTTTGTTATTGTGATCAAACATGTTTATTTGAACATTTAAAATATTTTTTATGATATAATTTGGTCAAACTTTAGTGGGTTGACTTTTTTTTTGAACCCAGTCAATCCTCAGTTGACTAGAGTTGACTTTAGGTTTGACATTGAACTTCCATTTTTTTTTCATTTATTTTATTGATTTAATTTATGTTGGATATTTGACTTGGTTTTGCATCAAACTAAGTAGATTAGATTTAGCTCAAAATGCATTTCCTAAGTTACTAAACATAATGACTTGGATATTGAATTAGAAAATTTCTATTTGAACTTAAGATCTTCTCATTGCTAAAATGACCTCTTCAAAATGAGGTCAACAATTGACCCCAATATGTATATGGATCAGGAATACACTACATATTGGTGTTGACCAGATTGATTAACATACAACCATAAACTTGGGATTCCAATTCATGATTTTGATTTTTGATTTGAATTTCTATTTAGGTTTTGATTATGAAAGATAGGTATATGTATACCTATCTTTGCTTTGCAGGTGTGATTCATTCCTAGAAACTTAACTTCATTAAGTTCCTGGATGAATAGGAATGGAATTAAAGTATGATCAATTCCCAATGCAATCACTATGCTCAAAGAGACTTACTCTTAAAATAGAAAAGTAGTGATCCATGTGATTAGCTAATAAGATGGGGCCGTTAAGGGCATGGTCCATCCTAGTTAGCTAAAGAGAGGAGAGGGGTCTTTAAAGACATGATCCAATCCTCAAAAGTTATCTTTGGGAGAAGAGGATTGAAATGCTTCATCTAATTTAACTACTAAATAGGTCACATGGACTTGAGTAGTCCAAATAAATGGGGCTTCAATGGCTTGGTTCCATTCCATAGAAATTTGAATAGGAAGCCAACTGGAGAACTTACTCATATTTGGTTAGAAAGAATGTCACTAGGGAACTTACTTCTTTCCGATTTGAAAGAATGCCGACTGGGGACTTACATCTTTTTGATTAGCTAATAAGATGGGGTCGTTAAGGGCATGATATATCATAATTAGCTAAAAAGAAAAAAGGAGTCCTTAAAGATATGATCCAATCCTCAAAATAGGATGCCAACTGGGGACTTACTCTAATGTGATTATCTAATAAGATGGGGTCGTTAAGGGCATAATCCATCTTAATTAATTGAAAAGAGGAAAGGGGTCCTTAAAGACATGATCCAATCCTCAAATAAAATGTGGGACTTACACTGTAGGATGTGAGTGGGGACTTACTCTTACTTGATTAGAAAGAATCGACTAGGGGAGTTCTTCTAATTAGAAAGAATGCCGACCGGGGACTTACTTCTTTCTGATTAGAAAATAAGATGGGGTCGTTAAGGGCATGATCCATCCTAATTAGCTGAAAAGAGGAGAGGGGTCCTTAAAGACATGATCCAATCCTCAAAATAGGATTCCAACTGAGGGACTTACTCCTAGATGTTTAGAAAAAATGCTAACTAAGGGACTTACATCTTTTGGCATTAAAAGGTGTCATAAAGACTTGAACCAATCTAAATAGCACTAACATGAAAGGGGTCACAATGACCAATCATGTACATGTTAGGAATCGGGCTTACTTTTAGATGTTTAGAAAGAATGCCGACTAAGGGACTTACATCTTTTTGGCTATTAAAAAAGGGTCATAAAGACTTGATCCAATCTAAATAGACTGTGTAACATGAAAGGGGTCACAATGACTTGATCCAATAATGTACACAATAGTAGGATATAGGGGACTTACTCAGTGTTTAGAAAGAATTGACTAGGGGACTTATATCTTTCATAGAAAGGGGCCCTAAAGACTTGATACAATCTAAATAGCTAGTGTAACATGAAAGGGGTCACAATAACTTGATCCAATCATGTACACAAAAGTAGGATGCTGACTGGGGGACTTACTCCTATATGTTTAGAAAGAATGCTGACCAAGGGACTTACATCTTTTTGGCTATTAGAAAGGGGTTAGAAAGACTTAATCCAATCAAAATAGCCTGTGTAACATGAAAGGAGTCACAATGACTTGATCCAATCATGTACACAATAGGAATGGTGCCACAAAGGGCTTGCTCGAAACTTATGGAAAGTAGGAATGGTGCCATGAAGGGCTAGCTCTGAACCTACAAAGATAGTTTTTCATGGGAATGGTGCACTTACAAACCAGAAGGACATGAGAAAGTGCCACTTTGCTCCCATCTCACGTCATGTATATGCCAAAAGGGCTTTTAAAGGTGTGAATGATGAAAAAGGGGTCAAAGTGACTTACTCTAATCCCCAAAGTTTTGACTAATAAGCAGAGTTTCATGAACTTAATTTTACTTGATCATCTTGGTGATGGAAGGTTTGCTTCCATTTCTTGATTTCACTAATACTCCTTACACATGTAGAAGTTTAGTGAAGAAGTTTTCAAAGAGTTGGAATTTATTTTTTTGAAGGAGATTTTGGGTATATTTTAGACCCAATGCTTTAGTATGCCATGAGCATTGAAGTTCATCATTTTTCTCTCTTTCTTCTTTTAATCTCAAAGTTACAATGAACCGTGCTAAATTTCCATGTCATTGAAGGCAAGACATCATAGGGTACTAACATGAGAATTCTATCTTTTTGAGCTTGCATGAATGTGGTTCTTTAGGTAGTAAGAACCAAAGTCAGTCAGTGCTTCTCAAATGTAATTTTTATTTCTTTTTGTTTGGACATGTATGTAATTTTTGCTTTGTTGACATGAATCAACAGCTTATAGGGCATTCTCTTGGGATCAATGGATATCAAAAGATTCCTTTAAAGCTTTTCAAAGGGAATGAGAATCAAGATAATATTTTGGATTCTCATGGAGACAAAAATTTTATCCCTAATCAATAATGGAATTGAGAGGATTAACTTTTCAAAAAAATTAAGATTCTTCTAATAAGTTTGAAATTGAATTTCTTCAATTAATTTATTGTTCTTTTAAAGGATATAGATATGAAATTTCATGGCTATCTTTGAGTCATTTCTTTTTTTTTTTTTTTGCATTTTTGATCCTTTTATATTTTACTATAAGGTCTTTGAAATTACTTCAAAAGTAAATTTCAAGACTCTATATGTAGTAATAAGATTGTTCTTCAAATCATATTGATGTTTCTTTTATTTTCTTGTTCTTCTTTATCAAGATTTTCAATATAACCCTCAACCTGAAAGTGGGATTATAAGAAATCTTGATCAAGACCCTAAATTGCCCCAAATATTTTGAGATTGAATTATATGACTCTATAATAGAACACTCTTGTAAGGATTTGAATGTCATATCATATGCTTTCAATTCTTATTTTATAGAATTATTTTATTTTTACAATTTTCAGATAAGTTATCCTTAAGATGGATAATCTTATGCATGAAAGCCTTTCTTGATTTAAAAATGAAATATGGGTAATATGAACCCATTTTCAAGGTAAAGATTCTACCCTAGTCCTTGGATGTGAGTCAATAATGATGTTAGCTAACCAAGAAGAATGTTTTCTTCTCATGTACATCAATCATTTCTAGCTTTTAATTTAGCAAAAATTTTACTTTTCTTTTTGAATTTGACCACAATCGTCAAGGGACATAGTTTATGGAAATGGCATCAAACTTAAGTTTATAGACCACTACATCTAGAGATCATTTCAATTTATTTCTAGATAAAGTAGTCTTTAAACCCAAAAAGATAAAATCAAAATCAATAGCTAACTCATTGAAGAGTTAGACCATTGATATCAACTTGTCAATTGTAGAATGGGATTTTTCTACAAATTCTAAGAGTGCATCCCGAACATGAAGACTATATAAATCTCCAGACACATCTAAACAAAATTTATGCATTGTACTAGAGTGCCTTTTGAAAATAAAGTTATGACCCAAACTATCCTACAATGGCTCTATGATTCCATAACTTTTCTTGTTTATGGTTATAGGCCACTTGTAATGGAATCAGAGTATACTCAATGAGATTTTTGCCATACAAAGGACATGGACCCATGGAAAAGAAGATCCACTATCTTTTCTTTTAACCTAACAAGCGAGCTTGCCCAATCATGGCAAAGGCTAAAATGACAATGTATGAGATATCTGCTTATTTTTGTTCAACTAGGGATAATTTTTGACTTCTAACCCTACAACTTTATTTTGATGTGGAGAAGTTTGAAGTTAAAATGTCCATTTACATTGGGTATTTTTATTTCATTTGTAATGGAATCAAAGTATACTCAATGGGACCTTTGACATTCAAAAAATATGGACTTCTGAAAAAAAAATGATCCACTATCTTTTTGTTTAACCTGCTAAGTGAGCTCACCCAATCATGGCAAAGGCTAAAATTATAAAGCATGAGATATCTGATTATTTTTGTTTAGCTAGGGACAATTTTTAACTTCTAACCCTACCATTTTATTTTGATGTGGAGAATTTTAAAGTCAAAAATGTTCACATGCTTAGAAATTTTAGACTTCATTCTTTTGCTCTTGGATATAGTCTTTCCATCCCTTTACTTTTGTTTCTTTTTTTCTTTTGGTAATATTCTGATTTCATTTCTTTATGAAAGGTTACATTTGTTAATTTTCTTAGTTACCAGATTCACTAAGAAGATAGATGTATTTAACTCATTTCCATAACATTTCACTCTTTGTGAAATTACTCCACTAAATGATTTTGAAATTTGATGTATTTGACATTTTGTCCAAATACAACATTATATTGATTGACTTTTGATATGATTCAAGTCTTTGCTTGATTGATCATATAATATGATCCAACATTTCTATTTCTTTTTATCTTTTCATGGAAAATCTAGTAAAATATTTAAAATTGGTAAAATGACTTTCTAATGATGTTAAACTTATGAATTCAAAATTAGTTAGTGGAGTGAGTCATTTAAGATTGGAATAATGACTTCCTTGAAAACTTTACACTTCTAAAATCAAAATTTTCTAATGGAATCAAATATGTAGTGAGGTCATTTAGAGTAGCGAATGATATTCCTAAAGACTCAACACTTTAGGATGAATATGAACATCCTTCAATAATCAATATGTTTCTTCTTTTTCTTTCCATTTGATTCCCTTCTTTTTTCTTATTTGGGCTAGATAGGACCATCCAAGAGCATTTAAATATGTTTCATGAATTCCGAAGTTGCTCTTTTTCATGTTTGAATTTTTGTCTTCAATCAAAATTGTGATTGAGACTAAGTTTGTTTTCTAGGTTGAGTTTTCAAGATTGAATTTTCATGAAGCTGAAAATTACTTTCTTTATTTGATTGAATTTATATGGAACCATCTTATCAAAGCTTGGTTAGAATTGAGCCTATATAAATTCAATTTTGTGTTTATAATTAATGTGACCAATGCACCCGAATCAACAAGTGGTTTGGAGATTTTTTTTCTTTTGAATTTTCTGCATCGACTAAAATGTCAATAAGTTCTTAGTAGTCTATCTTCGTCATAGAAGATAACCCTAGAACCTTTTCAGAGTGGAATACCACATCAAGAAGTTGCTTATAGTTAAGTAAGGCTAATTTCATGATTATGTAATGCCTTGCTTTACTTTCATTTCTTTCTTCATTTTTTTTATTTTATTTCATATTTCATATTGTTTTTGATAGAGGATTATGATGCTTGATTTTCCAAGCAACTTCTCTAAGATGGGAAAGACATCACATTTTGAAGATGACTCATTTGCCATTTCTTTTTAATGTCATTTGAGGTGGTATAACTCTACCATTTTGAATTTGATTTCAAGAATTTCCCAGATGCGAAGTTAGGTCTAACTCTATCCTCAATAGATTAATACACCTCATGATCTATTCATTTAAAGGATCATCATTTAAAGGAACATCTAGGTATATGTTGTCAAGTTTGATTTGCATTATTTTATAGCACATATAAGATTAAAGGTAATCTTAGCTTGCAATGAAATCTTTGACCACCATACTTGACATTAAAGAATTTCAAATAGGTAGACTGCAAAAGATTCTCCGTAGGTTCACTTTGTATTGAAAGCATATAATGACTTAGTCTATGAATAGAGAAAACTAAAGCTTTCTTCATTCATTTGGATTGATAATGTCCTAAGTAATTTATCTATCAATTAATTAGAGATAAAAGTTTCATATTTTTTACTTTGAGTGATGAAATATCACCCCGGACCCAATCAGATCATGATTTATTTAGAAGGATTAAACTCTTCATTTATTTTTTTCATCATGATTTAGCTTTTATAATTAATTAAAGCCATTCATGAAATATCATTTCATTTAATGAGAGGAAACTCTCATTAAGGAAGTTGATTTAAATTTATTAGTTTAAATTTCATTCATTTCAAATTTATCAGAATTAGAATTCTCTTTGCTACCCTCTCTTTTCTTGATTGATTAGAGCAAGAGTGAATCCTTTCACTTTTTTGTTTTTTGTTTATGTCATTTCATCTTCCTCTTTTGACTCTCTCCTAAGCTCTTAAGAATTTAAGGTTTTGAAAAGGTATAAAGAGGTTACCTCAAGTCACTCTTAGATTTGGCCAATCGGGAACTAATTTTCCAATATTCTAGTGGACTTATGGAAATGAATTGAGATTAAAGCCAATTTGCATTTATGTAAAATTTTCTTCTATAGAATAGAAGATTCACATTTAGTTCTTTAATCAACCTCTACCTAAGGTCAATAAGGCATTCTCTTTTTGGGATGATTTTTGTTTTTATCCTTTTTTTTTAAAATGCAATTCAAACTTCAATCATGGTGGTATAGGGGCAATAGGCATAACTATGCTGCCTTTTGATTCATATTTTCTCAGGATTTGAAGGAACGCCTTCATTTTAATCTACATCCTTAGGAGTTTTCCATCTTTGAATGTAGTAAAATAAAGGGTATCCATTCAAGGACCTTATCTTGATTATCTTTAGCTCTAGTACAAAGCCAAAGTAAGATCAAGGATAAGTTTAACTTTGAGACTTTATTTTTTGGAAATCTGCTTTTCAAATTTTGAATTACTTTTCATACTTTTTTAAATTTAACATTTCTTTTCCATATTGGAATGGTTTCAAATCCGTCTTGACTAGATTTAGGTCTTAACAAAAATGACTTGGTTTTCATTTATTTTCTCATTTTATTTTGGGATTTGGTTCTAGGACCAAATCATTTTTAACTATGACAAACTGAAGAGTTCTAGAACCTCTATCCAAGATGTTGGATAGGCTCAACCAAGAATGAAATGGAGAGGTATCTAATGGAAAGAAAGGTAGTCTTGACCGGTGAGTCGCACTAGTACACTATCGACATATAGAAATAAACCTTTACTTCTAAAGATGGAGAGAGGAACCAATCCTCAGCGGAGTCACCAAAAAATATGTTGGTGTTTTTTCTGGAATAGAGAAAAGAAATGACAGCACATAGAGTTTACGAATATTTTATTTAGATGACCAAATATGAAATTAAAGAATAAACATATTATCTCGAAAGATAAACATGCTCTCCTGTAATGGATTCAATCATTTCAATAAAAGACTCCTAAGGCTAATGGGTCCTTCATGTACTAGAGTATTTTTCCCTTAACTACATGGAAAGGTAGAACAAGGTTTCTTTCATCTTGGGATCATTGTTCCCTATAAAGGTAAGCCTCTATAGTTAATTACATCTTAGGAATGGTCTCGTCTGAAGAATACTATCGATTATAGAAATACATGGTTATTTCTAAAGACTACTAAGGTAGCTTTAATAAGATTGATTTTTGGAAATTCAATTGGGTGAGGTTTAGAGAGAGTCATTTTCAAGATTCAAATACGAAAGAGTAGGGCAAGCCTATTGATACTAGGATACCCAGTAGATATTTCAACTATCCTATGATTGGGCTTCAAATTTGGGATTTAATTTTAGATTTTTAGTTGTCATTTTCTTAAAAATCTAGGGTTTAGATTATAGCAGCACAAGATTGCAAAAATTCCTAGGGTTGAAGACTTATCCCTAAAGGGATGCTTTAGAACTGAGTCTACAGGTGCTTCTAACACATGTCAGATGCTTGATCTAGCTCTATCCTTAGAAATCATTGGTCATTCTCCTCACCTATGGGAACTAGCCTATTCTTGACTCATCTGGACTTACAACCTGCCTGGAGAAGGGTGCCAGCTAACACCACCTAAGTGAATTTAAAATTAATTAAGTCAGGTCACATGAAAGCAAGATGGCAAGGGTGTTGCATTTTTAGGAAAGAAAACTATGAAACTAGACTCACTCCTTAATCTTTAAGATCATGTAGGGCATGATGATGAATCTAACTAATGCATATTTTCCAGGTTTTATGAATTTTGCCTCAAGATTCATTTAGGTCATAGGAATGCAACTTTGCCTAATGCAGCAATTAGAAAAGGTTATAAGAAAAATCGAAAAGAATGAAGTGTTCCATTATAGGATTTTAAAGGTCAAGTCCAAGTTTTCTAGCAAAGATGGAAGCCCTTCCTTAATCAAAAGTGAAATAATATGATTTATGCATGATGTTAAAACAACCAATTAAGGGGTTACTACATATTTCATCTTTCTTTAAAGCCTAGGATTTTATATGAAGATTATGAGTTGTATTTATTTTTATGTTTCGATTGATTTAGTTGGATAGAAAATTTAGTTTATCTTATGAGCCTATGTTTAGGCATACATCATAGCACAAACATAACACAGAAAGAAACCTAGAAAAAGCATGTTGTTTCTATTGTATATCCAAAATAAATCAAGCTAAATTAAATTATATAAGAAAAAGTTCGATGCGACAGGGCACCACTATACACCTCGAAAGAAATAAAAATGGGCAGCTGAGTTTTTCCCTGATACAACCCAACCTAGAACTACAAGTTTAGATCTATAGGACTTCTTTCTAGGAAAGTCTCCTTCAGGGACATCCATCGGGCTCCATACGGGACCACTGCACCATATCCGTGTTGGGTCAACTCCTACTAATCCTAGACCCCATAGATCCTAACCTAATTGTAAGCTCAAATTTACATTTAAAATTCAAAATAAACCCTAAACCCTACAAAATAGATGTTAGGAAATACACACAGCACACAAAGAAATTTATATTTCACAAACATACGAGCTTAGTATTAATTGCTTGCCAGGCCCACCTATCCTCTAGACTATGTTATGGGATTTTCAGCACCTGCAAGCAAACAATAATTTTATGTTTTATTTATTGTAGAGATCCCTTTAGCACAACCCCCTATAGAAAATAGTGTTAAATCTAGAAAGAATACCCTAACATCCAGTCTAATGAACAAATAAGCCTAGGCATCCAGTCAAAGCTATACACCACATAGACATGTGAAGTAGAACATAGAAGATTAAAGAAAATTAGATAATGATCTAACCTAGATCTAGAGTCTGTGACCTAAATGATCTAGTGTGTGTAAAAGAGGAGTTTGTGTGGTAAGGCTTTGCTAGGCTCCTTTAAGTTCAAGTTTCAATTCAACGTTTGATTTTGCTTAATTTTTACCTTTGGGCAGTTTCAATTCAAATAATTTAAAGATCTAATTTCCTTTTTGTTCCATTTTATTTTGTTAAAGTTGAATAGGTTATCAAGAATGAAGAATGGAATGATTCCATTTTTTTAAGGGAGCTCTTTCCATCCAACATCCTAATTCCTAATGAAGTTTCCAAAAGTCTAACTAAGATCCCTAAGTTTCTTAGTTAATCCTTTTGATGTTGTTTATGTTTGGATTGGTTTTATTTTTATTTTCCTTTTGAATTTTAGATTTGATTTGAGTTATTTCATTTGTTTGAATTGCTTTGTTTGATTTAATTTGTTTAGTTTGTCTCATTTTAAATTAAGCTATGTGGGTTTCATTTGATTTGGTTCATGTTAATTTAAAGAGTTTATATTACAGTTTGATTTCATTCAATTTAATTTAAGTTTGTTAAATTATGGATTTGTAAGGTTAAAGTTTAAGTTCGTTAATATGAATTAGTACCTTAAGTTTATTCATGGATTAGGCTTAACCTAAAGTACTTAGGTTAATTTTCTGATCTGATTTAATTGACCTAAGTTTTAGATTCATTCTTAAATTCATTAGACATGAGTGTTTTCATTAAATTTCATTGATTAAAAGTTTATGGTTTAAGTTAATTAATAATTTTGTTAAACTAAGGTTTTACTTCATTAACTTAAGATTAAGTTTGATCACTTCAATTGACTTAGGATATTTAGAGAAGTTCCTTAATAGTTTTTTGATGCCTGATTGAAATTGGTTTGAATTACCACTTAATTTAATAGATTAATTAATTTCCTTAACCTAATATTTGATTAACATTGACTTAAGGATTTAGAAAATTAACAACTTCTAATCCAGAGATCAATTGGGATTGAAATTTTTTTGGCAAGTGGGGTTACATACCATTTTCAAATGTTCAAAGTTTCATCTTGATTAGATTTTCAATTAGGGAGTATTTAAGGTTTTAATTATTACATTAAAACTTTAAATAGGCCTAATTGAATGAGATTTAGTTAAGGGTTTTATTTTTTATAAATACCTCACTAAAATATATTTCCAATGAGGGTGCATTCATAATTGTTGGTTAACTGGTTGATTTACTAGGATTTAATTAAATTTAGGTTATTTAATTGAATTATTTAATTCATTTAATTACCTAATTAGCAGATTTAATGATTTTAAGGTTTAATTGAGTTTAAGTGATGTTTTAATGTTCACTGAAGTTCATTAGGGTGATTTAAGGTTATTAGATTAAAATTCCCTAATTATTTCATTAAGGATTAATTAATTTGATTAATTGAAAGGTTAAGCATATGAATTTTCAATTTCCTTTGAATTTAAATTTTTAAATCCCCAAAAATTTATCTAAGGTGTGTTTTATGCTTAATTTCTATTCCCCAAAGTTTCAAATTAATTGGATTATTATTTAGAGAGTGATTTGGGTTTAATGTTTTTCAATAAACCCAAATTAATGGAAAAATACCCAATAAAAATTGGGGATTTTATTTCCTATGGATTCCTCTCATCAAGATGAATACATAGAGCTTTTATTTGTATTTTTCTGATTTATACTTATTTTTTATAAATTTTATACGTTTCTGTTAATTTTTTAAGGATTTTAAATCATTAAATAATGGTATTTAATGGTTTTATGTGAAGGGGCCCACACGAGATCTGCATGCCGCGTGACATGGTGCATCCTACCGTGTGGCATGCATGGGTTGGTCCATGTAGAGCCCACGTGGTGCCACGACAGCCCACGCTATTATGCGGGATGATTTTGGATCATCCGATCAAAGAGCGGACATTCTGAATCGATCCCACGGTTCCTTAAAGGGTAAAAATCATCTGGTCCGCCTAGATCTGGACCGTCCAATCCAAATACACAGATCTAATGGTGGAGGGCTCATCTCCTTCATTTCTTGTGGGAGTCGAGAGCTGTTCATAGTGTTTTGCTAATTGTGAATGATCTAGAGCATGAAATCAAGTGATTTCAATTATTGCATGATCATTGAAGGATATCTTACGATCATATACAATTTGATCTTATTGAAGATCATGTTTTGTTTGAAAATGATCATAACCAGATTATTTAAAGAAAAAACTCAAGCTCGTTAATGGCATACCTCAATTGGTTGGATGATTGGCTTTGGAATTGATCTTAGAGCTTCAGAACCTCGAATCAAACTTGCTTGCCAAAGGAATTGGGTTAATTCCTTACAGATTGTTCCCTAGACAAACCCTTAGCTTGAGAAATTTTGGCTTTATTGGTTTGCAATGGTTAAGAACACTTGGGAGGGGGAAGAGCTTTCATTTGGCTTCGGTTTGGATGTATGAAGGTGAAGGGAACTTTAATTCTCCTTGGGGAAGAGTGTCTCTTAGTTTTTCGATGTGGTTGAGAGCTTTAAAGCTCTTTTTTTGGCTAATCATTAGTTGGCTATGAGACATGAAGAGAGCTTGGAAGCTTGCTAGGATTCCCCTCTCTACCTTACAAGTGTATATGCTAAAGAGCTGGGGAGATAGGGAAGGGAAAATGGATTTTACCTTCCCTTGGCAAATTTTTTTTAATTCATTTTGGGTTTTGTCATTTAGTTCCTTAAGTGGTATAGTTAGAGAGGATAATTAGCACTTAATTCCCTCATTAGCAAGGTTTAAGAGGATTAGTCTCTATCCCATATGCATTGGTTCAAAGTGATTTGAATTTTCCTTGGTTTTGAGTTCAATGTAGCCTATTTAGGTTATTTTGATTTAAGGAATTTAACTTACCTAATCTAGGCCTCAACGAACTCAAATTTCTTTGTCATTGTGATCGAACATGTTTATTTGTTCATTTGAAATATATTTGATGATTTAATTTGGTAAAATTTTAGTGGGTTGACTTTTTGACCGAGTGGGTCCACTTAAGTCAATCCTAGGTTGACTAGATTTGACTTTAAGTTTGACTTCAAACTTCCATTTTATTTTCATTGATTTACTTGATTTAATTTATGCTAGATATTTGACATGGTTTTGCATCAAACCAAGTAGATTGGATTTAGCTCAAAATGCATTTCCTAAGTTACTAAGCATAGTGACTTGGATATTGAATTAGGAAATCTCTATTTGAACTTGAGATCTTCTCATTGCTAAAATGACCTCTTCCAAAAATGAGTTCAATAGTATCTTTAGAAGAAAATTCTCCATTACTAGAAATTTTGAAAAGAATTTGATCCAAAACATTAACTTTAATAGAAATATTAATGATGTTATTACTAATGAAATCAAGAATCAAATCATTTAAAAGAGATAAATTCCATTCACCATTATAAATAAAATGACTAACTTTCAAAGAAGAAGTAGAGTGCATATTATGCAGAGAATCAATGGAAAAATCCCCCATCCACTTATCTGACCTAAAGAAAGACGATCCATTATTAATACCCCAAAAAATGAGACGTTGTGCTTTCCATTTAATCTCACAGAGCCATTTCCAAACAATAGAGTCACCATGTTTATAATTGCAAATTAAAGGATGCTTAGCTTTGTAATATTTAAATTTCATGAATTTAGCCCAAAGACTTTCATTTTTCCAAAAATTCCACCAAAGTTTATATGAAAAAACATTGGCAAAATCCCTTAAAGATCTGCACCCAATACCACCTTCATAAATAGTACCACAAATATTCGACCAAGAAGTCCAATGAAGCCTTTTGGCCGAATTCCTAGAGCCCAAAAAAACTTATTGAAAAGTCTTTCAATCTTGATAAGAACGTGGGAAGTAGGAACAATATTAAGCAACAAGTAAAAAGGAAGAGAATAAAGAATACTTTTAATAACAATTAATCTACCAACAAATGATAAAAAATGAAATTCAATGGTAGAAATTTTATTTTGAATATTATGAATTACCTCATCAAAGAGATGGAATCTCTTATGGCCACAATATAAAGGGGAGCCTAAATATTTAATAAGAAGATTTTGATGAGAAAAACCAGTGATGTCTTTTATTTTATTAATTCTATAAATAAAAATAGAAGTAGAACTAATTAAACAACTTTTATGAGTACTAATCAATAGGTCACTTTCATTTTCAAATTTATTTAAAAAATCCTTAAGCTTTTTAACATAATGTAACAAGCAATTACAAAAAATTATGAAATCATTAGCAAAGCTTAATTGAGAGATAGCCAAACCACCAAGATTCTTGAAATACATACTAGAATTCTTCTGAAAAAAAGATTAAGCCAAGGAGACAAATATTCAACCTCAATAATAAAAAGAGATGAAGAAAGAGGGTCACCTTGTCTTATACCTTTAGAGGAATTAAATAGACCAAAGTTTTCATCATTGATAACTAATGAAAACCAAACATTCCTAATTATATTGTTAACCAAAGAAAGAAAATGATTAGAAAAACCAAATAATGTAAGAATGATATTAAGAAATTCCCAAGAAATGTTATTATAAGCTTCGATGATGTCAAGCTTAAAAAGTAAGTTTCCACCTATAGTTTTAACATTCAAATCATGAATCAATTCTTGAGCAAGCAAGACATTATCCAAAATAGTTCTACCTTTCACAAAGCTAGTTTGATTAGGAGAGATAATCTTAGGAAGAAACTTACTAAGCCTATTAATCAAAATTTTAGAAATCAATTTATTGAAAAAAGTACAAAGACTAATGTAAATTTAGCAAAGAACCCCCTTTCCTTTCATTCAAAAAAGGACCATATTAAAATCCCCACTAATAATCCAAGAATTATTAATAACAGAAGCAAAATTTGATAATTTTTCCCAAGGAATTCTCCTCCCTAACTTATTACAAGCATCATAAACAAAAGAGCCAAAAGCATGATAATAACCAAATGAAATATCCACATTAATAACTTGATGAAAATAATTAATAACATTAGTAGAAAAAGAGATATTCCAAAATAACCAAATGTTATTATTGCTATTGAAATAAAAATTGCTAAAACCAATCATCCTGGCCGCATGCATTATTTTAGAAAAAAAATAATAGGTTCAAGAATAACTAAGAAACTAACATTATAAATTCTACAAAGATTCCTAATTCTATTTCTAGCAGCAAGAGTACCAATGCCCCTCACATTCCAAGTAAGAAAGTTAAACATTAATTTTTATTAGGCAAAGAAGATGAAGAAGATTGAGTGGATCTAGAAACTTTAGGAGGATAATTTTTAAACTATTTTTTCCTTCTCACAAAAATAGTTTGAAAATTGATCTCATTTTCCATGGATTGATCATCAGAAAATTTTTTGTCATCATTATTAACAATAGATTTAGGAGAAGATTCCATTTGACAATAAGATAAATCCTCTCATTCCATTAAAACAAAGAATCACTAAGAAAATACCATCCAGAATAATAGTTAAAGAAAGGGAAAAAATAGTTTTGTTAACCAAACAAAAACTTGGCTACACATTATCAATAAGCTCCATACCATCATTCTTGCCCAAATTCAAAGAAGATAAAATAAGATTTTCTTTTAAAAAGTTTTTTGAAAAAATAAGAGAAGAATTTTCTATAATATTTTCGTCAACTTTATTACAAATCTCCTTAGAATTAGAAATTAAAATAGGAAAATCATCCACTTGCAAATTTTTAGGAATATCATAAATAATAGCAACTGAAACCTGATTACTCTCCAAAATAGTTACATAAGCATTTTTAACAAGCTTATCACTACCACTAACATTGGGAACAACATTAGAAACATTAGGAACATCATTAGAAACATCAATAATTTCATTCAAAACATTGTTATCCTTTTCATTTAAAGAAGAATTTCTTTTATCACTTTTTAAATGTCCAATTTTTCCACCAACCTTAAGATCTTTAACCACTTTCTTTCGAAGATGTTGATGAGGAACAAAACATTCTGATACATCATGCCCATGAGTTTTGCAATGATTGTAGAGAAAAGGGAAGTTGTAAAACTCAACCTATCAAAAATATCTATATTTCTCTGATCCAATCCACACCTCCTTAGGAAATTTCTTTGTTACATCAATTTCAACAAGGATCCAAGCAATCGATGGCCTGGATTTGGCTTTGGTTTCTTGATCGATTTGCAAGGGTCTACCAAAATAGAACTCACAACATGCAAGAATTGATAATTAACAAAGTGAACCTGAAGATTAGGTAAGGATAACCAAACTGGTGCTATAGAAGATTCCATTTTAAAGTCAAAAAAATGGAGTCCATTTAAGAATACGCATTTGAAATTTTTTAGCATAATAAGATTGGTCAGTAAAGATACTACTATAATCAAGGTCATTAGACAATTTAATCAGCACATGTCTACCATCTAGTAAACAAATCAAAAAAATACCAAAAATATTCAAATAATGATAGAAAAATCAAATTTTCTCCATACCAGGATGCTGAAATGATAATTTTCCAAACAAAGTTTACACATAAGGCTCAGCTAGTTTTTCAGTATCCAAGTAAGAGAACATAATAGCTAGAACACCTTTGAAGGTCGTATGAACTAGGTTTAAAAAAGGATTAGAAGGAGTTGAAGAATCCTTACTAGATAAGGCATCTTTGAAGGATTTAGAGGCAAAAGGTTTAGCTATACCCAAAGAATCGGAAGCTTGAGCCAGAGCAGCTGGAGCATTTAGTTTTCCCTAAGTATTCATAGAACATGATGCAATGGAAAATGGTGCGACTTAAGAACCAAACAAGGATCGGCCTAACACAGAAGATCTGAAGCCAATCTAGAAGAAATTTCTAGAAAACCAGCACAAAAACATCGAGAAGGAGAATGAAAAAGAGTTTTTAGTTTATTATAGGGTTTACGGGTTTAGGTTTTTTAGTTATTGGTTTAACTTAGTTAGTTTTTTAGTTTTAAAGATTTAGATTTTTTTACTAATTTTATTTTTAGGGTTTATGTTTTTTAGTTATTTATTATTTATTAGATTTTATTTTTAGTTTAGTTTTAATTATTATTAATATTATTATAGGTTTAGTTTTTTTTTTTTGGGGAGATAGGTTTTATTAATATTACTTATTTTTAGGGTTTTATTATTATTTTTTAGTTTAGTTTTATTAGTTAGGTTTTATGTTTATTTAATTTTATTATTTGGTATTTTTGTTTTTTAGTTTTAATATTTAATTATTTTATTTATTATTTTTTGTTTCAGTGTCGATTTATTATTTGGGTTTTAGTTCTTTTGGGTTTAGGTTTTAAGGTAGGTTATCATTAATTTTCTATTATCTTTTATTTTTTAGTTTTAATTTTAATTTTATCTTTTTAGTTTTAGTTTTATTATTTTTAGATTTTAGTTTTTTAGTTTTAGTTCGGGGGTTTAGAAAAATAGGGGGAGGGGATTTAGTTTAGTTTTTTTAATAGTTTTAGTTTTTTAGTTAGGGGTTTAGAGTTGTAGGCTTAGGATTATAGGTTTAGGGTTTAGGGTTTAAGGATAGTTTTAAGTTTTAGGTTTTAGGGTTTAGGGTTTAGGATTTAGTTTTAGGGATTAGGGTTTAAGGTTTAGGTTTTTTTTTAATTAAGTAAACTGGTAGGTTTAGGTTTATTTAGTTTATATTAAATTTTTATTTTGGTATATTTTTTATTTTTATTTAGTTTAGTTTATTTATTTTTATTTAGGTTTTTTTATTTTAGTTTATATTTTAGGTTTAGGTTTAGGTTTATGCTTATTTTTTAGTTTAGTGTTATTTTTATTTTATTTTTTAAGTTCAAGTTTTACTTTTATTATTAGGTTTAAGGTTAGGTTTTATTTAGGTTTAGGTTTAGGTTTTTATTTTATCTTTTAAGGTTTATATTTTAGGTTTTTATTTTAGGTTTATTTTTAAGATTTTATTTATTTTTTATTTTAGGTTTAGCTTTATTTTTAGTTTATTCTATTATATTTAGTTTAGGGATTAGGTTTAGTTTATTTTAGGTTTAGGTTTTGGTTTTATTTATTCTAGTTTAGTTTATTTTAGTTTAGGTTTAGTTTTATTTTATTTTTTAGTTTAGTTTAAGGTTTTATTTATTTTATTTTATTTTAGTTTTTATTTTTATTATTTTATTTTATTTTTATTTTATTATTTTATTTAGGTTTAGGTTATTTTATTTATTATATTTTTTTGGTTATATTTAGTTTAGGTTTAGGTTTATAAGTTTTTAGGGTTTATAGTTTAGGGTTTAGAGTTTAGGGTTTGGGGTTTAAGGTTCAGGGTTTAGGGTTGTTGGTTTTAGGGTTGAAGGTTTAGGGTCTTAGGGTTTAGGCTTTAGGGTTTAAAGTTTAGGGTTTAGGGTTTAGGGTTTTAGGTTACTCTTAATGTTTAGGGTTCAGGGTTAGGGTTTTTTTCTTAATTTTTTTTTTAATTTTTGTTAATTTTTTTAAGTAAAGTAGTAAGTTTATGTTTATTTAGGTTATTATTTTTATTTTAGATTATTTTACTTTTATTTTTATTTTGGTTTATTTTTATTTTTATTTAGTTTAGTTTATTTATTTTAGGTTTATTTATTTTAGTTTAGGTTTTTTATTTTAGTTATTTTTTAGGTTTAGGTTTTGGTTTAGGTTTAGGTTTATTTTTTTAGTTAAGTTTCATTTTTATTTTATTTATTAGGTTTAGGTTTTATTTTAGGTTTAGATTTATTTTATTTTTTTTAGGTTTAGGTTTTATTTTTTATTTTATGTTTATCTTGATTTAGGTATTTATTTAGTTTATTTTATTTTATTTCGTTTTTTATTTTATTTAAGTTTTAGTTTAGTTTAGGTTTTTTATTTTTTTTACTTTAATTTTATTTTTTATTGCTTATTTTTTTTTTAGGTTTAGGTTTAGGTTTTAATTTATGTTTTTATTTTATTTTGGTTAAGGTTTTTATATTTATTTTATTTTTAGGTTTTATTTAGTTTAGGTTTTGGCTTTTAGCTTCGTTGGTTTTAAGGTTAGTTTAGGGTTTAGGGTTTAGGGTTTAGGGTTTGGGGTTTAGGATTTAGGGTTTAGAGTTTAGGGTTTAGAGTTTACATTTTAGGGTTTATGGCTTAGGGTTTAGGGTTTTAGGGTTTAGGGTTTAGGATTTAGAGTTTAGTGTTTAGGGTTTACATTTTAAGGTTGATGGCTTAAGGTTTAGGGTTTTAGGGTTTAGGGTCTAGGGTTTAGGGTTTAGGGTTTTTAGGGTTTAGGGTTTAGGGATTAGTTTTTATGTTTAGGGTTTAGGTTTTAGTTTAGTGTTTAGGGTTTTTAGTTTTTTTTAACAGAGAACAAATTCAGATTCAATATTTTTTCTTTTTGATTTCATCAACCAAGTAACACACCAAGTTTTTTAAGACACAAGTTATGACATAGATCGAAAAGGAGCATGCATAGTGAAAATCAAAAACCTTAGATATCTGGAACTATCTCTACTGTAAAGACACAGTTCCATAAGCAGCAGATCAAATCGATCGTTCTTTAATTTCTCTAGTTCCCATCAAAACCTCTCAGGCCTCTCGAGTAGCGGGATCCACCATCATATCCCTGACTCTCCCTCCGCCACCACTATGGCTGTAACCTCCATCATTTTTCCCACCTCCATAACCACCACTACTCCGACAACTACCTCCATATCCACCGACCTTGATCCCCACCAAAGAATGCGCCATCGCCTCCACCTTCACCTCCACCGCTAGATCTAGACTTAGCCTAGTTGATAATGTTGTTCTTGTGATCATGGTTTTGCCCATTCTTAGGGTTTAAATCTATTACGTTTTAGGCTTTAGGTTTATTTTTAAATTTATTTAGTTACTTTAGGTTTAGGTTTAGGGTTTGGGGTTTAGGGTTCATGATTTAGGGTTAGGGTTTAGGGTTTAGGGTTTAGGGTTAGTTTAGGGTTTAGTGTTTATTAGGGTTTAAGGTTTAGGGTTTTTTAGAGTTTAGGGTTTAGGATTTAGGGTTTATGGTTTCTTTTAAAGTTATGTAAACTGGTAGGTTTAGGTTTACTTAGTTTATCTTTTAATTATTTTAGTTTATTTTATTTTTTATTTTTAGTTAGGTTTTTTTTATTTTTATTAAGTTTACTATATTTATTTTAGGTTTATTTATTTTAGTTTATTTTTTAGTTTAGATTTAGGTTCAGGTTTACTTTTTAGTTGTGTTTTATTTATATTTTATTTTCTAGGTTTAAGTTTTTTTTTTATTTTTTGGTTTAGGTTTAGGTTTTTATTTTATTTTTTTTCAATTTTAGGTTTATTTTATTTATATTTTAGTTTAGGTTTGGTTTGATTTTAGTTTATTTTATTTTATTTATATTAGGTTTAGGTCTAAGTTTAGTTTATTTTAAGTTTAGGTTTAATTTTGCTTAATTTATTTTAGTTTAGGTTTAGGTTTATTTTATTTTATTTTTTATTTTATTTTAAGTTTTTTTCTGGGTTAGGGTTTAGGTTTTATTTTTTATTAATTTTTAAGTTTATTTTTTAAGTTTAAGTTTTTATTTAGTTTTTGTTTTCTTTTTTTTTAGGTTTATCTTTTTATTTTGTGTTTAGTTTGTATTATATTTAGGTTTTTTATTCTTAGGTTTATTTTATTTTATTTAGTTTAGTTTAGGTTTTTATTTATTATATTTTAGTTTACTTTTATTTTCTTAATTTTATTTTATTTTTTGGTTTAGGTTTAGGTTTAGTTTAGTTTTTTATTTTATTTTATTTTATTTTATTTTATTTAGGCTTTGGTTTTTTTATTTATTTTAATTTTAGGTTTTATTTAGTTAAGGCTTATGTTTTCAAGTTTACAGGATTTAGGGTTTAGGATTTTTTTTTTGAGAAACCCCATATAGGGGGGGATTTTATTACCACAAAAAGAGGGTTACAAGGTCCTTAACAGGGGATAAACTCCACAACTACTGCTCAAAGAGCTACAATCAGCCTAGAGAGTAAATCCCCTATCTAAGTACCACCAAAAGCAAAATAAAAGAGTATAGGAAAGAAAAAGATACAAATTGATTGACATAGATAAGCCAATGAATAGATCTGGGCCAAAGCTCTTCAGGATGAGAGAATGCATGACACTAGCAAAGAAACCCAAGAAGAGAACAAGAGAAATGCACTTACAAAATTGTAGAAAGATAGAAATTAGAGCAGTTAAAGTAATACAGACAAAATGAAAATTGAAAATAGCATAAACTGAGAAGGATTATAAAGAAGTGCGTGGGAGAAGGCTTAGGCTCAGTCACACCAAATTGGGTCAGATGTAAATATGAGCATCCAAACTTCAGCGGAATGGTTACATCACAAGAGCTACTACCAAACCAAAAAGGAGTGAAATCATCACAACCATCATAGCCAACAAACTTATGGGAAGATAGCAACGATTTGTTGAAAGTCTTTTGAGCCTTAGTACCTGCAAACCTAAACAAAACCATAAACATAATAGAAAATGATACAACAAAGAGCAGAATGGGAAAGGGGATCCCATGCAGAATAAATATCATCAATATAGTCACCATGACATGAGAATCCCTACACATATGAAAATGAACCATCTTTGCCTGATCCACCTTATTTTTTAAAAGAGCCAAGAGTTTAATTAGGCCAACATGAAAACCCACCACAAGAAAATAGCAGAAAAGGCCAGGCGGAGGAAAGAAGCAATATACAACCAGTTGAAAAGCCTGCAGAAATCCAGCAAGGTAAATCAAATAGCATGTAATTAACTCCATCCTAAACATATGGGACATATATGAAAATTACAGTCTTGGTATACAACCCAGAAATATAGCCCAGAAAAATGTACCCAATCAGAATAAGCAATGCAGATGTTAACAACCCCCTAGTTAATAATCATTACAGAAGTTAATAACCAGCAAGTGTAAAGCAAGATAACATAACCCAAACCAAAATAGGAAATGCAGAAGTCTAATAGAGCCAAGATGGGAATGCAAAGAATAGATGGACCGGCGTGTAATAAGTCGCTCCCTACCATAAATAATTCCAAATAAGGACAATCAGAGAGACAACCCCAGTAGCAGCTTGTTGGGCATAAAACTCGATAATCCAGTTCAGCCAACAACCAAGATAGCAAATAATAGCAAGCTGGCCATAAAATCACCCATTCATAATAGATAGTGCATAAGATAATATCAAAGTAGGTAATACATAATCAAAGTGATCTGCACAAGTCTAACTGAAATAAGATGAAAAAAATAACAACATATTAAATAGACCACCAACATCAGGTGATCAGCTGCAGCCCAGTTGGAAACAACAAAAACAATCAGAAAAATAACTGTCAACAAACAACCAACAACCTCAAAGGCAGCCTGCTGGACATAAGACTCAAAAATCCAAAAACCAACAATTAAAATAGCAATACAATTAGTGCACCCACCATAAGATAAGCCAGTAAAAAAGAGAGGTACAACATAGATATAAAAGGGGTTCAAAAGAGAGCCATCATTGAAATCCTTCAAAATAAAGAAGAGCAGGCTTGTAGCTAAACCAACATCCTCAGTAAAAGTATACTGGAAAGAAATCATTAAGTAAGTCCAATCCTGCAAAGAGAAATTAATAATAACAAGGGTATTGCAGTTTCTCTCCTTACATGTTGGGAAGGTGAGGTTAGCAAAAGCAATCAAAAAAAGCAGCCCCAAAAGTAGCCTGCTGGATATGAGAGACAACCCTAGTAGCAGCTTTCTTGGCATAAAACCCGATAATCCAATTTAGCCAATAACCAAGATAGCAAATAACAACAACCTGGCCATAAAACCACCCATTCAGAATAGATAGCGCATAAGTCTGGACAAGTCTAACTGAATCAAGATGGAAAATATAGCAGCAATTTACATAGACCACAAACATGTGGTGATCAACTGTAACCCGGTTGCAAACAAAAAAAGCAATTAGAAAAACAAAAGCCAACAAACAGCCAACAACCTCAGAAGTAGCCTACTAGACATAAGATTTGAAAATCCAACATCCAACAATTAAAACAATAATACAATTATTGCACCCACCATAAGATAAGACAATAAAAAATAGTGGTACAACATAGACACAAAATGGGTTCAAAAGGGAGCCATCATTGAAATCCTTCAAGACAAAGGAGAGCAGGCTTGCAACTAAACTAACATCCTCAGTAAAAGCAGACTGGAAAGAAATCATTAAGTAAGTCCAATCCTGCAAAGAGACAATAATAATAACAAGGGTATGGCAGTTTCTCTCCTTATAGGTTGGTAAGGTGAGGTTAGCAAAACTAATCAGAAAAATAGCCCCAAAAGTAGTCTGTTGGACATAAGACCCGAAAATCCAACAACCAACAATTAAAACAACAAAACATTAATTGCACCCACCATAAGATAATCCATTAAAAAAATAGTGGAACAGCATAGAGTCGAAAGTGGTTCAAAGGAAAGCCATCTTTGAAATCCTTCAAGACACAGAAAAGCAGACTAGCAGCTAAGCCCACAACATCAGTAAAAATAGGCTGGAAGGAAATTAAGAAGTAATTCCAATCTTGCAAAGAAGAAGTTATAGTAGCAGGGGTATTGCAGTTTCTCTCCTTACAGGTTGTGGAGGTGGGTTAGGGTGCATAAGAGGGGCACATCTATAATAAAGGGAGAACAAATAGATAAATTAGGGCCTATCATGAAGCTATACAAAAATATAATGGAAAATAGATACAGTAGGACCCCTTAACAAAATATTGATGGCAAGAAGTCTGTCCCTAATGATCAGAAAGTAAAGCAGAAAGTAAAGCATAAGGTAATAAATCTCCCTCCAGCAGACAAGAAACACCTTACCATTAATAGTGGAAATAGTAGAAGCAGTAAGACCCCAAAAAAGGTTAGGGTAATTAACCCAATAGCAGATGCCATAGAGATCAGTAATTAACCAGAAAGGGGTATCAGAAAGATGCATCAGCAAAATCTAGAGAAACAACAACACTAAACAGAAGTTGATCATGCAATTAAACATGTAATATAACAGGCCAAACCAATAGTATGGATTAATTTCTGAGGTAAGGGAATCAAGTATTGTCCAAATTAGCCAAACCATGCAAATTTTTAGGAAGTGTAAGTTGATCAAAGAATTTTATGCCATCTAATCTAGCACCCAGATTAGCAAGGTAATCAGCACATGCATTACCTTCACGCCATACATGAGAGATTTTAAAATAGAGTTGAGATAGGAGAGCTCTAGTTTGCTTGAGAAGGTAGTATAATTCTATATTGCCCATTTTGGTGGAATTCAAAAGATCAATCAGAAAGAGGGCATCCACCTCAATCCAAATATTGAGCCAACCTTTTTGATGGCAAATCTCAATAGGTTTGTAAACTGCCATTAGCTCAACAAAAGGAATAGAGCAAGTATTAAGGGGGTAAGCAAAAGCACATAGGACTTTAACATTAAGGTTTCTAAAAATGCCACCATAGCCAGAAGCATTTTGAGTGACAGAGCCATTAGTGTTAATTTTAATAGTATTAGCATGAGGTTTTACCCAATAAACAATCTAATCATCTTTACAGTTGGGTGGATTCGGCAAGTTAAAACCCAGTTTATTGGCCACAAATTTATAGCCTTTGAATTTATTGTAGTTAAATAAATTGGCATTGAACAAGTCATGGATTTTATTTTTAATTCTAGCAATTATCCTCATGTGGTTCATAGGAATCCCATGATGTTTTACATCATTTCTGTCCATCCATATGAACCAAATAAGAGTGATAGCAGATATGACTTTAATGCAGCCTTTAATAGTGTTTTCAAAATAAACTTCAAGAAATTGGTATAGAGTTAAGGAGCCATTGAATTTGACAATATTAAAGAGATCATCATACCAAATCCAAAGTTTGGAAGCAATGGCTCCATTAACAAATACATGATTCACATTCTCAATGTGAAAGCAACAATAGCATTTTGAAGGTAAGTAAAAACCTTTACCCCACATCAAGGAGTCAACAGGGATAAATTTTTTCAAAATATGCAAAATTAGAACAGAATAGGAAATAGGAATAGTGTTATTCCAAATTTTAAAAAACACATTGGAGAAATCATGAGCTTCTTTAATATGAATCCAAACATTTTTAAGGTTGAAATCACCATTTTGGGAAAGCTTAAAAAGGATCTGATCATGATTGCTAGGAATGATAGGAATAATAGTAAGCTTATCTAAAAGAGAGAAAGGAATATAGTCATTAAGCTTAGTATTGTTCCACTTATTATTCTGCCAGAAAGAGTTCGCTTTGATAGTAGCAGTGGAGTGGGTAGAAAGTAATTCATCAATTGACCCACCTCCAGTCTAGTTATCTTTCCAAAAGAAAGAGGTTCCAAAGTTAATCCCCCAAGAGATTAAAGATTCTACTTCCCATTTAATGGAACAAAGTCTTTTCCATATAGGAGAGTCTCCCACTTTATAGGGGCAAATGAGAGGGTCCTTACCTCAGATTTTGGCGTCATGAAATTAGCCAAGGACTATCTGTTGCTAAAATTCCACCAAAGTTTATAGGAAAAAGTAGTGATAGCTTTCCTGATTGGCTTACAACCAAGCCCACCTTCAGCAAGAGTGCCACAACTTTTATACCAAGAGGTCCAATACATTCTTTTAGTAGAATTGTTAGAAACCCAGAAGAATTTGTTAAGGAGGCTCTCATGTAATGGTAGAATCTGATAATGAGATATAATGAGATATAAAGTGAGCCTACCACCAAATGAGAGTAAATGAAATTCCCAAATAGAAATTTTATTAGAGATTTTTTGGATTAACTCATCAAAGAGATGTGATCTTTTCTGACCTTTAAAGAGCGGAGCACCAAGATATTTAATAGGAAGTTGTTGTTGCTAAAAATTAGTAATTCTCAAGATTTGGTTGATCCTATTACTAGGGATTCTAGAGGAAGGAATGAAATAACTTTTACCTTCGTTAAGAAAAAGACCACTTTCGTTACCAAATTTATTTAAAAGATTCTTAATAGTTTTAATGTGATGAGTAGAGGCATTGTAAAAGATTATGAAGTCATCGCTAAGATGAGAGACAGACCACCTTGAGTTCTAAAAAACATGCTAGGATTATTGTTGAAAAGATCATTAAGGCTCCTCAAAAGATATTCAACAGCAATAATAAAAAGAGAGGGAGATAAGGGATTTCCTTATCTCAAACCATGCATAGAAGGAAAAAAACCTAGGGACTCACCATTCATGATAACGGAGAACCAAACATTGGTAATACAATTTTTAATGAGGCGGATAAAATAGTAAGAAAAACCAAACAAAAGAAGAATTTGGAAGAGGAAATTTCAATAGAGGTTGTCAAAAGCTTTAAAGATGTCTACTTTGAAAAGGGCGTTACCACCTCTGGTAGAAGCATCAATGTCATGAATCAGCTCTTGGGCTAGAAGAATGTTGTCAGATATAGCTCTACCTTTAACGAAACCAGTTTGGTTGGGGGAAATAATTTTAGGCAGCAGCGGACTAATTCTATTGGCAATTAATTTAATAATGAGTTTATGAAAGAAGGTACCAAGGCTGATAGGTCTGAAATTGCCCCAAGATTCAAGATTATTAATTTTTGGAATGAGAATAATGGAAGTGTTAGAAAAATATATAGGTAAAGGATTGCCATCAAAAAAATCAACGACAGCATCGACAAGGTTAGACTTAATAATAGGCCAACAATGATAAAAAAATTGACTCGTGTAGCCTTCAGGGATAGCTACAGAATTAGTGTTCATGCTATTGAGAATACTATCAATCTCAGCTTCTGTAGGATGCAAATTAAGCAAATGGTTGTCATCATTAGTAATCATTGAGGGAGTCAGGTGAGAGTTGGAGAGGCTTCTAAGGTAGGGTTGTTGTTTAATAAGTTTTTAAAATCATGTATGATAGAATCTTTAATATCATTATTATCAGTGGTCCAGTTGCCGTTATCATTTTTAATTTTTTTAATAGAGTTTATGGCTTTCTTTTTTTTTGAAAAGAGCATGGAAATACTTGGTATTTGTCACCAAATATGTTTGCCAAAGATGTTTCCTCCATATTCGATATTTAACCAAGTTATCTTTAGCTTCATTCAACTCCTCAAGTTTAGTAGAATCAGTCAAAATAGCATCTTCAAGAGAACAAACTAATTATTCCATATTTTTGAAATTGGCAAAGAGATTTTAAAATGATGCTTGTTCCACCAATTTAGGTTTTGTTTAAGCCTTTTAAGCTTAAGCCAAAGGTGAATCATACCCTTAACCAAATTATCTGGATGAAGAGGAACCATCTAGTTAATGGATACAACATTTATGAAATCAATGTGTTGGATCCACATGTTTTGGAATTTGAAAGAAGTTGGGGAGGATAATCTATTGGAGGGATTTTGAACAAATCAAAATGAGACAAAGTTCTCAAATCTTCAAATGTAAGTCCATTGATTGATCCAAAGAGAATTAAAAAGAGTCTTATCAAGATGCTAACAGAGTCTAGAGTTATGCCACATATAGTTAGAGCCTAAAAAACCAATATCAATCAGATTACAATCATGAATCATATAAAAAAAATGTCCCATGGAATGAATGTTAGGAGGGCAACCTCCCCTTCTTTTTGAGGAAGAGAGAATAGTGTTAAAATCACCCTCAACCAACCAGGGTTTGTTGACCGAGGAGGCAAATGTTCTTAAGTTATCCCAAAGGATGTTCCTACCAGCTCTATTACAAGAAGCATAAATAAAGGAACCTAAAGCATAAAATTCACCCAAAGAGATGTGGACATTAACCAATTATTGAAGATCATCAAGGATAGAGATGTTGACTAAATTATTCCAAAAACACCAAATTTTATTTATTTATTCATTTTATTTATTTATTTATTTATATTTAGGGTTTAGGGTTTAAGGTTTAGGGTTTAGGGTTTAGGGTTTAGGGTTTTACAATTTAGGGTTTAGGGAGGGTTTAGAGTTTGGTGTGGGTAATGTAAGTTTAGGTTTAGGTTTAGGGTTTTTGTGGGTTTAGGTTAGTTTAGGGTTTAAGTTTAGCAGGGTTTTACAAGATTTAAGGTAGGGTTTAGGATTTAGGTTGTGGTTTATGGTAGGTTTAGTTTAAGGTTTAGGGTGGGTCAGTTAGGTGGGTTTAGGATTTAGGGTTTAAGTTTAGGATTTAGGGTTTAGGGTTTAGGTTTTGTGGTAGGATTAGTTTAGTTTAGTGGTTTAGTTTAGGGTTTAGGGTTTAGGTGTGGTAGGGTTAGGGTTGGTAGGATTTAGGATTGTAGGTTTAGCATTTTGGGTTTTTTAGGGTTTTAGGTTTAGGGTTTACAATTTTTTTTAAAAGAAAATTAAGTAAACTGGTAGGTTTAAGTTTATTTAGTTTATTTTTAATTTATTTTACTTTTTTATTTTTTATTTTTATTTTGGTCAATTTTATTTTTATTTAATTTTGTTTATTTATTTTGGGTTTATTTATTTTAGTTTAGGTTTTTTATTCTAGTTTATTTTTTAAGTTTAGGTTTAAATTTATGTTTATTTTTTTAGTTTAGTTTTATTTTTTTATTTTTTAGGTTTTGGTCTTATTTTTTATTTTTGGTTTATTTTTAGGTTTTATTATTTAGTTTAGGTTTAGGTTTATTTTTAATATATTTTATTATATTTAGTTTAGGGTTTAGGTTTAGTTTATTTTGGGTTTAGGTTTAGGTTTTGTTTATTTTTTTTAGTTTATTTTTGTTTAGTTTATTTTAGTTTTGTTTATTGTAGTTTATGTTTAGGTTTATTTTATTTTATTTATTTTAAGTTAATTTTTTTAGTTTAGGGTTTAGGTTTTACTTTTTAAATATTTTTTTACGTTTATTTTTTGGTTTAGATTTTTATTTTATTTTATTCTAGGTTTAATTTATTTTTATTTTACATTTATATTTTATTTTATTTAGGTTTTATCTTTTTAGGTTTATTTTATTTTTTTAGTTTAGTTTATGTTTTTCTTTATTTTATTTTAGTTTGGTTTTAATTTTTTATTTTATTTTATTTTTAAATTTTGACATAGGTTTTAAATTAGGTTTTTAATTTATTTTATTTAGATTTAGGCTTTCTTATTTATTTTATTTTAAAGTTTTATTTAGTTTATGTTTAGTATTTTAGGTTTTTAGGGTTTAGACTTTTTGGTTTATGGTTTAGGGTTTAGGGTTTAGGGTTTAGGGCTATAGGTTTTAGGGTTTAGGATTTTAGTGTTTAAGGCTTAGGGTTTAGGGTTTTTAGGTTTAAGTTTAGGTTTTTATTTTATTTTCTTAGTTTAGGTTTTTCATTTTTATTTTAGGATTATTTTTTGGTTTTATTATTTAGTTTATGTTTAGGTTTATTTTTAGCATATTTTATTATATTTTGTTTTGGGTTTAGGTTTAGTTTATTTCGGGTTTAAGTTTAGGTTTTGTTTATTTTTGCTTAGTTCATTTTAGTTTAGTTTATTGTTGTTTAGGTTTAGGTTTATTTTATTTTGTTTATTTTAAGATATTTTTTTTAGTTTAGGGTTTAGGTTTTACTTTTTAAATATATTTTTAGGTTTATATTTTTGGTTTAGGTTTTTATTTTATTTTATTCTAGGTTTAATTTATTTTTATTTTATGTTTAAGTTTTATTTTATTTATGTTTATTTTATTTTTTTAGTTTAGTTTATGTTTTTCTTTAGTTTATTTTAGTTTACTTTTCATTTTTTATTTTATTTTATTTTTAGATTTAGATTTAGGTTTGAAATTAGGTTTTTAATTTATTTTATTTAGGTTTCAGCTTTCTTATTTATTTTATTTTTTTAAGTTTATTTAGTTTAGGTTTAGGATTTTTGGGTTTAGGGTTTGGTAGGGAGGGAGGGTTTAGGGTTTGGGGAAGGGTTTAGGGTTTGGAGTGGTAGTGTTTAAACAGGTTTTAGGTAGGGTGGGTTTAGGGTTAGTGAGTTTTAGTTAGGGTTTAGAAGTTTAGGGTTATGCTTTATTTATTTTTTGTTTTTAGGTCATGGGTGGCTGTAGGTTTAGGGTTTTAGGTTATTTTTATGGTTTTAGATTTAGGGTTTAGGATTTATGATTTAGGATTTTGGGCTTAGGGTTTAGGGTTTAGGGTTTAGGTTTATGTTTTAGGTTTTTATTTTAGGTTTTGGGTTTTGGGTTATTTTTTGGTTTAGGTTTTAGGTTTTTATTTTAGGTTTACTTTTAGATTTTATTTTTAGTTTAGGTTTACATTTATTGATAGTTTATTTTATTTTATTTAGTTTAGGTTTTAGTTTGGGTTTTGTTTATTTAAGGTTTAGATTTAAGTTTTATTTATTTTAGTTTAGTTTATATTTATTTAGGTTTAGGTTTATTTTTTTAGGTTTAGGATTATTTTAGTTTATGGTTTAGATTTTATTTTATTTTAGGTTTATTTTATTTTAATTTTAGGTTAAGTTTTTATTTTATTTAGGTTTCTTATGTTTTGGTTTATTTTATTTTTTAGTTTATTTTTCTTTTTTTTAGGTTTTGGTTTAGTTTTTGGTTTTAGTTTATGTTTTTATTTAATTTTATTTTTATTTAGGTTTTGTTTATTTATTTTATTTTTAGTTTCTATTTAGTTTAGGTTTTGGTTTTAGATTTGGAGGGTTAGTTGAGGATTTAGGGTTTAGGGTTTGGTGTTTAGGGTTTAGGGTTTACGGTTTAGGGTTTAGGATTTAGGTTTTAGGGTTTAGGGTTTAGGGTTTAGTATTTATGATTTAGGGTTTATGGTTTTTAGGGTTTAGGGTTTAGGGTTGAGGGTTTAAGTTTCAGGTCTAGGTTTGAGGTTATAGTTTAGGGATAAGGGTTTCTTTTCAAAATAGAACAAATTCAGATTCAACATGTCTTCATTTCGATTTCATCTACCAAGTAACATGCCATGTTTTCCAAGACACAAGCGATGACATAAATAAAAAAATGATCGTGCATAGAGCAAAACCAAAGACACCATTACATTAGCAGACGGATCGCAGTCAGATTCTCCCGCCCATCGAATGACCCAGCCTCTTGAGTAGTGGGATCCACCATCATATCCTCTATCTCTCCCTCTACCACCACCACAACTATAACCACCTTCTCTCCTCCGACCTTTGTAACCACCACTACTCCAACCACCACCTTCATATCCATCAGCACCTCTAGATCCCTCACCACCACTTTGATAACTGCTGCCTTCGCCTTCACCTTCACTGCCAGATCTAGACTGAGCTTGGTTTATGGTTATGTTCCTGCCGTCAAGGTTTTTCCCATTCATAGTGTTTAGGTTTAAGTTTAGGTTATTAAGTTTTATGGTTTAAGTATACTTTTTAAATTTATTTAGTTACTTTAGGATTACGTTTATGGTTTGGGGTTTCGAGTATAGGGTTTAGGGTTAGGGTTTAGGGTTTAGGATTTAGGGTTTAAGGGTTTTAGGGTTTATGCTTTTAGGGTTTAGTGTTTAGGGTTAGGGTTTAAGATTTAGTGTTTAGGGCTTAGGGTTTTTTAGGGTTTAGGATTTAGGGTTTAGGGTTGGTTGTAGGTGGTGGTAGGTTTAAGGTTTAGGGTTAGTTTTAAGATTTAGGGTTTAGGGTTTTTTTAAAAAAATTAAAATTTAGTAAACAGGTAGGTTTAGTTTATTTAGTTTATTTTTTATTTATTTTAGTTTTTTTTATTTTTATTTTTATTTTATTATATTTTTTATTTTATTTTGTTCAGTTTATTTATTTTAGTTTAGGTTTTATATTTTAGTTTATTTTTTAGGTTTAGGTTTAGGTTTTTATTTTATTTTTTTTAGGTTTAGGTTTTAGGTTTTTAATTTATTTATTTTTTATTTTAGGTTTAGTTTTTTTAGCTTAAGGTTTAGGTTTTATTTTCTATTTATTTTTAAGTTTTATTTTTAGGCTTATTTTTTAGGTTTAGGTGTTTATTTAGTTTTTATTTTTTTTCTTTTAGGTTTATTTTATTTTTATTTTACATTTAGTTTTTATTTTATTAAACCTTTTTATTCTTAAGTTTATTTTATTTTTTTAGTTTAGCCTAGATTTTACATTCTTTTATTTTAGTTTATTTTTTTATTTTTAGGTTTAAGTTTAGGTTTTAATTTAGGTTTCTATTTTATTTTATTTTTTATTTTATTTAAGTTCAGGTTTTTTTATTTATTTATTTTTTTAGGTTTTATTTAGTTTTGATTTAGGTTTTTAGGGTTTAGGGTTTAGGATTTAGGGTTTTAGGGTTTTAGGGTTTCAGGGTTCATGGTTTAGGGTTAGGGTTTAGAGTTTAGGGTTTAGTGTTTAGCCTCATTAGGATTTGGGATTTAGGATTTAGGGCTCAGGTGATTTAGGGTAGGGTTCCAGATTTAGAGTTTGGTTTAGGATTTAGAGTTTGGTTTAGGGTTTGTGGTTTAGGGTTTAGGTAGGTTTTAAAGTTTAGGGTTTAGAGTCCTGGTTTAGCGTTTAGGGTTAAGGCTTTTTTTTTCTTTAAACAAAAATAAGTTTAGGTTTATTTAGTTTAATTTTTTTTATTTTTACTTAGGTTTATTTTATTTTATTTAGTTTAGTTTATTTATTTTGGGTTTATTTATTTTAGTTTAATATTTAGGTTTAGGTTTAGTTTAGTTTTAACTTAGTTATTTTTTTTTAGGTTTAGGTTTTATTTTTATGTTGAGGTTTTGGTAGTTTTATTATATTTTTAGGTTTAGGTTTTAGGTTTTATTTTAGGTATTTTTTAGGTATTATTCTTTAGTCTAAGTCGTTCATTTTAGTTTATTATATTTTAGTTTAGGTTTAGGTTTAGTTTATTTTAGGTTTAGGTTTTATTTATTTTAGTTTAGTTTATTGTAGTTTATGTTTAGGTTATTTTATTTTTATTTTAGGTTTAGTTTTTTTTTAGTTTAGAGTTTAGGTTTTATTTATTATTTATTATTAGGTTTATATTTTAGGTTTAGCTTTTTATTTAGTTTTTATTTTATTTTATTTTAGGTTTATTTTATCTTTAGTTTAGGTTTAGCTACTATTTTATTTAGTTTTTTTATTTTTTTAGTTTAGTTTAAGTTTTTATTTATTTTATTTTAATTTAGTTCTAAATTTTTATTTTATTTTCCTTTTAGGTTTAGGTTTAGGTTTAGGTTTTAGTTTAGGTTTATGTCTTTTTTATTTATTTTATTTTTTAGGTTTTATTTAGTTTTGCTTTAGGTTTCTAAGTAATTAGGGTTTAGGGTTTAGGGTTTAGCGTTTAAGGTTTAAGGTTTAGGGGGTTTAGGTTTTGGGGTTTAGGGTTTATGGTTTTGGGTTTTAAGGTTTAGGGTTTAGGGTTTAAGATTTAGGGTTTAAGATTTTAGGGTTGTAGGTTTAGGATTTAGTGTTGTAGTTTTAGGGTTTAGGTTTAAGAATGTTTTTATTTTTTATTTCATTTTTTTTATCTTCTTAATTTTTTTTAAATTAAGTAAACTAGTAGGTTTTGCTTTATTTAGTTTATTTTTTTATTTATTTTTGTTTATTTTATTTTATTTATTTTTATTTAGGTTTTTTTATATTTATTTAGTTTAGTTTATTTATTTTAGTTTTTTTATTTTAGTTTTTTTTAGGTTTAGGTTTAAGTTTTTTTTTTAGTTTAGTTTTCTTTTTATTTTATTTCTTAGATTAACTTTTATTTTTATTTTTTTGGTTTAGGTTTAGGTTTTTAATTAATTTTTTTAGGTTTAGGGTTTAGGTTTTTATTTGAGGTGTATTTTTAGCTAATATTTTTACTTTAGGTTTAGGTTCATTTTTAGTTTGTTTTATTTTTTTTTAGTTTAAGTTTATGTTAGGTATAGTTTATTTTAGGTTTAGGTTTATGTTTTGTTTGTTTTCGTTTAGTTTATTTTAGTTTAGGTCTAGGTTTATATTTTTTTTTATTTTAGGTTTTGGTTTCTTTTTTTGGTTTAAGGTCTACGCTTTATTTTTATTTAATTTTAGGTTTATTTTTTAGGTTTAGATTTTTATTTAGTGTTTATTTTATTTTATCTTAGGTTTATTTTATTTTTATTTTAGGTTTTGTTTTTATTTTTTAGGTTTTTAATTTTTTTAATTTAGTTTAGGATTTTATTTATTTTATTTTAGTTTAGTTAATATTTTTTTTTATTTTTTTTAGGTTTTGGTTTTGGTTTAGGTTTTAGTTTATGTTTTATTTTATTATATTTATTTATTTATTTTAGTTTAGGTTTTTTTTATTTTATTTATTTTAGGTTTCATTTAGTTTAGGTTTAGGTTTTAAGCTTTTTTAGGGTTTAGGGTTTAGGTTTTAGGTTTTATTTTAGGTTTATTTTTAGGTTTCATTTTTTAGTTTACTTTTAGGTTTATTTTTAGTTTATTTTATTTTATTTAATTTAGGGTTTATGTTTAGTTTATTTTTGGTTTAAGTTTAAGTTTTATTTATTTTAGTTTAGTTTATCTTAGTTTAGGTTTAGGTTTATTTTATTTCGTTTATTTTATCTTTATTTTGGGTTAAGGTTTTATTTTTAGTTTAGGGTTTGGGTTTTATTTTTTATTTATTTTTAGGTTTTATTTTTGGGTTTATTTTTTAGGTTTAGGTTTTTATTTAGTTTTTATTTTATTTTAGGTTTATTTTTTTATTTTACATTTTGTTTTTATTATATTTAGGTTTTCTATTCTTAGCTTTATTTTATTTGTTTGTTTAGTTTAGGTTTTTATTTATTTATTTTATTTTATTTAGTTTTATTTATTTTATTTTTAAGTATAGGTTTCATTTTTAGTTTAAGTGTTAATTTTATTTTATTTTATTTTATTTAGTTTAAGTTTTTTTTATTTATATTATTTTTAAGTTTTATTTACTTAAGGTTTAGGTTTTTAAGTATTTAGGGTTTAGGGTTTAGGGTTTAAGGCTTAGGATTGAGGGTTTAGGTTTTAAGGGTTTAAGGTTGTAGTTTAGGGTTATTTAGGGTTTAGGATTTTGGTATGGTTTAGGATTTTATAGGGTTTTTTAAAATTAAGAAAACCCGGTAGGTTTAGGTTTATTTAGTTTATTTTATGTATTTTTTTTATTTTATTTATGTATTTTTTATTTTATTTAGTTTAGTTTATTTATTTTAGGTTTATTTATTTTAGATTAGGTTTTTTTTTATTTTAGTTTATTTTTTAGGTTTCATATTAGGTTTTTGTTTATTTTCTAGTTTAGTTTAGTTTTTTTGTATGTTTAGGTATTTTTTTCTTAGGTTTAGGTTTAGATTTTTATTTTGTTTTTTTAGGTTTAGGTTTTAGGTTTTTTATTTTAGGGTTATTTTTAGGATTTAGTTTTTAGTTTACGTTTTGGTTTATTTTTGTTTATTTTATTTTATTTAGTTTAGGGTTTAGATTTAGTTTATTTTAAGTTTAGGTTTATGTTTTATTATTTTAGTTTATTATTTTAGTTTAGGTTTATTTTAGTTTGTTTATTTTAGGTTTAGGTTTTCTTTTAGTTTAAAGTTTAGGTTTATTTTATTTATTTTTTTGGTTTGTGTAGTGTATTTAGTTTTTATTTTATTTTATTTTAGGTTTAATTTATTTTTATTTACTTATAGTTTTTATTTTATTTAGGATTTTTATTTTTCGGTTTATTTTATTTTTTAGTTTAGTTTATGTTTTTATTTTATTTATTTTATTTTAATTTTTGTTTTTTTATTTTATTTTGGTTTAGGTTTTCTTATATATTTTATTTTTACATTTTATTTAGTGTAGGTTTAGGTTTTTAGCTTTTTGGGGTTTAGAGTTTAGGGTTTAGGGTTTGTGATTTAGGGTTTAGGGTTTGGGGTTTAGGGTTTAGGGTTTAGGGTTTAGGTTTTGGGGTTTAGGGTTTTTGGTTTAGGGTTTAGAGTTTAGGTTTTAGGGTTTAGGGTTTAGGGTTTAGTGTTTAGGGTATTTAGGTTTTAGGGTTTAGGGTTTAGGTTTTAGGTTTTAGGTTTAAGGTTCAAGTTTAGTTTAGGGTTTTGGTATTTTTTTAATAGAGAACCAATTCAGATTCAACATGTCATCTTTCGATTTCATCAACCAAGAACACACAGAGTTTTCTAAGACACAAGAGACGACATAGATAAAAAATGAGCATGCATAGAGCAAATCAAAAACCCTAAATAACTAGAACCGTCTCTACTGTGAAGACTTAATTTCAAGGATTGGATCTGATCTTCCCCTCATCAAACCACCTCGACAGTAGGGATCCACCATGATATCGCGATCTCCTCCGCCACCACAACGGCAAACCAAAATCGCCTCCATAACCACCATTGCTCACCACCACCTCCATATCCACCATCACCTCAAATCCCCACCACCACTACAATAGCGCCACCTCCGCCTCCACCATATCTAGACAGTGCGTGATGTTCCCCGCCAAGATTCTACCCATTCTGGGGTTTAGGTTTAGGTTTAGGTTTTAGGTTTTAAGATTTAGGTTTATTTTTAAATTTATTTAGTTACTTTAGGTTTAGGTTTAAGGTTTGGGATTTAGAGTTTAGGGTTTATGGTTAGGGTTTAGGGTTTAGGGTCTAGGTTTTAGGGTTTAGGGTTTAGGGTTAGGGTTTAGGGTTTAGGATTTAGGTTGGGGTGGTTTATTTTCTTAGAATTTATGATTTATTTCTGTTTTTTTTTTAACAAGTAAATGGTTTAGGTTTATTTATTTATTTTATATTTATTTTAGTTTATTTTATTTTTTATTTTTATTTAGGTTTACTTTTTATTTAGTTTAGTTTACTTATTTTAGTTTATTTATTTTAGTTTAGGTTTTTTATTATAATTTATTTTTTAGGTTTAGGTTTAAGTTTAGGTTTAAGTTTATTTTTTGGTTGAGTTTTATTTCTAATATATTTTTAAGGTTTAGGTTTTATTTTGAATTTTTAATTTTACGTTTAGGTTTTTATTCTATTTTTTTAGGTTTAAGTATGAGGTTTTTATTTTATGTTTTATTTTTTTAGCTTATTTTTAGTTAATTTTATTTTATTTAGTTTAAGTTTAGGTTTAGGTTTTATTTATTTATTTTAACTTAGTTTATTTTTGTTTAGGTTTAGGTTTATTTTATTTTGTTTATTTTATTTTTATTTTAGGTTTAGATTTTTTTTTAGTTTAAGGTTTAGGTTTATTTTTTTTTATTTTAAAGCTTTTTATGTTTATATTTTATGTTTAGGTTTTTCTTTAGTTTTTATTTTATTTTATATTTATTTTAAAGCTAGTTTTTATTTTATTTAGGTTTTTATTATTAGGTTTATTTTATTATTTAATTTAGTATAAGTTTTTATTTATTTTATTTTAGTTCATTTTATTAGTTTTTTTATTTTAGGTTTAGGTTTAGGTTTTGGTTTAGGTTTTACTTTGTTTTATATTTTATTTAGGTTTAGGTTTATTTATATATTTTATTTTTAGGTTTAATTTAGTTTAGGTTTAGGTTTTTAGGTTTTTTGGGTTTAGGTTTTAGGGTTTAGGCTATAGGGTTTAGGAATTTAAGGTTTAAGGTTTATGGATTAGGGTTTAGGGTTTAGTGGGTGTGGGTTTAGATTTAGTTTAGGTTTAGTGGGTTTGTGGTTTTAGGTTTTAATGTTAGGGTGGTTAAGGGTGGGTTTAGGTTTAGGCTTTAGTTTTAGGATTTTAGTTTTATGGTTTAGATTTAGGTTAGTGGGTTTAGGGTTTAAGTGGTTTGAGAGGAGGAGGGTGAGTATAAGGTTTGGTTTAGGGTTTAGTTGTGGGTGGTGGTTAGTTAGGTTTAGACTCCATAATACAATTATAATTATTCTTTCATTGAAGGTTGAATAAGGAGCTCTACTAACCTAAATCCTAAACTCCAACCCTAAACCCTAAACCCTCAACCCTCAACCCTAAAACCCTGAGCCTTAAAACATAAACTAACCCTAAACCCTAAACCCTAAACCTTAAAAACCCTAAACTCTAAAGCCATAACCTTAACCTTAAATCCTAAAACCTTAACTAACCTTAAACCTTAAGCTAACCCCAAATCATAAACCTTAAACCCTAAAAACCCTAAACCCTTAAGCCTAAACACTAAACCTTGAACCCTAAACACTAAATCCTAACCTTAAACCCTAAACCCTAAAACCCTAAACCCTAAACCCTAAACCTCCTAAAACCTAAAACTTAAAACCTAAACCTAAATAAAACCTAAAATAAAATAAAAATTAAAATAAAATAAAACCTAAACTAAAACCTAAACCTAAACCCAAAAATAAAATAAAATAAATTAATAAAATTAAAAAATATATAAAAACTTAAACTAAACTAAAAAAAATAAAATAAACATAAAAATAAAAAACCTAAAAAATAAACTAAAAAAACTAAATAAACAAAAGCAGAAATGTTGAATCTAATTTTGTTCTTTCTGTAAAAAAACCCAAAAACTCTAAACCTTGAACTAAAACTTGAAACCTAAACCTAAAACTTAAACCCTAAACCCTAAACTCAAAAATAAAAATAAATAAACCATAAAACCTCAATACTAAACCCCAAACCCTAAACTATGAACTAACCCTAAACCCAACCCTGAAAAGCTAAAAACCTAAACCTAAACAAAATAAAGCCTAAAGATAAAATTTATAAAAAATCTAAACCAAAATAAAATAAAAACATAAACTAAAACCTGAAACCTAAACCTAAACCTAAAAGGAAAAAAATAAAAATAAAAACTAAACTAAAATAAAATAAATAAAAACCTAAACTAAACTAAAAAAAACCTAAATAAAATAAAAAATAAACCTAAAATAAAAAATAAAATAAAATAAAAACTAAATAAAAACCTAAACCTAAAAAAACCTAAAAATAAATAAAAAATAAAACCATAAACCTTAAACTAAAAAAAACCTAAACCTAAAATAAAAATAAAATAAACTTAAACCTAAACTAAATAAGAATTTAACTAAATAAATAAAACCTAAACCTAAACCTAAATCTAAACCTAACCTAAATAAAATATAATAAATTAAAAATAAACCTTAACCTAAACTAAAAAATAAAAGCTAAAAGTAAACCTGAAAAAAAACATAAAACCTAAACCTAAAAATAAAAAATTAAACCTAAACCTAAAAAATAAAATAAAAACCTAAACCTAAACCTAAAAATAACAAATAAAACTTAAACTTAAAAAGGAAAATAAAAATAAAACTCAATTATAAAATAAACATAAACCTAAACCTAAAACTAAAAAATAAACTAAAATAAAAAACGTAAACTAAAATAAATAAACCTAAAATAGATAAACTAAACTAAATAAAAATAAAAAATAAACAAAATAAAAAAATAAAAAAAACTAAATAAATATAAGAACAAATGTTGAATATGAATTTATTCCCTATTTAAAAGAAACAACCCGAAACCCTAAACCCTAAACTAAAACCTAAACCCTAAACCAAAAACCTAAACCCTAAACCCTAAACCCTAAAACCTAAACCCTAAACCCTAAACTCTAAATCCTAAATCCTAAACCTTGAAACCCTAAACCCTAAACCCTAAACCCTAAACCCTAAAACCTAAACCCTAAACTCTAAATCCTAAACCCTAAACCGTAAACCCTAAACCCAAAAAAAAAGCCTAAACCCTACACCCTAAACTCCAAACCCCATACCTTAAACCCTAAACCCTAAACCCTAAACTAACCCTAAATCCTAAACCTTAAAAAGATATAAACCAAAATCTGAACTAAATAAAACCTAAAATAAAATAAATAAAAATTCAAACCAGAATAAAATAATAAAATAAAATAAAATAAAAACATAAACTAAAAGCTAAACCTATACCTAAACCTAAACATAAATCTAAAAAGAAAATAAAATAAAAAATGAAAAATAATCTAAACTAAAATAAATAAAAAGCTAAACAAAACTAAAAAATAATAAAAAAACTTAAATAAAATCAAAACTAAACCTAGAATAATAAAAAAAAACCTAAAATAAAAAAAATAAAAACTAAGTAAGAACCTAAACTTAAACAATAAACCTAAAAATAAAACCTAAACCCTAAACTAAATCAAAAACCTAAACCTAATATAAAAATAAAATAAACCTAAACCTAAACGAAAATAAACAAAACCTATACCTAAACCTAAAATAAACTAAACCTAAACCTAAACCTAAACTAAATAAAATAAAATAAACTAAAAATAAACCTAAACTTAAAAATAAAACCTAAAATAAAAACCTAAAACATAAACCTAAAAAAATAAAATAAAAACCTAACCTAAACTAAACATAAAAAATAAAAAATAAAATTGAAACCTTAAAAATAAAATATAAATAAAACTAAACTAACAAATAAACTAAAACCTATTCCTAAACCTAAACATAAAAAATAAACTAAAATAAAAAACCTAAACTAAAATAAATAAACCTAAAATAAATAAATTAAACTAAATATAAATCATAATAACCCTAAATCAAAATAAAAAAATAAAATCAACTAAAATAAAAAAAATAAACTAAATAAACCTAAATTGATGAGTTTACTTAATTTAAAAAATAATAAAAAATAAAAAAATAAAAAAACCTAACCCTAAACCATAAACCCTAAAACTAACCATAATCCCTAAACCTACAACCCTAAACCCTAAATCTTAAATCATAAAATCCTTAACACTAAACCCTAAACCCTTAAACCATAAACCCTAAACCCTATACCTTGAACCCTAATCCCTAAACACAAAAACCTACATCCCTAAATCATAAACCCCAAACCCCAAACCCTAAACCCTAAAGCCTAAACCCCAAACCCTAAACCCTAAACCCTAAACTCCAAACCTTAAACCATAAACCCTAAAAACCTAAAAACATAAACCTAAACTAAATAAAACCTAAAAAATTAAGTAAAATAAAATAAAATAAAAATTAAAAAAAAAACTAAAATAAACGAAAGAAAAACCTAAACTAAACTAAAAAAATAAAATAAAAATTAAAAACAAAACTAAAATAAACTAAAGAAAAACCTAAACTAAACTAAAAATAAATAAAATAAACCTAAATAAAAAAACAAAATGTAAAATAAAAATAAAATAAACATAAAAAAATAAAATAAAAACTAAATAAAAACCTAAACTAAAAAAACCTAAAAATAAATAAATAATATAACAAAAACCCAAAACTAAAAAAAAAACTAAACCTAAAATAAACAAAATAAAATAAACCTAAACCTAAACTAAAATAAAGAAAACATAAACCTAAACCTAAAATAAAGCTAAACTCTAAACTAAATAAAATAAAATAAACTAAAAATAAACCTAAATCTAAACTAAAATATAAAAACTAAAATACAAACTATAAAGCTAAACCTAAAAAAGTAAAATAAAACCTAAACCTAAAAATAAAAAATAAAACCTAATCCTAAAATATAATAAAAATAAAATTAAACTAAAAAATAAGCATAAACATAAACCTCAACTTAAAAAATGTACTAAAATAAATAAGCTAAACTAAATAAAATAAAAGATAAACCAAAATAAAAATAAAAAATAAAATAAACTAAAATAAATAAAAAATAAACTAAATAAACCTAAACCTATCAGTTTACTTAACTTAAAAAAACCCTAAACCCTAAACCCTAAATCCTAAACCTTCAACCTTAAACCCTATAACTAACCCTAAACCCTAAACCTACAATCTTAAACACTAAACCCTAAACCTTAAAAACCCAAAAAAAACCCTAAACCCTAAGAAATCCCTAAATCTACAACCCTAAACCCTAAAAACTAAAAACACTTAGCCCTAATGCCAAAAACCATAAACCTTAAAACCCTAAACCCTAAACCATAAACCCTAAACCCTAAAATCCTAAACCTAAACTAAATAAAACTTAAAAATAAAATAAATAAAAAACTTAAACCTAAATAAAATATAAAAATAAAATAAAATAAAAACCTAAACTAAAACCTAAACTAAACTAAAAAAATAAATAAATAAACTAAAATAAATAAAAGATAAAATAAACTAAAAATAAAATAAACTAAATAAAAAACTAAAAAAATAAAACTAAACTAAAATAAATAAAAACCCTAAAAAATAAAATAAACCTAAATAAAATAAAATAAAATAAAAAAAACTAAAATAAACTAAAAAAATAAAACCTAAACCTAAAAAATAAAAAAATAAAGCTAAACCTAAATAAATAAAATAAAACTAAAAGTAAATGTAAACCTAAAATAAAATAAACCAAAATAAAAACTGAACTATAAACATAAAAATAAAATAAAATAAAAAAAAATAGAATCAAAACTTAAAATAAAAATAAAATAACTAAAATAAACCTAAACCTAAACCTAAACTTTAAAAAAAAACTAAAATAAAATTCCTAAACTAAAAAAAATAAACCTATAATAAATAAATTAAACTAATTAAAACTAAAAAATAGACATAAATAAAAATTAAAAATAAAATAAATTAAAATAAATTAAAATAAATTAAAATAAAAAAATAAATTAAATAAACTAAATAACCCTAAACCTATCGATTCACTTAATTTAAAGAAATTCCTAAACCCTAAGCTAACCCTAAACCCTAAACCTTAAAAGTAAAAAAAAAACTTAAACCTACAGGTTTACTTAATTTAAAAATAAACCTAAATTAAAACCTGAACCATAAATCAAAAATCTATACCCTAAACCCTAAACCCGAAACTAACCCTATACCGACAACCCTAAACCCTAAAAACTAAAAACCCTAAGCCCTAAACCCTAAAACCGTAAACCCTAAAACCCTAAACCCAAAACCCAAAACCCTAAACCCTAGACCCTAAAAACCTAAACCTAAACTAAATAAAACCTAAATATAAAATAAATAAAAAACCTAAACCTAAATAAAAAAAAATAAAAAAAAATGAAAAATTAAACTAAAACCTAAACCTAAACCTAAAAATAAAATCAAATTACCTAAAAAAAATAATTATTAACCTAAAATAAATTAAAAAAACAAAATAAACCGAAGCTTAAAAAACCTAAAGAAAATGAAAACTAAATGCAAAATAAAAATAAAATATACCTAAAAAAATAAAATAAAAATTAAATAAAAACCAAAACATAAGAAAACCTAAAAATAAATAAAAAATAAAACCTAAACCCTAAAGGAAAAAAAACCTAAACCTAAAATAAAAGTATAATAAACAAAATAAAATAAACCTAAACCTAAACTAAAATAAATAAAACCAAAGCCTAAACCTAAAATAAACCAAACCTAAACCTAAACCTAAACTAAATAAAATAAAATAAACCAAAAATAAACTTAATAGTAAACTAAAAAATAAAATCTAAAAATAATCCTAAAATAAAAACCTAAACCTAAACTTAAAAATAAAAAATAAAATCTAAACCTAAAAAATAAAATAAAATAAATCTCAACTAGAAATTAAACCTAAACCTAAAAAAAAAACTAAAATAAAAAATCTAAATTAATAAATATACCTAAAATAAATAAATAAATAGACCTAAACCCTAAACCGTGAACTAAAACTTGAAACCTAAACTTAAACATAAACCATAAACCCTAAACCCTAAACCCTAAACCATAAACCCTAAACCCTAAAACCATAAACCCCAAACCCTAAACACTAAACTTTAAACCATAAACCCTAAACCTAAAAAAACCATAAAACCTAAATCTTAAACCATGAACTAACCCTAAACCTTAAACTAACCCTAAACCTAACCCTGAAAAGCTAAAAACCTAAACCTAAACAAAATAAAGCCTAAAAATAAAATTAATAAAAAATCTAAACCAAAATAAAATAAAAACATAAACTAAAACCTAAAACCTAAACCTAAACCGAAACGTAAAAAGAAAAAAAATAAAAATAAAAACTAAGCTAACATAAAATAAATACAAAACCCAAACTAAATAAAAAAATAAAAAACCTAAATAAAATAAAATATAAATCTAAAATAAAAATAAAATAAACCTAAACTAAAATAAAATAAAAACTAAATAAAAACCTAAAAATAAATAAAAAATAAAACCTAAACCTTAAACCAAAAAAACCCTAAACCTAAAATAAATATAAAATAAACCTAAAATTAAACTAAAATAAATAAAACCTAAACCTAAACATAAAATAAACTACACATAAACCTAAACCTAACCTAAATAAAATATAATAAATTAAAAATAAAAAATAAAACCTAAAAATAATCCTAAAATAAAAACCTAAACCTAAGAAAATAAAATAAAAACCTAAACCAAAACCTAAAAAATAAAAAATAAAACCTAAACCTAGAAAATAAAATAAAAACCTAAACCTAAACCTAAAAAAATAAAATAAAACCTAAACCTAAAAATGAAAATAAAAATAAAACTTAACTAAAAAATAAACATAAACCTAGACCCTAAATTAAAAAATAAATTAAAATAAAAAACCTAAACTAAAATAAATAAACCTAAAATAGATAAACTAAATTAAATAAAAATAAAAAATAAACATAAATAAATAAAATAAAATAAACTAAATAAATAAACGAAGAAATGTTTAATATGAATTTGTTCTCCATTTAAAAGAAAAAATTGAAAAACACAAAACCCTAAATTAAAACTTGAACCCTAAACCAAAAACATAAACCTTAAACCCTAAACCCTAAATCCTAAACTCCAAAATCCAAACCCTAAACCCTAAATCCTAAACCCTAAACTAACACTAAATCCTAAACCCTAAAAAGCTATAAAACAAAATCTAAACTAAATAAAACCTAAAAAATAAAATAAATAAAAAATTTTAAACAAAAATAAAATAATAAAATAAACTAAAATAAAAACATAAACCAAAACCTAAACCTATACCTAAACCTAAACAAAAAACTAAAAAGAAAATAAAATAAAAAATGAAAACTAATCTAAAATAAAATAAATAAAAACCTAAACTAAACTAAAACAAATAAAAAACTTAAATAAAATCAAAACTAAACGAAAAATAATAAAAAAATAAACCTAAAATAAAAATAAAAAATAAAAACTAAGTAAGAACCTAAACTTAAATAATAAACTTAAAAATAAAACCTAAACCCTAAACTAAATTAAAAACCTAAACCTAAAATAAAAAGAAAATAAACCTAAACCTAAACTAAAATAAACAAAACTTATAACTAAACCTAAACCTAAACCTAAACTAAATAAAATAAAATAAAATATAAATAAACCTAAACCTAAACTAAAAAATAAAACCTAAAATGAAAACCAAAAACCTAAACCTAAAAAAATAAAATAAAAACCTAAATTAAACATAAAAATAAAAAATAAAACTGAAACCTTAAAAATAAAATAAAATTAAAACTAAACTAAAAAATAAATCAAAACATATTCCTAAACCTAAACATAAAAAATAAACTAAAATAAAAAACCCAAACTAAAATAAATAAACTAAACTAAACATAAATCAAAATAACCCAAAATCAAAATAAAAAATAAAAACAACTAAAATAAATAAAAAATAAACTAAATAAACCTAAACTGATGAGTTTACTTAATTTAAAAAATAAAGAAACCCAAACCCTAAACCCTAAACCCTAAAACTAACCGTAATCCCTAAACCTACAACCCTAAACCCTAAATCCTAAACCCTAAAAATACTAAACCCTAAACCCTTAAACCATAAACCCTAAACCCTAAACCCTAAACACAAAAACCTACAACCCTAAATCATAAACCCTAAACCCGAAACCCTAAACCCTAAAGCCTAAACCCCAAACTCTAAACCCTAAATCGTAAAACCCAAAAACATAAAAACCTACAGCTAAACTAAATAAAACCTAAATATTTTAAAAAAAAATAAAAAAACCAAAAGTTAAATTAATTAATAAAAATAAAATTAATAAAAACCTAAATTAAAACCTAAAGCTAAACCTAAACCTAAACATAAACCTAAACCTAAAAATAAAATAAAATAAAAAATAAATTTAAAACTAAAATAAACTAAAGAAAAACCTAAACCTAAACTAAAAAATAAAACCTAAAATTGAAACTATAAAATTAAACCTAAAACAGTAAAATAAAACTTAAACCTAAAATTAAAAAATAAAGCCTAATCCTAAAATATAATAAAAATAAAACTAAACTAAAAAATAAACATAAACATAAACCTAAACCTAAAAAAATGTACTATAATAAATAAACCTAAAATAAATAAGCAAAATAAAATAAAAATAAAAGATAAACCAAAATAAAAATAAAAAATAAAATAAACTAAAATAAATAAAAAAGAAAACTAAATAAACCTAAACTGTCAGTTTACTTAATTTAAAAAAATACCTTAAACCCGAAACCATAAACCCTAAACCCTAAATCCTAAACTTTAAACCCTAAACCTACAACCTTAAACCATAAACTCTAAACCCTAAAAAACCCTAAACACTAAGCTATCCTTAAACCTACAAACCTAAACCCTAAAAACTAAAAACCCTTAGCTCTAAACCCTAAAATGTTAAACCTTAAAACCCTAAACCCTAAACCCTAATCCCCTAAATAAAATATAAAAATAATAAAAAAAACCTAAACTAAAACCTAAACCTAAACCTAAAAATAAAATCAAATAAATTAAAATAAAGTAATTAATAACCTAAACTAAACTAAATAAAATAAAATAAACCTTAAAATAAAAAACCTAAAGAAAATAAAAACTAAATGTAAATTAAAAATAAAATAAAACTAAAAAAATAAAATAAAAACTAAATAAAAACCTAAACCTAAAAAAAAATAAAAAATAAAATCTAAACCCTAAAGAAAAAAACCCTAAACCTAAATTAAAAAAAAAATTAAATAAACCTAAACATAAACTAAAATAAACTAAATTAAAATAATTAAAACCTAAGCCCAAGCCTAAAACAAACTAAACCTAAACCTAAACTAAATAAACTAAATTAAACTAAAAATAAACCTAATCCTAAACTAAAAAATAAAATCTAAAAATAAACCTAAAATAAAAACTTAAACTCTAAACATAAGAAAAGAAAATAAAAACCTAAGCATAAACCTAAAATAAAAAATAAAATTAGAACCTAAAAAATAAACCTAAACCTAAACCTAACTTTAAAAAAATAAACTAAAATAAAAATCTTAAATTAAAATAAATAAACTTATAATAAATAAATTAAACTAATTTATAATAAAAAATAAACATAAATAAAAATTAAAAATAAAATAAACTAAAATAAATAATAAATAAATTATATAACCCTAAACCTATCAGTTTACTTAAAAAAAAAAAACCTAAACCCTAAGCTAACCCTAAACCCTAAACATTAAAAGTAAAATAAGAAAACCTTAAACCTACAGGTTTACTTAATTTAAAAATAAACCTAAACTAAAACCTGAACCTTAAATAAAAAATCTATACCCTAAACCCTAAACCCTATGCTAACCCTAAAACCTAAAATCCCTAAGCCCTAAACCCTAAAACTGTAAACCCTAAAACCCTAAACCCTAAACCCTAAACCATAAACCCTAGACCCTGAAAACCTAAACCTAAACTAAATAAAACCTAAATATAAAATAAATAAATAAACCTAAACCTAAATAAAATAAAAAAATTAAAATAAAATAAAAACCTAAACTAAAACCTAAACCTAAACCAAAAATAAATCAAGTAAACTAAAATAAAATAATTAATAACCTAAACTAAACTAAAAAAACAAAATAAACCTAAGAATAAAAAGCCTAAAAAACATAAAAACTAAATGTAAAATAAAAATAAAATATACCTAAAAAAATAAAATAAAAATTAAATAAAAACCAAAACCTAAGAAAAATAAAACCTAAACCCTAAAGAAAAAAAACCTAAACATAAAATAATATATAATAAACAAAATAAAATAAACCTAAACCTAAACTAAAATAAATAAAACCAAAAGCCTAAATAAAAAATAAACTAAACTTAAACCTAAACCTAAACTAATTAAAATAAAATAAACCAAAAATAAACTTTATCCTAACCTAAAAAATAAAATCTAAAAATAATCCTAAAATAAAAACCTAAAATATAAACATAAAAAAATAAAATAAAAACCTAAACCTAAACCTAAAAATAAAAAATATTATCAAAACCTAAAAAAAATAAAAAATAAATCTCAACTAAAAAATAAACCTAAACTTAAACCTAAACCTAAAGAAAAATAAACTAAAATAAAAAACCTAAATTAAAATAAATAGGCCTAAAATAAATAGACCTAACCCCTAAGCCGTGAATTAAAACCTGAAACCTAAACCTATAACTTAAAGCCTAAACCCTAAACCCTCAACCCTAAAACCCTAAACCCTAAACCCTAAACCCTAAACCCTAAACCCTAAACCCTAAACCATAAACCCTAAACCCTAAAACCATAAACCCTAAACCCAAAAAAAAAAAACCATAAAACTTAAATCCTAAACCCCATACCCTAAACCATGAACTAACCCTAAACCTCAAACTAAACCTAAAACCTAACCTTGAAAAGCTAAAAACCTAAACCTAAATAAAATAAAGCCTAAAAATAAAAATAATAAAAAATCTAAACCAAAATAAAATATAAACATAAACTAAAACCTAAAACATAAACCTAAACCTAAACCTAAAAAGAAAAAAAAATAAAAATAAAAACTAAACTAACATAAAATAAATAAAAACCCAAACTAAATAAAAAATTCAAAAACCTAAATAAAATAAAAAATAAACCTAAAATAAAAGTAAAATTAAATTAAATAATATAATATAAAAACTAAATAAAAACCTAAACCTAAAAAAAACCTAAAAATAAATAAAAAATAAAACATAAACCTTAAACTAAAAAAAAAAATCTAAACCTAAAATAAAAATGAAATAAACCTAATCCTAAACTAAAAAAAATTTAAACTAAAATAAATAAAACTTAAACCTAAACCTAAAATAAACTAAACCTAAACTTAAACCTAACCTAAATAAAATATAATAAATTAAAAATAAACCTAAACCTAAACTAAAAAAATAAACCTAAAAATAAACCCAAATAAAATAAAACCTAAACCTAAGAAAATAAAATAAAACTTAAACCTAAACCTAAAATAAAAATAAAACCTAAACCTAAAAAAAAAATAAAATAAAATTGAAACCTAAACCTAAAATAAAAAAATAAAACCTAAACCTAAAAGAAAATAAAATAAAACTCAACTAAAAATAAACATAAACTTAAACCTAAAACCAAAAAAAAATAAACTAAAATAAAACCTAAACTAAAATAAATAAACCTAAAATAAATTAAGTTAAAAATAAAAATAAACATAAATAAAAAAATAAAATAAACTAAATCAAATAAAAAATAAACTAAATAAATAAAAGAAGAAATGTTGAATATGAATTTGTTCTCTATTTAAAAGAAAAACCCCAAAAACCTAAACAAAAGCCTGAACCCTAAACCAAAAACCTAAACCTTAAACCCTAAGCCCTAAACCCTGAAACCTTAAATCCTAAACCTAAACCCTAAAACCTAAACCCTAAACCCTAAATCCTAAACCCTAAACCCAAAAAAAGTCTAAATCCTAAACCCTAAACTCCAAACCCCAAACCCTAAACCCTAAAGTAACCCTAAACCCTAAACCCTTAAAAGCTATAAACTAAAATCTAAACTAAATAAAACTTAAAAATAATATAAAACTTTAAATCAAAATAAAATAAAAAAATAAAATAAAATAAAAAGATAAACTAAAACCTAAAAATATACCTAAACCAAAACATAAACCTAAAAGGAAAATAAAATAAAAAATAAAAACTAATCTAAAATAAAATAAATAAAAACCTAAATGAAACTAAAAAAAATAAAAAACTAAAATAAAATCAAAACTAAACCTAAAATAAAAAAAATAAAAACTAAGTAATAACTTAAACTTAAACAATAAACTTAAAATTAAAACCTAAACCCTAAACTAAATCAAAAACCTAAACCTAAAATAAAAATAAAATAAACCTAAACATAAACTAAAATAAACAAATCCTATACCTAAACCTAAAATGAACTAAACCTAAACCTAAACCTAAACTAAATAAAATAAAATAAAATAAACTAAAAATAAACCTAAACCTAAACTAAAAAATAAAACCTAAAATAAAAACCTAAAACCTAAATTAAAAAAATAAAATAAAAACCTAAACTAAACATAAAAATAAAAAATAAAATTGAAACCTTAAAAATAAAATATAAATAAAACTAAACTAAAAAATAAACCAAAACCTAATCCTAAACCTAAACATAAAAAATAAACTAAAATAAAATACCTTAACTAAAATAAATAAACCTAAAATAAATAAACTTAACTAAATATGAATAAAAATAACCCTAAATCAAAATAAAAAATAAAATAAACTAAAATAAATAAAAAATAAACTGTATCAACCTAAACTGATGAGTTTACTTAATTTAAAAAATAATAAAAAATAAAAAATAAAAAATAAAAAAACCCTAACCCTAAACCTACAACCCTAAACCCTAAATCCTAAATCCTAAAATCCTAAACCATAAACCCTAAAGCCTTAAACCATAAACCCAAAACCCTAAACCTTGAACCCTAAACCCTAAACACAAAAACCTACAACCCTAAAACATAAACCCTAAACCCTAAAGCCTAAACCCCAAACCCTAAACCCTAAACCATAAACTCAAAACCCTCTCTTTATGCTCCTCTCGCAGCTTTCTGGTGGAGGTTTTCGTAATTGTCGCTTCTCTCAGGCGCTTCTCGCCTAAGCACGATATCGGCTCCCCATATGTGATGTCCTTCGATCAGAGCAATGGTGAAGGCTGGTCTCAAACCCCCATCGCTCTCGACCGACGTGTTTCTCCGACTACAAGTTTTCCTGATTCACACACCTAATGCACCTATTGTTAAATCATTCAAAGATGCTCTATCGTAAGATGTCTAGCTAATGCTTTAATCTCATTTTGACATCTTATTGTGGATTGCGAATGTGTTCGATGTGGATGTTGAGAAACTTGCTAAGCCCTTCGAAGTTCGCTTTGGTGGGTAAATTCCTTAGACCGACTCTTGATAATATTCGCTCCTTCATTCATAGTTTAAAATTATCGGTACTTTCTATCTGATCCTCACACATTCTTATTCAACTCTCAAATGATTTAGATTACTGGGTTTTCTCTTGTCGCTCATACTTTGTGCATAATTGTCAAAAATGCTATTGAAATGGTCGCCCCTCTTTGATGTCAAAGAGGAATCTCCCATTGTCCCTCTTTGGCTTGCTTTTCCTAACATGTGAATACACTATGTCACTCATCAAGTTTTGTTTGCTATTGGCATCCTTTTTGGTAGGCCTCTCCAAATAGACCAAGCAACAGCCACTAGATCTAGGCCATCTATCACTCGTATTCTCGTTGAGATAGACATCACAAAAAAATATCCCAAAGAGGTTTGGATTGGCTCCAAAAAATTTGGATATAGTCAAAAAGTTGAATTCAAAAATTTTCTAGTCTTTTGCACTCACTGTAAGATTCATGGGCATGATCACTCAGAATGCTTTGTGCTTCATCCTAATCTCAGAAAAAATTTACCACAGAATATGAATACCATTAATTGAACTAGGAAAACCACTACTCTAGCATATGTGCCTAAAAATACTCAAAAGAACCTCTCCTCCCTACACCTCCCATCTATCTAGTGGAAAACACTGACCTTGGTACTAAAACCATTGAGGGTGTGATGATACCAATGGCAATTTACCTAACCTCACCCTCTATAACTGGTTTCCCATGATAGTTCTTGCTTCATTTAAATCCTACGAAAATCTGAATGGTAGCCTTATATTGGACACCCAATTAAACAATTTGAATTGGAATCATATAATGGACCAAAACAATGATGACCCTATGGCTTCAAAACATATTGAGAAAGATATTTGTATTATGAATGGTGCCAGAACTTCCCCATCTATTTCACTTCAGAGTGATAATCAATTGAACCTAATTTCTCACACTCTATCCGATACGGAAGAAGGTGAAATCCCTCTTCTAAAACATTGATAGATTCTCTACTATTAGACCCAAAATCAATCACTTTCTGATGGAGATAATTTGGATTCTGATAGACCCTTTCAAATTTTTAAAAACAAAAAACCTACAAAACAAAATTTTCTAATAATAACCCCACTAGAACCACTCACTCTTCTTTCACCCCACACAAGTAATGTGTCATCATTTCTCTCCTCTCTTTCCTTTCTTTTTTCCTTTTCCCTTTTGGTTGTCCCCTTATGATTAATTTTCTTATTTGGAATATCCGGGGTTGTGGGTCTCTTCCGGTCCACAGTCGTGTTAGGAGTCTTTGTCGTGTTCATAATATCAAGTTACTTGTTCTTATTGAACCTTTTATTAATTCTTCTAAGATTGCTTTTGTCGCTAGATCCCTTGGTTTTCATAATTTCTTCTTCAATCTTAATAATAAAATTTGGTGCTTTTGGCACAACTCCATCACCATTTCCATCATTGATGATCTTGACCAATTGGTTAATGTCAAAATCTCCTTAGGTGACTTATCGGCTTTTGGCTCTTTTATCTATGCTTCTTGTAATGGTAGGAACATCCTTTGGAATCACTTACGCACCTTCACTTCTTGCTAACCTACCTGGTTGGTTGGAGGTGATTTCAATACTATCATAGCTAGTTGAAGAAGGGGAGGATGTTCTCCTAACCTTCATTCCATGGAGGACTTCTCAAATATGATCCTTGATTGCAATCGACATTGGTTTCACTGGGTCTAACTTCACATGGCATAACTCTAGACTTTGGCAATGTCTTGATAGGACCCTCTTTAATTCTCTTTGGATCAATCAGTGGTCTACTACCATTGTTGAGCATTTGAGCAGAACTTTGTCTGACCATGCTCCTCTTTTTATTTCCTTCAAAAATCCCCCCCTAACCCATCTACTCCCTCTCCTTTCAGATTTTAAAATATGTGCACCCAACATAGTGACTTCACCAATGTCATTCTCACTAATTGGATGTCCCCTATTTTCCTGGATAATTCTGTTAAAGGTATGACTCGTCTTTGGCTTAAGCTTAAAAGACTTAAACAAAATCTCAATTGGTGGAACAAACACATTTTTAAAAACCTTTTCACAAATCTTAAAGCTATGGAACAAGAGGTTTGTTCTCTTGAAGAGGCTGTCTCCACTGATCCCAGTAAACTTGAGGAGTTGAACATTGCCAAGAATAACTTGGTTAATTATCAAAACATGGAAGAAACCTATTGGTCAAAAGCCGTAAGCAAACATATTCTGGTGACGTAAACACCGGTATTTTCATGCCATTTGTAATAACGGAAAGCCTTAAACTCGATTAAGAAAATTAAGAACTCTAATGGTGAATGGATAGATATAATGATACTAAGGATTCAATTATACATCATTTCCAAACTTTATTAAATTCTAATCCGTTGTTGGGAACTTTATCAAACACCCATCTTATCCCTTCTATGATTAACAGTGAGGATAATCATTTAATCACTATGTGTCCTTCCGAAGAGGAGATTAGTAATACTCTTAAGAACATGAACAACGACTCATTCTTTGACTACGACCCACTTCTTTCAACATTGTTGGCCATTTATTAAAACTGATCTAGTTGATGATGTTATTGATTTCTTTGATGGCAATCCTATTCCCAAATACTTTTCAATCACTTCTATTGTCCTTATTTCCAAAACTAACAATCCTGAATCTTGGGGCGATTTTAGATTGATTAGCCTTTTCACCTTTTTTCAAAAACTCATTGCTAAATTAATAAATAATAGGCTTAGCCCTGTGCTTCCTAAAATCATCTCACCAAACCAAACTGGTTTTGTTAAACACAGAGCAATATCGGATAATATTCTTCTTGCTCAAGAGCTGGTTCATGACATTGATGTCCCTTCTAGAGGCAACATCTTATTCAAACTAGACATCGCTAAAGCCTTTAACAATCTCTCATGGGATTTTCTCTTTCAAATCGAATTTGTTTGGTTTTTCGATAGTTTTATCCGATTATAAAAGGTGTATCAGAATGTCTAGTTTTTGGTTATCATGAATGGTGAGTCCATAGGTTTCTTTCCTTCTAGCCATGGTTTGAGGCAAGGTGACCCACTATCACCTTCTCTTTTTATCATCGCTATTGAATACCTGTCAAAGAGCCTTAATGATCTTTTCACTAGTAATCCTAATATGTCTTTTAAAACTCATGGAGGTTTCCCTATTTCTCATCTTAACTTTGCAGATGATTTCATTATCTTCTGCAACGGCTCCCTTCAACATGTTAAAACCATTAAGAACCTCCTAAATGATTTTGGTAAAGTTAGTGGTCTTTTCTTAATATTCCTTCAACTAAGATTCCTCCTAATAGACTTAACCAAATATCCGAATTACTAATTTTAAGCAAAACCAACTCCTCTTAATTACCTTGGGGCTCAGCTCTTTAAAGGCCAAAAAGATCACACCTTTTGATGATCTAATTCAAAAATTTCTAGCAAAATCTCTTGGGAATTTCATTTACTCTCTCTTTGGTGGTAGGCTTACCTTGATCAAGAGCATTCTAAATTCCATGCCTATATACCTTCTTCAAACCATTGTGCCTACCACCCCATCAATCAATAGAATTGAGCTCTTAAACAAATTTTTTTGGGGAACCAATACCTCCTCTAAAAGAATGCACTGTCATCTTGGTCTAAAAGTTGTGGTACCTTGAAGAGGGAGGTGGATGTAAATCCATCAAAGAAGTTATCAATGCCTTCTCCTACAAACTTTGGTGGAATTTTAGAGCAAAAATAGTCTTTGGGCGAATTTCATGACTTCTAAATATTGCCAGGGTAAACATCCTCTCATTTGTCCCTTTAAATCAGGTGATTCTCCTGTGTGGAGAAGACTTTGTTCTGTCAAATGGGATGTAATCCTTAATTTTTGGGGCATAAACTCGGCAATTCCTTCTTTTGGCAAGACAACTGAGTGGTTGTGGATCCATTGATGACTTACTCTACACTCACTCCGCTATTAGAGTTAATTCATTCGCAAAACCACAAGTGGAACACTAGTAAGATTATCGATTCTATTCCTTCCACTCTTTTAAATATGATTAATAACATTCCTATCACTCCTAACAATCATGATCAGATTATCTTTAAGCTATCTCATAATGGGGATTTCAACCTTAAAAATGTGTGGCTTCACACTAAAGACACTCAAGATTCTTCTATTGTGTTCTCCAAAATTTGGAATAACAATATCCCCTTCTTACTCTTCTAACTTAATCCTTAAAACTTTATTCTGACTCTTCTTTGTGGGGTAAAGGGTTTTATTTACCCTCTAAATGTCAATGTTGTTCTCATATTGAGAATGTTAACCATGTTTTTGTTAATGGGGCTATTGCCTCTAAAATTTGGATTTAGTATGACGATCTATTTAACACTGTCAATTTTAATTGTTCTTCTACTTTATATCAACTTCTTGAAGTTTACTTTGATAATGCAATTAAAGGTCATATTAAAATCATAATCGCCATTACTCTTATTTGGTTCATATGGATGGACCGAAATGAAGCTAAACATTGTGAGATTCGTATGAATCACATGAGGATTATTGCTAGAACTAAAAACAAAATTTGTGACTTGTTTAAAGCCAATTTAATTCATCACAAATATTTTAAAGGTCAAATTTGAAGCCAATAAACTGGCCTCAACCTTCCGACCTTACTATCGAAATGATAGAATGGTTTTTTGGAAAAAACCTCTTGATCATATTATTAAAATTAATACCGATGGCTCGCCTCTCATAATGGCTCGGTTATGGAAGCATTTTCGGGATTCTAAGGGTATAGTCCTATGTGCATTTGCTTATCCCCTTATTTCCAGCAATGTCCCTTATACTGAGCTTATGGCAGTCCACAAACCTCTAGAAATTTGTCTTCAAAATGGCTGGCTCAATATTTGGATAGAGGTTGACGTTCATCTATTGATTGACCTTTTGACTTCTACCAATATGAGCAACGCTTATTTATACTACCTCCTCAAGCAAACTAGGGCTCTTCTCTCTCAACTAAATTTTACCATCACTCATGTTTGGCATGAAGGTAACTCCTGTGCTGATTACCTTGCAAATTTGGGTGCAAGATTAGACAGTATCATCTTCTTTGATCAATTTACATTACCCAAATACTTGTGTGTGCGTTAACTTGGACAATTCGGCTTCCTTACCTCTAATTCCCTCGCCTCCCTTTTTTACGGTTTTCTGTTTCCTTGTGTTCTTTATGGATACTCCTCATAGATATCATTGTCTTGTGCTCTTTGCCATGACTTGTGCCTTTACCCCTTCTCCTTTAGTTGGAAGAATTTTTTGGCATTTACAATATTATGATGTTGAACTATATGCACATCAATATCTTGAATTGGAATCCAGCCTTGTGTTACCGTATCTTGGTTTTATAACGCAATCCCACTTGGGACTTTAATTTCAATGATACATTCATTTCTAAACCGAGAGAATTAACCATTGGAGGAAGTTATCTATTTTGATGGGCTTAGATTTTAGTACTAACTTCTTTAACCAATTTTTTCTCTCTGGCAATATGGCTTGGAGCATTGCTACTACCTATGTTGCTTCTAGGCAATGGATTAGTGTGCATTATGCTAGTTGTAGTTTTTATTTTGATGATGCTTACATTCCTTGGGACTCTTTTCTCCTTAAAGGCCTAATTCATAAAGGTTTCAACACTTATGCTGAAAGGATTTTGGTTGGCTGTTGGGCTACAGGACTTTCTGTACAGCCGGCTGTCCTTGCTAATATAATGCCTAACCTCACCATGCTTTCCTGCAAGGGAAAAAATTGTAATACCCTGGTCTCTTTTAATGGTTATTTTGGTCTGAAATCCTTGTACTGGAATGGATTGGGCTTAATTACTTTTTGGGTTTTGGAGGTTTGCTGCCATGGTTGTTTGTTGATTTGTTTGTTGATTTGGTTTTTTAATCCCTTTGGGTTCGGGCTGCTGCAGATTTTTTCTGCTGCTGCTTCTCCCAATTTTCCTAAACTTGATTTTTGGCATCTTGTCTGCTACTGTCTTACCAAGTTCTGGTTTTGGACCTTTATTGTCTTAAAATTCCTGCTTGGTAATCTTCTATCCCCTGCAGGAATGGATTTCCTTGTTGGCTGCTCCTTTTGGTTCTTACTGTGTTTACCCTCCCCTTTCTGTTTCATTTTTGCTCTTGTTGTTAACATTTGGGTTGATGTTGGACTTTACTTCAATTGTTTTCACCCTTCATGCTTTGAGGTGATCATGAAAATCCTGAAGACCATTCTACTCTTCTGCTTATATGTAATCAATGGTCTATCCTATATGCCTACTGATTATGAATGTCAATATCCTTGGCAATACTGGCTTAATGTGACAAAGCAAACTGCTACTGAACTATTTGCTCTTAGGACTACTATTGAGCACCTTTTGATTGCAATTTTCTTTATTGCTATTATTTTGCTGACTGGGATATCCCATGGCTACATTAATATCTCATTGCAGGAAAGGAATTGTGTTATTTTTTTCAATATTTGTCTTCTTGTTTCTAGTTTTGCTTTCCATGATCAGCAGGTTTGGAGTTATTCAAGGGACTATCATTGTGCATCTGCTGAGGTTATGAGTGTTAACAGTAAATATGTCCATACTGCTATTTTTTGGAATGCTGATTTCCTTGCCAGAAAACTTCTTTGTTTTTCTTTTGGTTTTGATGCTAACACAGGATGTTGTTGCTTTTTTATCTTGTTGTTCTCCCATCCTATGCTACGATTGGAATATGCACAACTTGAAGCTCATTTCTTTGTTATGCTTGGAATTAATAAATGATTTATCTTATATGCATAATTGGGTTATTGATCTACCGACTGGTTATTATTATCATTATCCTAAGCAGAATTGGATTATGGTAACTAAGCATCTTGATACTGATCTGATTTCACTGAATGTCACTTACTGGATAGGCTTATGGTGGGGAGCCATTCATTATCTATCCTTTCCTTTATCTATATATGTTTATGGGTGGACTCTTGCCCAGCTTGTCAGTTTTAAATGCCTTGTTTGTTGGTTGATGATTAATACTTATGGCAAGCTAGGCGGATCTTGTTTTGGTTGTCTCTTGTCTTGGAGATTTACTGCCTTGTTATATCTTGACACCTCAATTGGCTCCATCTTTGTTGGTTGTAGATTTTCAGGGTCATATGCTCTAAAAGCTTTTTCTGACATTGCTGTCCTGATGGTGATGATTTTTGGTGACTTTTGTCTGAGTTGCTGCCTTCAGGATAACTGTTCTTATGCTTTATTTATTTGGTTATCTACTAGTGTCATGTCTACTCTGATTGAGGAGTTTTATGGCCAATTTGCTATCTTTTCCTGGCTTGGATGTTGCTGTCTCAACTGCTGCTATTTTCTGAATTCTAATGTTGAGACCCATCTCAATCCACTTGTTGATTCTTTGAATGGCGGGTTCAAATGTTGCATTAGCTGTTTGGCTATTGGGTTTGGCTTTCTAAATGCTCATGCAGTTTATCTCCTATTTCCGATCCGCATTACCTGCTGTTGTCCTTATTCCTACCTAGTTTCTGATAGGTTGGTGCAGTCTTATGCGATGTCAATTCTGAAAGAGAGATATTATGATCAGTTTAGTCCCTTCCTATCTTGGATGTTGTTGTCTTTTGCTGTCTTGTTTTCTGGGTTGATTGTCGATCTGGATTATCTGAATTGTGGCCCTGAAACGCTATTTTCTTTGCTTTTTCTTGGGTGCTAATTTTAGATGGTTGCAGTCCATTTTCTGTGTTTAGCTATGCTGTGTTGCCTTTTGATGCCTTCTTTTCTGGGCTGATTGTTGATCTGGATTATCTGAATTGTGGCCCTGATTACTGGGTGCTAATTTCAGTTGGTTCCAGTCCATTTCCTATGTTGAGCTATGCTATGTTGCCTTTTCTATCTTGTTTTGGCGATTGCTGGATTATCAATTGTAGCCGAACATTGCTATTGAGCCGCTCCGCTTTTCTTGGGCTCTAACTGCTTTACTGGGTGCTACTTTTAGTTGGTTGCAGTCCACTTCCTATGTTGAGCTATGCTGTCTTCCTTTACTATTGCTTTTCTCCAGGATATTAATAAGGGGGTTTGTTTCCTGGACTGTTTCATACCCTGAAAGCTTCATTTGTATATCATATGATTGGGATGGTGTTAATTATAGGCTCATTGACTTGATTAGCGGAATTTCACCGTCTCCTCAATTTTCTTGTGGAGGGATTGTATCTTTGGATTGCTTTCTTTCTTGAAATGGCTATTGATGAGATTCTCGCTAAGATGGCTCACTCTCTTATGTTTATGTATTCTCATGTCAAGATGCATATGTTGATGATATTTTCTTGAATGAGACTCCATCCTTCGACTCTTAGCAATTCTCTATATACTTTAGATAAGATATTGATTAGGTTTTGCGTAGTAAAGCTCACAAGAATATCAACAACCTGGGTGCTACCTTCTCATAGGTTTGTTGGCTATGATGGTGATGATCTCACTCCCTATTGGTTCGGTAGCTCATGTGATGTAACCCTTAAGTTTGGATGCTCATACTTGCATCGCCACAGATGTGATTGAGCCTGAGCCTTCTCTATCACAATTCCTTACTATCATACTCATATTATATTGTTTTCTTCAAACTTTATGTCTATGTTACCTTAACTGTCCTAATCTCCCTCTTATTATAACTTTGCAAGTGATTCTCTCTCCTTCTTTTGCTGGTCTGCTCCAGATTATCATGCATTCCCACATCCTCCAGAGCATTGGCTTTATTCTTATTTTAGCTTATTATGTTAACCATCTTGTATCTTTTGATTGTTTTTATGCTTTCTTTTACTCTTGGATGTACTTAGATGATTTACTCCTTAGGGTGTAGCTCTTTGAGCAGTTCTAGAGTTTATCCCCTTTTAAGGACCTTGTTACCCTCTTTTTGTGGCAATAAAATATCCTTACATGGGCTTCCTTAAAAAAAAAAAAAAAAAAAAAAAAAAAACCCTAAACCCTAAACTCCAAACCCTAAACCGTAAACCCCAAAAACCTAAAACCCTAAACCTAAACTAAATAAAACCTAAAAATTTAAAAAAAAAATAAAAAAACCTAAAGCTAAGTTAATTAAAAAAATGAAATTAATAAAAACCTAAACTAAAACCTAAAGGTAAACTAAACCTAAACTTAAACCTAAACCCAAAAATAAAATAAAAAAAAATAAAAACAAAACTAAAATAAAATAAGGAAAAACCTAAAATAAGCTAAATAAAATAAAATAAACCTAAAAATAGAAAACCTAAATAAAAACAAAACATAAAATATAAATAAAATAAACCTAAAATAAAATAAAATAAAAACTAAATAAAAACCTAAACCTAAAAAATAAACCTAAAAATAAATAAATAAAACAAAAACCCTAAACTAAAAAAAAAATATGAAACCTAAAAAAACAAAATAAAATAAACCTAAACCTAAACTAAAATAAAGAAAACCTATTCCTAAACCTAAAATAAACTAAACCTAAATTCTAAACTAAATAAAATAAATTAAATTAAAAATAAACCTAAACCTAAACTAAAAAATAAAACCTAACATAAAACTAATAAACCTAAACCTAAAAAGGTAAAATAAAATCTAAACATAAACCTAAACCTAAAATAAAAAATGAAGCCTAATCTTAAAGTAAAATATAAGATAAAACTAAACTAAAAAATAAACATAAACATAAACCTTAACCTAAAAATGTACTAAAATAAATAAACCTAAAATAAATAAGCTAAACTAAATAAAAATAAAAGTTAAACCAAAATTAAAATAAAAAATAAAATAAACTAAAATAAATAAAAAATAAACTAAATAAAACTAAACCTATTAGTTTACTTAATTTAAAAAAAAAACTCTAAACCCAAAACACTAAACCTAAACCCTAAATCCTAAACCTTAAACCCTAAACCCTATAATTAACCCTAATCCCTAAATCCTAAACCCTAAACCCTAAATAATAAACCCTAAAAAATGCTAAACCCTAAGCTATCCCTAAACCTACAACCCTAAACCCTAAATACTAAAAACCCTTAGGCCTAAACCATAAAACCCTAAACCTTAAAACCCTAACCCTAAACCCTAAACACGAAACCCTAAACCCTAAAAACCCAAACCTAAATAAATAAAGCCTAAAAATAAAATAAATAAAAAAACCTAAACCTAAATAAAATATAAAAATAAAATAAAATAAAAACCTAAACTAAAACCTAAACCTAAACCTAAAAATAAAATCAAATAAACTAGAATAAAATAATTAATAACCTAAACTAAACTAAATAAAATAAAATAAACCTTAGCATAAAAAACCTAAAGAAAATATGAACTAAATTTAAAATAAAAATAAAATAAACCTAAAAAAATAAAATAAAATAAAAACTAAATAGAAACCTAAACCTAAAAAAAAAATCCTAAAAATAAATAAAAATTAAAACATAAACCCTAAAGAAAAAACCCTAAACCTAAAATAAATGTAAAATAAACAAAATAAAATAAACCTAAACTTAAACTAAAATAAACTAAACTAAGATATATAAAACTTAAGCCTAAACCTAAACCTAAACCTAAACCTAAACTAAATAAAATAAAATAAACTAAAAATAAACCTAATCCTAAACTAAAAAATAAAATCTAAAAATAAACCTAAAATAAAAACATAAACTCGAAACATATAAAAATAAAATTAAAACCTAAACATAAACCTAAAATAAAAGATAAAATCTAAACCTAAAAAATAAAATTAAAATAAATCTCAACTAAAAAATAAACCTAAACCTAAACCTAAACTTAAAAAGAGATAAACTAAAATAAAAATCCTAAACTAAAATAAATAAACCTATAATAAATAAATTAAACTAATTAAAAATATAAAATAAACATAATTAAATTTTAAAAATGACAGAAACTAAAATAAATAAAAAAATAAACTAAATAACCATAAACCTACTGGTTTACTTAATTTAAAAAATAACCTAAACTCTAAGCTAAACTTAAACCCAAAACCTTGAAAGTAAAATAAAAAAAAACTTAAACCTACAGGTTTACTTAATTTAAAAATAAACCTAAAATAAAACTTGAACCTTAAATCGAAAATCTATACCCAAAGCTAACCCTAAACCTACAACCGTAAACCCTAAAAACTAAAAACCCTAATCTCTAAACCCTAAAGTCATAAACCCTAATACCCTAAACCCTAAACCCTAAACCCTGAAGCATAAAAACCTAAACCTAAACTAAATAAAATCTAAATATAAAATAAATGAAAAAACCTAAACCTAAATAAAATAAAATAAAATAAAAACTAAACTAAAACCTAAACCTAAACCTAAAAATAAAATCAAATAAACTAAAATAAAATAATTAATAACCAAAACTAAACTAAAAAAAATAAACCTAAGAATAAAAAATCAAAAGAAAATAAAAACTAAATGTAAAATAAATATAAAATATACCTAAAAAAATAAAATAAAAACGAAAACCTCAGAAAACCTAAAAATAAATAAAAAATAAAACCTAGACCCTAAAGAAAAAAAACTAAACCTAAAATAAAAATAAAATAAGCAAAATAAAATAAACCTAAACCTAAACTAAAATAAACTAAACTAAAATAAATAAAACCAAACCCTAAACCTAAAATAAACCAAACTTAAACCTAAGCCTAAACTAAATAAAATAAAATAAACCAAAAATAAACTTAATTCTAACCTAAAAGGTAAAATCTAAAAATAATCTTAAAATAAAAACCTAAAATATAAACATAAAAAATAAAATAAAATCCTAAACCTAAACCTAAATAAAAAATAAAATCTAAACCTAAAAAATAAAATAAAATAAATCTCAACTAAAAAATAAACCTAAACCTAAAAAAATAAACTAAAATAAAAAGCCTAAATTAAAATTAATAGACTTAAAATAAATAAATTATACTAAATAAAAATAAAAAATAAACATAAATAAAAATTTAAAATTAAATAAACTAAAACAAATAAAAAATAAACTAAATAACCCTAAACCTACTAGTTTACATAATTTTTTTAAAAAAAATCAAACCCTAAGCTAACCCTAAACTCTAAACCCTAAACCTTAAAAGTAAACTAAAAAAAACTTAAACCTATAGGTTTATTTAATCTAAAAATAAACATAACAAAAACTTGACCCCAAATCAAAAACCTATATACTAAACCCTAAACCCTAAGCTAACCCTAACCTACAAGCTTAAACCAAAAAAACTAAAATCCCTAAGCCCTAAACCCTAAAACCCTAAACCCTAAAACCCTAAACCCAAAATCGTAAACCCTAAATGCTAAAAACCTAAACCTAAATTAAATAAAAAATAAAAAAATAAATAAATAAGCCTAAACCAAAATAAAATAAAATAAAAACTAAAATTAAAACTCAAACCTAAACCTAAAAATAAAATCAAATAAACTAAAATGAAATCATTAATAACCTAAACTAAACTAGAAAAAGTAAAATAAACTAATGAATAAAAAATCTATAAAAAAATAAAAACTAAATGTAAAATAAAAATAAAATAAACCTAAAAAAATAAAATAAAAACTAAATAAAAACTTAAACCTAAAAAAAACTTAAAAATAAATAATAAAATAAAACTTAAACCCTAAAGAAAAAAACCTAAACCAAAATAAATAAAAAATAAACAAAATAAAAATAAACTTGAACCAAAATAAAAAATAAACTAAAAAACTAAAATATATAAACCTAAACCTAAACAAAACTAAATAAACTAAACCTAAACCTAAACCTAAACTAAACTAAATAAAATAAACTAAAATAATAAAATCTAAAAAAAATAAACTAAAATCTAAAAATAAAATAAAATAAACCTAAATAAAATAAAAAATAAATAAAACTTAAACCTAAAAAAAAAATAAAATAAAAAAAATAAACTTAAACCTAAAAATAAATCTAAACTAAACCTAAAATAAAAAAAATAAACTAAAATAAAAAATAAAAACTAAACTAAAATAAATAAACCTAAAATAAATAAATTAAACTAAATAAAAATAAACTTAAATAAAATTAGAAATTAAATTAATTAAAATAAATAAAAAAATAAACTAAATAACCCTAAACCTATCGATTTGCATAATTTAAAAAAAAAACCTAAACTCTAAGCTAACCATAAACCTTAAAAGTAAACTAAAAAAAACTTAAACCTATAGGTTTATGTAATTTAAAAATGAACTTAAACTAAAACCTGAACCTTAAATCCAAAACTTATACCCTAAACCCTGTGCCCAAGATCTTAAAAAATAAATAATAATAAAATAAATAAATAACTAACACCTAACCCTAAACCTAACCCTAAACCCTAAGCTTACAACCATAAATCCTAAATGCTAAACCCTAAAATCGTAAACCCTAAACCCTAAATCCTAAATCATAAAGTCTAAAAATTAAACCCTAAACATTAAATCTTAAACCCTAACCCTAAAACCTAAACCCTCAAACCTACAACCTTAAACCCCAAACCCTAAATGGTAAACCCTAAACCCTAAACCTGTAACCCGTAACCTAAACCCTAAACACTAAAAACCTAAAAACCTAAAAACCTAAACCTAAACTAAATAAAACTTTAAAATAAAATAATATAAAAAACCTATGGAACTGTGATGGAGGTTGCTATCGTGGTGGTGGCTGAGGGAGAGATCAGGGATATGATGGTGGATCCCACTGCTCAAGAGGCAAGGTGGTTCTGATGGGAAATGGAGAAACTGAAGAATGGCCAATCCGATCTGTTGCTTATGGAACTGTGTCTTTATAGTAGAAACGGTTCTAGTTATCTAAGGTTTTTGATTTCCTTTATGCATGCTCATTTTTGATCTATGTCATCGCTTGTGTCTTAGAGAACTTTGTGTGTTACTTAGTTAACGAAATCAAAAAGAAGAAATGTTGAATCTGAATTTATTCTTTGTTAAAAAAAATAAAAACCTTAAACCCTAAACTAAAACTTGAACCCTAAACCTAAAACCTAAACCCCAAACCTTAAACCCTAAACCCTAAAAATAAAAAAAATAAAAAAAGGAAAAAAAAACCCTAACCTTAAACCCTAAACCCTAAACCTTAAACCCTAAAACCCTAAACCCCAAACCATAAACCCTAAACCTTAAACCCGAAACCCTAAACCCTAAACCCTAAAAATGATAGACCCTAAAGCTAAAACCTTAAACCCTAAACCTTAAACCCTAAACCTTAACCCTAAATCCTAAACCCTAAAACCATAAACTCTAAAATCCTAAACCTTAAACCCCAAACACTAAACCCTAAAAACCTAAACCTAAACTAAATAAAACCTAATAATAAAATAATAAAAAAAACATAAAACTAAATAAAATAAAAAATAAAATAGACTAAAAACCTAAACTAAAACGTAAACCTAAACCTAAAAATAAAATAAAATAAAATAAATACAAAAACTAAAATAAAATAAAATAAATAAAAACCTAACCTAAACTAAAAAATATAATAAACCTTAGAATAAACAACCTAAATAAAATACAAACTAAACGTAAAATAAAAATAAAATAAACTTTAAATAAAAGCTTAAAGCTAAAAAAATAAACTTAAAAATAAATAAAAAATAAAACATAAACCCTAAACTAAAAAAACTAAACCTAAAATAAAAAAAAAAACAAAATAAAATAAACCAAAACCTAAATTAAAATAAATTAAACTAAATAAATAAAACTTAAACCTAAACTTAAACTAAATAAAATAAAATAAAATAAACTAAAAATAAACCTAAACCTAAACTAGAAAGTAAAACCTTAAAATAAACCTAAAATAAAAACCTAAAACCTAAACATAAAAAAATAAAATATAAACCTAAACATAAACATAAAAATAAATGTTTAACCTAAACATAAAAGATAAAATAAAAATAAAACTCAACAAAAAAAATAAACCTAAACCTAAACCTAAAAGATAAAGTGAAATAAAAACCCTAAACTAAAAATAAATAAACCAAAAATAAATAAAATAAATTAAATATAAAAAATAAACTTAAATAAAAATAAAAATTAAAATAAACTAAAATAAACAAAAAATAAACTAAATAAACATAAACCTACTAGTTTACTTAATTTTATGAAAAATACCTAAACCCTAAATCTTAAACCCTAAACCCTAAACCATAGACATACAATGCTAAACCTACAAACCTAAACCTTAAACCCTACACCCTGAACCCTAAAAACCCTTAAATTCTTAACCCAAAACCTTAAATCCTAATCCCAAACCCTAAACCCTAAACTCTAAACCCTAAACCCTAACCCTAAAACCTAAACCCTAAAAGCATAAACCCTAAAAGCCTAAAACCTAAACCCTAAACTGTGATTGAGCTAATTTTTATGAGAGCTGATTTTAAAGTGGTCAGCAAAGATGTTGCGAAATATGAAGTTGCTTCTCCTGCCTATGTTGGTCTTGTTGCGCTTATTGTTATTATGGTTCCTCTAAGTAGCACTGGTTTGGATCCTTCACAGACTTCTTTCTTGCAAGTTTTGTTGAAATTATCACCCCGATTGAGATGATTAAAAAAGGTGATAAGGTGGGATCCTCAGAGGCCCCTCTCCTCGCTAAGCTAGGGACTACGCGATTCTCTTATGGCCTTATCATCTAGTCTGTGTATGATGATGGATTGGTGTTCAGTCCTGAGGTGCTTGACCTCACTAAAGATGATCTCATCGAGAAGTTTTCCTAGCCCTTTTAGTGATCACTTCTCTTTCATTAGCCCTCTCTTATCCCACCCTTACTACAGCGTCCCATATGTTCATCAATGTCTACAAGAAGGTCCTAACCATCACGATTGCCATTGATTACACATACCCACGGGCTGAGATGGTTTAGGAGTATTTGAAGGATCTTAGTAAATTTGATGTGGCTGCTGTGCATGATGCTTCTACTACACCTACTACTTCTACTAGTCTGGCTGCTGTAGTGGAAGAGAAGAAGGAAGAGCCTACTGAGCAATCTGATGATGATATGGGTTTCAGCTTGTTTGACAAAGCTTTGTTGGCCTTCTATAAAATCAATTTTTATTGTCTCTCTGAGTTAAATCAATTTGTCAAATACTATTTTTTATCAATTTTAAATTACATTTAATTTTATCCTTATTTATTAGTCATTAAATGATAATGTCTTATTTGATTTGGTAATTTCTTATTTATTATGGAATCATTTGAGTTAAAAAAAACCCTAAACCCCAAACCCTACACCCTAAACTTTAAACATAAACCTTAAACCCTAAACCCTAAACCCCAAACCCTAAACCCAAACCTAAAGTAACTAAATAAAATAAAAAATATACTTAAACCGTAAAACCTAATAAACCCAAACCTAAACCTAAACCTAAACCCTAAGAATGGGCATAACCTTAATGGCAAGAACATCATTGTCAACTAGGCTCCTGGTGGAGGTAAATGAGGTGGTAGTATTGTAGTGTCGGTTGATCCTGAGGTGCTGGTGGATATGGAGGTGGTGATGAAAAGGTGGTGGTGAAGTTGTGAGGAGACCTGAGGTTACAAGCATGATGGTGGTGGAGGGAGAGATCAGAGATATGATGGTAGATCGTGCTACTCGAGAGGCCAAGGTGGTTTTTATGGGAATTAGAGAAACTGAAGAACGGTCGATTTGATTTTTCTCTTATGGAACTATGTATTTATAGTAGAGATGGTTCTAGTTATCTTGAGTTTTTGATTTGCTCTATGTGTGCTCATTTTTTATTTATGTCATCGCTAATGTCATAGAAAACTTGGTGTGTTGGTTGATCAAATCAAAAAGAAGAAATGTTGAATCTGAATTTGTTCTCTATTACAAAAACCAAAAATGTTAAACCCTAAAATAAAACCTAAACCCTAAACTTAAATCCTAAACCGTAAACCCTAAACCCTAGAAAGAAAAAAAATAAAAAAATAAAAATAAAACCCTAACCCTAAACCCTAAACCCTAAAACTAACCTTAAACCCTAAACCCTAAATGCTAAACCTTAAACCCTAAACCCTAAACCTACAACCCTAAATCCTAAACCCTAAAGCCTAAAAACATAAACCCCAAACCCAAAATGGTAAACCTAAAACTAAAACTAAAACCTAAACTAAACCCCCTTAAAGCCTAAACACTAAACCCTAAACCCTAAACCCTAAACATAATTAATTAAATGATGGGGTAGATCTTTAGGTGTTTAATAACCTAAAGGAGTTTAATGAAATTAAGGTTAGTCTATATGTGTGGGAAAACCATAAGAGTGATTAATTAAGTCCCTTAATCTAATTAACTATTAATCATGAGCCAATTGAATTAGGCCCCATTTATTTCTTAGGTTTAGGGTTTATGATTTAGGGTTTTAGGGTTTAAGGTTTAAGGTTTAGGGTTTGGGGTTTAGTTTGGGTTTAGGTCAGGTTGTTTTAGGGTTTGGTTTTAGTTAGGGTTTTTGGGGTTTAGGGTTTAGTTTAGAGTTTAGGATTTACGTTTTAAGGTTTTAGTATTTAGGGTTTTTTAGTTTAAGGTTTAGGGTTTAGGATTTAGAGTTTAGGGTTTTTGTTAGTTTTGGGTTAAGGTTAGTTTTGGGTTTAGGTTTGTTTAGGGTTTAAGGTTTACGAATTAGAATTTTGGGTTTAGGGTTTTAGGGGTTTTAGGGTTTTTAGGGGTTTTAGGGTTTAAGGTTTCAATTTGGGGTTTTGGGTATATGGTTTAAGATTTTTTTAATAGAGAATAAACTCAGAATCAAGATTTCTTCTTTTTGATTTCATTAACCAAGTAGTAGACCAAGTTTTCTAAGATACAAGCGATGACATAGATAAAAAATGAGCGCGCATAAAGCAAATCAAAAACCCTAGATAACTAGAACCATCTCTACTATAAAGACACAGTTCCTTAAGCAGCAGATTGGATCGATCATTCTTCAATTTCTCTAGTTCCCATCAGAACCAAACTTACCTCTCGAGTAGCGAGATCTACCATCATATTTCCGATCTATCCTTCCACCACCAAAATGGATGTAACCTCTATCTCTTCTCTCACCTCTATAACTACCACCTCCATATCTATCAGCACCTCCTGATCCAATAGCACCTCCAATACAAATAGGGTTTAGGGTTTTTTGGTTGGGGTTTAGGGCTTAGGGTTTAGGGTTTAAGGTTTAGTGTTTAGCCTTTAGGGTTTAGAATTTTTAGGGTTTAGGGTTTGGGGTTTAGGGATATCTTATGATTAAGGGTTAATTTAGGTTTTAGGCTTTATGGTTTAGGGTTTAGGGTCTTAGGGTTTAGGGTTTTTGGGTTTTTTTTTTTTAGGGAAACCCCATGATACAGGGGTATTTTATTGCCACAAAAAAAGGGTTATAAGGTCCTTAAAGGGGATAAACTCCAAAACTATTGCTCAAAGAGCTACAATCAGCCTAAGGAGTAAATCCCCATCTAAGTACATCCAAGAGCAAAAGAAAACATTAAAATAATCAAAAGATACAAGTTGATTAACATAATAGGCTAAAGAAAGGATAAGGCCAATGCTCTGATGGTTGTAAGATTGCTTGGTAATATGGAGCAAACTTGCAAGATAAAAGAGAGAAACACCTGCATAGTGATAATGAGAGAGATTAGAAACGTTAAGGTAATAACAAAAGATAGAAGGAAACAATATAATATGAGTATGATAATAAGGAAATGTGATAGAGAAGGCTCAGCTCAATCACACCATGTTGAGGCAGATGCAAATATGAGCATCAAACTTGTGAAGGGTTGCATCACATGAGCTACTCTAACCAAAAAGGGTGAGAACATCACGACCATCATAGCCAACAAACTTGTGAAGGAAGCACCCGGTTGTCGATATTCTTGTGAGCTTTATTACGCAAACCTAAGAAAAATCATATCTAAAATATATAGGTAATTGCTAAGAGCTGAAGGATAAGGAGTCTCATTCAAGAAAATTATCATCAATAGAGCCATCTTGAGTTGAGAATACATAAACATTAGTGAGTGAGCCATCTTAGCCAGAATCTCATGAGTAGCCATATTCAGGAAGGAAATTAGTTCAATTGCACGGGCAATCATGGGCAAACAGAAATCCAACCCCTGCATCAACCAGTCAGAATAGCAGGTGATGCAGATTGGAAAAAAGAGATAGATTGCAAAAAGCAATCCAACCCCCTAAACGGTCCATCCAGATTAGAAAAGCGGGAGGCCAAATGATTTCCTTAAGAGAATCGGAAAATAAAACATGTAACCAGAGTAAAAAAAGCGACGAAGCGGCCAAGACATCAAAGCCAATACATGAAAGGGCTACAAAAGATTGCATTCAGGGAGCCCCAAGACAAAAGACGATGCAGCACAAGCCATTGGTCCCAGGAATAGAAACAACAAGGGTAATGTAGATGCGATTAGCGAGATAATGAGCAATACCGATAGAAATGAGGGCACTCAGAGATAGCCCCAATAACAAAATCGTTGGTGCAACAGAAATCCAAATTAGGATCCACGGTAGGATCCAGAAAAACAAGACAGCAAATAGTTAAGACAAAAAAATAGCCAAGGCAGTAATAGCCAAGATAGCCATGGCCAAGACAGCAAGGGACAACATAGTTACATAATTCAGGAAAGCCACGGACACAATGACCAAAACAAAAGCGAGACATCATAATGGGCAAGCATACTGACAAACCCTTAATCATATCCGAGATAAGAACACAAAGAAAAACTACCAGGTGTTGAGCAACAGCATAGGCAATCAGATAGCCAATCCCAATAGCAGAGAAGTTATTATTAGATTGGAACCCACCAGCAAAAGGGTCAAAAATTGTATTCAAATGAAAAATATCATTAGAATCCAGACAAAATAATATAACAGGTAACCAAGGAAAAACCTAAGGCAAAAACCAGCCAGGACAGCAACAAATAGGCCAAAACCATCCAAGCCTCTCAATCAGAATAGACAATGCCATAATTAATAGCCAAGAAGATATAACATAGGAATAAGTATCATGAGTGCAACAATCCAGACAGCAAACACCAAAAAACCTAAGATAATCAAGATAACAAAAACTAGCTAGCTTGCCATAAAACCACCCATCTAGGATAAATAGTGCAATGGATACCAGATTAATAATCCAGTGCAGCCAATAACCAAGGCAGTTAATACCAACAAGCTGGCCAAGAATCCACCCCAAAAGCATATATAAAGATAGGTTGGGGGAGAAAACTCCCCACCACAAGCCAATCCAATAAGGGACATTCAAAACATTAGCAGGATGATTAGTCACATTAATCAGATCTCGATCATGGGAAGCAAGACCGAGCGCAAGACTAGTATTGAAAAAATAACACAATTCCATTCACGCAAAGAGATATTGGTGTAAAGATGGGATATCCCAACCAGCAAAATAACGGCAATAAAGCGCAACCAATAGGTGCTCAATAGCGATCTAAGAGCAGCGTTCATTCCTCATGCATTCAAGATTAAGAAACCAGCCAGTGAAAGGTAAATCAGTAAAGTCCCAGCTTAAATTACCACAGAACTTATAGCAGATTAAAGTACCGCAGCTGATTAAGAGATAATAGATCCTGTCAGCACCCCAGCAGAGCCAAATCGATCAGTGAAAATCAAAAAAGCTACCACATTAGGAACATTCATAACAGCAGCAACACTATCCCAATTCAGCCCATAATCCTTGGAGAAATACCCTACAGGCTTGCCATAATAACAATCATTGAGATTATACAAAACATAGGTTAAGAGCCAGTAGAATTGTTGATTAGGCAGAGTGATCTACACAATACTAGCAGCAGTAAAAGGGATACTATAGCAGGTTACGACAGTAGCCCAGTGATAATTAATCAGATAAATCAAATCCACAAACCTCCAAAATCTTAAAACAGCAACAGGCAACATCAGACTATAGTACTTCTCAAACAGAAATGACACTCCAATCCAAGTAGGTAACAGCACAAACTCATTAGATGCAGGATTACATTATAAACAATGACTGTAAATATGGTTCACAGCCACCCTGAAATGAGCAGCAATCTAGCCAGAAATAATCCAGGCAATCAGATAGTCACTCCCATCAGAGCAACTAATGCAACATTGTAAGCCACTAGAATATAAAATAAGAAGATGATTCCAAATAGAGCCATCAATACCAATCAGGAGTTTTGAGAAAATGAAGGTCCAAAACCAGAACTTGCTAAGGCAATGCAAGATGGCAAAAAAAAAGTAGGAGGAAAAGGAGAAGCGACAAAAAATCTGCAACAACCCATACCCACAGAGATGAAAAAACCAAATCAACAAACAAATCAACAAACAACCATGGCAGCAAACCTCCAAAACCCAAAAAGCAATGAAGCCCAATCCATACCAGTATAAGGATTTTAGACCAAAAAAAACCATTAAAAGAGACCAGGGTATTACAATTTCTTCCCTTGCGGGGAAAGCATCTTTGAGATTATGCATTATATAAGCAAGGACGGTAATTTGTCTGAAGACCACAAGCAACAACCAACCAAAATCTTTTCAGCATAAGTGATGGAACCTTTATTAATAATGCCTTTAAGGAGTAAAGAGTCCCAAGGAATGTAAGCATCAGCCAAAGAAGTACTATAATCATCAAAATAAAAACTGCAACCAGCATAATGCACACTAATCCAATGCCTAGAATCAACATAGTTAGTAGCAATAAACCATATTGTCGAGAAAAAACGGTTATAGGAGTTAGTATAAAAGTCTAAGCCCATCAAAGTAGATAACTTCCTCCGGCCAAAAATAGAAAGCTTCCAACTAAAGGAGAAGGGGTAAAGCGACAAGTCATGGCAAAGAGACAAAGACAATGATATCTATGAGGAGTATCCATAAAGAACACAGGAAAACCAAAAAAAGGGAGGCGAGGAGAATTAGATTAGAGGTAAGGAAGCCGAGTTGTCCAAGTTAACGACCACGCAAGTATTTGGGTAATGTAAATTGATCAAAGAAGGTGATCTTGTCTAATCTACCTAGATTTGCAAGGTAATCACAGCGTTACCTTCATGACATGAGTGATGGTAAAATTCGGTTGAGAGAGAGAGCCCTAGTTTGCTTGAGGAGGTAGAACAAATAAGCGTTGCTCATATTGGTAGAAGTCAAAAGATCAATCAGTTGAAGAGCATCCACCTCTATCAAAATATTGAGCTAGCCATTTTGAATACAAATTTCTAAAGCTTTGTGGACTGCCATAAGCTCAGTATAAGGGACAGTGCTGGAAATAAGAGGATAACCAAATGCACATAGGACTATACCCTTAGAATCCCCAAAAATGCCTCCACAACCGAGCCATTATGAGAGAGAGCATGTATTAATTTTAATAATATGATCAAGAGGTTTTTCCAAAAACCATTCTATCATTTCGATAGTAAGTCTGGTTTGGAAGGTTGAGGCCCAGTTTATTGGCTACAGATTTACTGCCTTTAAAATGTTTGTGATGAATTAAGTTGGCTTTAAATAATTCAAAAATTTTGTTTTTAGTTCTAGCAATAATCCTCATGTGATTCATATGAATCCCACAATGTTTAGCATCATTACGATCCATCCATATGAACCAAATAAGAGTAATGGCGATTATGATTTTAATATGACCTTTAATTGCATTGTCAAATTAAACTTCAAGAAGTTGATATAAATTAAAAGAATAATTATAATTGACAGTGTAGAATAGATCGTCATACCAAATCTAAATTTTAGAGGCAATAGCTCCATTAACAAAAACATGGTTCACATTCTCAATATGAGAACAACATTGACATTTAGAGGGTAAGTAAAACCCTTTACCCCACAACAAAGAGTCAACAGGAATAAAGTTTTTTAGGATATGCCAAGTAAGAACAGAGTAAGAAGAGGGGATATTGTTATTCCAAATTTTGGAGAACACAATAGAAGAATCACGGTGTCTTTAGTGTGAAGCCACACATTTTAAGGTTGAAAGCCCCATTATGAGATAGCTTAAAGATAATCTGATCATGATTGTTAGGAGTGATAGGAATATTAGTAATCATATTTAAGAAAGTGGAAGGAATATAATCAATAATCTTACTAGTGTTCTACTTGTGGTTTTGCCAGAATGAATTAACTCTAAGAGCTAAAGTGGAGTGAGTGTAGAGTAAGTCATCAATGGATCCACAACCACTCCAGTTATTTTGCCAAAAGAAGGAATTGCCAGAGTTTATGCCCCAAAAAATTAAGGATTCTACATCCCATTTGACATAACAAAGTCTTCTCCATACAGGAGAATCACCCGATTTAAAGGGACAAATGAGAGGGTGTTTACCCTAGCAATATTTAGAAGTCATGAAATTGGCCCAAAGACTATTTTTGCTCCTAAAATTCCACCAAAGTTTGTAGGAGAAGGCATTGATAACTTCTTTGATGGATTTACAACCCAGACCTCCCTCTTCAAGAGTACCACAATTTTTGGACCAAGATGACCAGTGCATTTTTTTAGAGGAGGTATTGGTTCCCCAGAAGAATTTGTTTAATAGACGCTCAATTCTATTAATGGTCGAGTTGGTAGGCACAATAGTTTGGAGAAGGTATATAGGCATGGAATTTAGAGTGCTCTTGATCTAGGTAAGCCTACCACCAAAAGAGAGTAAATGAAATTCCCAAACTGAAATTTTGTTAGAAATTTTCTGAATTAGATCATCAAAAAGGTGTGATCTTTTTGGCCTTTAAAGAAGCGGAGCCCAAGGTAATTAAGAGGGAGTTGATTTTGCTTAAAATTAGTAATTACGGATATTTGGTTAAGTCATTGGGTGGAATCTTAGTTGAAGGAATAAAAGCGCATTTTCCTTCATTAAGAAAAAGGCCACTAACTTTACCAAAATCATTTAGAAGGTTCTTAATGGTTTTAACATGTTGAAGGGAGCGTTCGAGAAGATAATGAAATCATCACAAAGCTAAGATGAGAAATAGGGAAGCCTCCATGAGTTTTAAAAGACATATTAGGATTATGCGAAAAGATCATTAAGGCTTCTAGGCGGTATTCAATAGCGATGATAAAAGAGAAGGTGATAGTGGGTCACCTTGCCTCAAACCATGGCTAGAAGGAAAGAAACCTATGGACTCACCATTCAAGATAACCGAAAACCAGACATTCATGATACACCTTTTTATAATCCGGATAAAATTATCAGAAAAACCAAACAAATTCAAGATTTGAAAGAGAAAATCCCATGAGAGATTGTCAAAGGCTTTAGCGATATCCAATTTGAATAAGATGTTGCCTCCTCTAGAAGGGACATCAATGTCATGAACCAGCTCTTGCGCAAGAAGAATATTATCCGATATTACTCTGTGTTTAACAAAACCAGTCTGATTTGGGGAGATGATTTTAGGAAGCAAAATAAGTCTATTGTTTATTAATTTAGCAATGAGTTTTTGAAAAAAGGTGCAAAGACTAATCGGTCTAAAATCGCCCCAAGATTCAGGATTGTTAGTTTTGGAAATAAGGACAATAGAAGTGCTAGAAAAGTATTTGGGAATAGGATTGCCATCAAAGAAATCAATAACAGCATCAACTAAGTCAATTTTAATAAATGACCAACAATGCTGAAAGAAGTGGGTCGTATAGCCGTCAGGGCCAGCAACAGAGTCAGTGTTCATGTTCTGAAGAGTATTACTAATCTCCTCTTCGGAAGGACACTTAGTGAGTAAATGATTATCTTCACTGTTAATCATAGAGGGGATAAGATGAGTGTTTGATAAAGTTCCCAGCAACGGATTAGAATTTAATAAAGTTTGGAAATGATGTATGATAGAATCCTTAATATCATTATTATCGATTATCCATTCACCATTAGAGTTCTTAATTTTCTTAATCAAGTTTAAGGCTCTCCGTTTTTTACAAATGGCATGAAAATACCTGGTGTTTCTGTCACCATCAACAATATGCTTGCTTGCGGCTTTTTGACGCCAATAGGTTTCTTCCATGTTTTGATAATTAGCTAAGGTATTCTTGGCAATGTTCAATTCTTCCAGTTTACTGGGATCAGTGGAGACAGCCTCTTCAAGAGAACAAACCTCTTGTTCCATAGCTTTAAGATTTGTGAAAAGATTTTTGAAAATGTGTTTGTTCCACCAATTGAGATTTTGTTTAAGTCTTTTGAGCTTAAGCCAAAGGCAGTCATACCTTTAAATTATCCGGAAAATAGGGGCCATCTAATTGGTGAGCGACATTAGTGAAGTCACTATGTTGGGTCCACATATTTTGAAATCTGAAAGGAGAGGGAGTAGACGGGGGGGGGATTTTTGAAGGAAATCAAAAGAGGAGCATGGTCAGACAAGGTTCTGCTCAAATGCTCAACAATGGTAGTGGGCCACTGATTGATCCAAAGAGAATTAAATAGGGTCCTATCTAGATGCTGCCAAAGTCTAGAGTTGTGCCACGTGTAATTAGACCCAGTGAAACCAATGTCAATCAGATTGCAATCAAGGATCATATTTGAGAAGTCCTCCATGGAATGAAGGTTAGGAGAACATCCTCCCCTTCTTTCCGAACTAGCTATGATAGTATTGAAATCACCTCCAACCAACCAGGGAAGGTTAGCCGAGGAAGCGAGGTCGTAAGTGATTCCAAAGAATGTTCCTACCAGCTCTATTACAAGAAGCATAGATAAAAGAGCCAAAAGTCGATAAGTCACCAAAGGAGATTTTGACATTAACCAATTGGTCAAGATCATCAATGATGGAAATAGTGATGGAGTTGTTCCAAAAGCACCAAATTTTATTATTAAGATTGAAAAATAAATTATGGAAACCAAGTGATCTAGCGACAAAAGCAATCTTAGAAGAATTAATGAGAGGTTCAATAAGAACAAGTAACTTAATATTATGAACACGATAAAGACTCCTAACACGATTACGGATAGGAAGAGACCCACAACCCCGGATATTCCAAATAAGAAAATTAATCATAAGGGGACAACCAATAGGGAAAAAGAAGAGAGAAAGGAGAGAGAAAAAAGAAATGATGACACATTACTTGTGTGGGGTGGAAGAAGAGCGAGTGGTTCTAATGAAGTTATTATTAGAAATTTTTGCTTTGTATGGTTTTTTATTTTTAACAATTTGAAAGGGTCTATCAGAATCCAAATTATCTCCATCAAAAAGAGATTGATTTTTGTGTTCCAAAAAAGTAGAAGGATCTATTAATGTTTTAGAAGAGGGGATTTCACCTTCTTCCCTATCGGATAGAGTGTGAGAAATTGGGTTCAATTGTTGATCATCACTCTGAAGGGAAATAGATGGAGAAGTTCTAGCACCATTCGTAATACAAATATCTTTCTTAATATGTTCTGAAGCCATAGGGTCATCATTGTTTTGGTCCATTATATGATTCTCATTCAAATTGTTTAGTTGGGTGTCCAATATAAGGCTACCATTCGGATTTTCAGTAAGATTTAAATGCAGTAAAGGGCTATCATGGGAGTCCAGATTATTACAAGCAGGGGTAAGGTTAGGTAAATTGTCATCAGTAGGAGGTGTGGGGAGGAGAGGTTCTTTTTGAGTATCTTTAGGCACATATGCTAGAGTAGTGGTTTTCCCAATTCCATTAATGGTAGTCTTATTCTGTGGTAAATTTTTTCTGAGATTAAGATGAAGCACAAAGCATTCTGAGTGGTTGTGCCCGTAAATCTTGCAGTGAGTGCAAAAGACAGGAAAATTTTTGAATTTGACTTTTTGACTATATCCAAATTTTTCGGAGCCAATCCAAACCTCTTTGGGATATTTTTTGTGATGTCTATCTCACGAGAATAGGCGACGGATGGCCTAGATCTAGTGGCGTTGCTTGGTCAATTTGGAGGCCTACCAAAAGGGCCAACGACAAACAAAACTTGATGAGTGACATAATGTATACGCATGTTAGGAAAAGCAAGCCAAAGAGGAACAATGGGAGATTCCTCTTTGATATCAAAGAGGGGCGACCATTTCAATAACCACATATGATAATTATGCACAAAATAAGAATGATGAGTGAAAACCCACGAATAATCTAAATCATTTGAGAGTTGAATAAGAATATGATGGGGATCGATCAGCCCGACAGTGAAAGTACCCGATAATTTTAAACTATGAAAGAAGGAGTAAATATTATCAAGAGTCGGGCATCGAAGGGAGAATTTACCCACCAAAGCAAACTCGAAGGGCTTAGCAAGTTTTTCAACATCGTGATCTGAACACATTACTGTCGGCAATCCACGATAAGAAGTAGAAATGAGATTAACCGAAGCATTCGAGCTAGGGATCTTACCAGATAAGGCATCTTTGAATGATTTAACAATAGGTGCATTAACAGGAGCAATCGAATCCAAAAAACCTGTAGAGTCAGAGCGCAAAGTCGGTGCTATAGAGTCAGAGCGCAAAGTCGGTGCCGGCGCATCGAGAAGCGACGGGCTGGGATTCGCAGAGATCAGAGCCTCCGGCATTGCTTTAATCCAAGGATGTCACATCTGGGAGAACACAGACTCAGGCGAGAAGCATCTAAGCATCAAATACGAGAACGACCAATCCACCGAGAGGATATCAAAATTGCCAGAGAGGGATCGCTAGGTTTAGGGTTTTTGGGTTAAGGGTTAAGGGTTTAATGATTAGGGTACAGGGTTTAGGGTTTTGGTTTAGGGTTTAGGGTTTAGGGTTTAGGGTTTTAGGGCTTGGGGTTATTTAGGGTTTAGGGTTTTAAGGCTTGTGGTTGTTTAGGGTTTAGGGTTTAAGGTTTAGGGTTTAGGGTTTAGGGTTTAGGGTTTAGGGTTTAAGGTTTAGGGTTTAGGGTTAAGGATTTAGAATTTAGGGTTTTTAAAGTTTAGGGCATAAGGGTTTTTTTATTAATTTTTTTAAAATGCTTATCTAAATTAAGTAAATGAGTAGGTTTAGGTTTATTTTGTTTATTTAGTTCAATTTTTATTTATTTTAGTTTATTTTACTTTTTTTATTTTTATTTAGGTTCATTTTTATTTTTATCTACTTTAATTTATTTATTTTAGATTTATTTATATTAGTTCAGGTATTTTATTTTAATTTATTTTTAAGGTTTAGGTTTAGGTTTAGGTTTATTTTTCAGTTTAGTTTTATTTATATTTCATTTTTTAGGTTTAGGTTTTCTTTTTTATTTTTAAGTTTAGGTTTAGGTTTTTATTTTAGTTTGTTAGGTTTAGGTTTTAGGTTTTTATTTTAGTTTTATGGTTTAGTTTAGGCTTAGGTTTAGGTTTCGATTTAGGGTTTATGTTTTAGGGTTAAGGTTTAGATTTAGGGCTTAGATTTTGGTTTAGGTTTAGGTTTAGGTTTAAGTTTAGGTTTAGGGTTTAGGTTTAGGTTTAGGTTTAGGTTTAGGGTTTATGGTTTAGTGTTTTAGGGTTTAGGGTTTACAGTTTAGGGTTACAAGTTTCAGGATTAGGGTTTAGGGTTTATTGTTTAGGAATTTTGGTTTAAGGTTTAGGCTTTAGGGTTTAGGGTTTTGAATTTAGAGCTTAGGATTTTTAGGATTTAGGGTTTTGGGTTTGGGGTTTATGGTTGTAGGTTTTAAAGTTTAGTTAGGGTTTTAGGGTTTAGGGTTTATGGTTTAGGGTTTTAGGTTTTATGGTTCAGGGTTTAGGCTTTAGGGCTTAATGTTTAGGGTTTATCATTTTCTGAGTTTAGGGTTTAGGGTTTAGGATTTAGGTTTAGGGTTTAAGTTCTAGTTTAGTGTTTAGGGTTTAAGGTTATTTTTTAGGAGAGAAAAAATTCATATTCAATATTTCTTCTTTCTGATTTAACCAACCATGTAGCGCACCAAGTTTTCTAAGACATAAGTGAAGATATAGATAATAAATGAGCACGCATAGAGCAAATCAAAAACCCATAGATAACTAGAACAATCTATATTATAAAGACACAGTACCACAAGCAGCATATCGGATTGGCCGATCATCAATTTCTCCAGTTCCCATCAGAACCACCACCACCTCTCGAGCAGGGGGATCTGCCATCATATCCCTGATCTATCCCTCCACGACCAGCATGATTGTGACCTCCATCGCTCCTCCTGCCTCCATAGCCACCATTGTTCTTACCACCACCTCCATATCCACTAGCACCTCCAGATCCCCCACCACCACTGTGAAAATCACCGCCTCCGCCTTCACCTCCACTACCAGATCTAGATTGAACTTAGTTGATGCTGATGTTCTTACCATTAAGGTTCTTCCTGTTATTAGGGTTTAGGTTTAGGTTTAGGTTTAGTTTTATTATGTTTTAGGGTTTAGTTTTACTTTTATATTTATTTAGTTTGTTTAGGTTTAGGTTTAGGGTTTAGGGTTTAAAGTTTAGTGTTAGGGTTTAGGGTTTAGGGCTTAGGGTTTAGGGTTTAGGGTTTTAGGGTTTAGGTATTAGGGTTAGGGTGTAAGACTTATGATTTAGGGTTTAAGGTTTAGGGTTTAGTGTTTAAGCTTTAGGGTTTAGGGTTTTTAGGTTTTAGGGTTTAGGATTTCGTGTTTAGGCTTTAGGGTTTAGGGTATTTAGGGTTTAGGTTTTAGGGTTTAGTGTTTAGGGATTTACATTTAGGTGAAATTTATTTTTATTTAGTTTAGTTTATTTATTTTTGGTCTATTTGTTTTAGTTTAGATTTTTTATTTAGTTTATCTTTTAGGTTTAGGTTTAGTTTATAATTTAGTTTTTTTTTAGTTTATTTCTTAGGTTTAGGATCTATTTTTTATTTTTAGGTTTAGGTTTATGTTTTTATTTTTTAGTTTTTTTAAGTTGAGGTTTTTCATTTTTATTTTAGGTTTATTTTTTGTTTTTATTTTTTACTTTAGGTTTAGGTTTATTTTTAGTTTATTTTATTTTTTTACATTGGGTTTAGGTTTAGTTTATTTTAGGTTTAGGTTTTATTTATTTTAGTTTAGGTTTAGGTTTATTTTATTTTTATTTTAAGTTAAAATTTTTTATATTAGGGTTTAGATTTAAGTTTTTATTAATTTTTATGTTTTATTTTTAGGTTTAGGAGTTTATTTAGTTTTTATTTTATTTTATTTTAAGTTTATTTTATTTTTATTTTAGGTATAGTTTTTATTTTATTTAGATTTTTTCTTTTTTATTTTGTTTAGGTTTTTATTTATTTTATTGTAATTATTTTTTATTTTTTATTTTTTTTAATTTTAAGTTTAGGTTTAGGTTTTTATTTTATTTTTTTAATTTTATTTTATTATTATTTTAGTTTTTTTATTTATTTTATTTCTAGTTTTTATTTTGTTTTGGTTTAGGTTTTTTTCTTTTTAGGGTTTAGGTTTAGGGTTTATGGTTAATTTAGGGTTTAGGGTTTATGGTTTAGGGTTTTAGGGTTTACGATTTAGCATTTAGGGTTTTAAGGGTTTAGGGTTTAGGATTTAGGTTTTAGGTTTCAAGTTTTAGTTTAGGGTTTAGGGTTTTTGGTCTTTTTTTAGAAAAAGAAAACAAATTCAGATTCAACATTCTTCTTTTTGATTTCATTAACAAAGTAACACACCAAGTTTTCTACAACACAAGCGAAAACATAAATAAAAAATGAGCATGCATAGAGCATACCAAAAACCTTAGATAACTAGAATCATCTCTACTATAAAGGCAGTTCAAAAAGCAATAGATCGGATCCATCATTCTTCAATTTCTCTAGTTCCCATTAGTACCACTCCGGCCTCTCAATTTGTGAGATCTACCATCATATCCCCGATCTCGCCCTCCACCACCACCACGGCTATAATCTCCGTCGCTCCTCTTCCCTCCATAACCACCACTACTCTGACCACCACCTCCAGATCCCCCACCACCACTAGAATAACTACCGTCTACGCCTTCACCTCCACTGCGGTCTAGGCAGTTGGCGGTGATGTTCCTACCATTCTTAGGGTTTTAGGATTAGGTTTATTAGGTCTTAGGGTTTAGGTTTCTTTTTTAATTTATTTAGTTACTTTAGGTTTAGGTTTAGGGTTTTGATTAGGGTTTAAGTTATGATTTAGGTTTTAGGTTTAGGTTTTAGGTTTAGGTTTTAAAATTTAGGTTTAGGGTTTTTTAGGTTTAGTTTAGGGTTTTAGGTTTAGGGTTTTAGTGTTTAGGGTTATTTAGGGTTTAGTGTTTAGGGTTTAGGGTTTAGGGTTTAGGGTTTAAGTTTAGCTTAAGGTTTGGGGTTTATGGTTTAGGGTTTATGGTTTTTAGGGTTTATGGTTTAGGGTTTCAGGTTTAGGGTTTTTGGGTTTAGGGTTTAAAGTTTTGTGTTTTTTAGGGTTTAAGGCTTATGTTTTAGGGTTTAGGGTTTTAGGGTTGTAGGTTTAAGGTTTAGGGTTTAGAGTTTAGACTTTAGGGTTTAGGATTTAGGGTTTAGGGCATTTAGGATTTAAGGTTTAGAGTTTAGTGTTTACGATTTTTTGATTTAAAAAAAAATAGTAATGTAGTATGTTTATGTTAATTTAGTTTATTTTTATTTATTTTAGTTTATTTTGTTATTTATTTTTATTTAAGATTATTTTATTTTTATTTAGTTTGGTTTATTTATATTACATTAATTCATTTTAGTTTAGGTTATTTTTTGTTTTATTTTATTTTTTAGGTTTAGGTTTTTTTGTAGTTTATTTTAAATTTTATTTTATCTTTTATGTTTATGTTTAATTTTTTACATTTTAGGTTGTTATTTTAAGTTTTTTTAAGGTTTTATTTCTTAGTTTAGGCTTAGGTTTATTTTTAGTTTATGTTATTTTATTTAATTTAGGTTTAGGTTCAAGTTTAGTTTATTTTAGGTTTAGGTTTAGGTTTTATTTATTTTAGTTTAGCTTATTTTAGGTTTAGGTTTATTTTATTTTTATTTTAGGTTTAAGTTTTTTTTAGTTTAGGGTTTAGGTGTTATTATTTATTTATTTTTTGTTTTTATTTTTAGGTTAAGGTTTTTATTTAGTTTTTATTTTATTTTATCATAGGTTTATTTTATTTTTATTTTATGTTTAGTTTTTATTTTATTTAGGTTTTTTATTTTTAGGTTATGTTTTGTTTAGTTTAGGTTTTTCTTTCTTTTATTTTAGTTTAGTTTTTATTTTCTATTTTATTCTAATTTTAGGTTTAGGTTTAGGTTTAGGTTTTCACTTTATTTTATTTTATTTTCTTATTTAGGTTTAGTCTTTTGGGTTTAGTCTTTAGGGTTTAGGGTTTAGCGTTTACGGTTTAGGGTTTTTAGGATTTAGGGTTTATGGTTTAGGTTTTAGGTTAAGGGTTTAGGTTTTAGTTTAAAGTTTAGGGTTTAGGGTTTTTTTTCAAAATAAAGTTTAGGGTTTAGGGTTTAAGGTTTAAGGTTTAGGGTTTTAGGGTATAGGTTTTAGGGTTTAGGTTTTAAGGTTTATGGTTTAGGGTTTAGGGTTGTTAGTTTAGGGTTTAGCATTTATGGCATAGGGTTAGTGTTTTTCTTTAATATTTTTATTTTTTTAATTTTTTATTTTTTTAAATTCAGTAAAATGGTAAGTTTAGGTTAATTTAGTTTTTTTTATTTATTTTAGTTTTTTTATTATCTATTTTTATTTAGGTTTATTTTTATTCTTATTTAATTTAGTTTATTTGTTTTAGTTTAGGTTTTTTATTTTAGTTTATTTTTTTGGGTTTAGCTTTTGGTTTAGGTTTATTTTTTAGTTTAGTTTTATTTTAATTTTATTTTTTAGGTTTAGGTTTTATTTTTTTTAATTTTAGGTTTAGGTTTAGATTTATATTTTATTTTTTTAGGTTTATGTTTTAGATTTTTATTTTAGGTTCATTTTTAGGTTTTATTTTTTAGTTTAGGTTTTGGTTTATTTTTAGTTTATTTTATTTTATTTAGTTTAGGTTTAGGTTTAGTTTATTTTAGGTTTAGGTTTAGGTTTTATTTATTTTAGTTTAGGTTTAGGTTTATTATATTTTTCTTTTAGGTTTAGGTTTTTCTTAGTTTAGGATTTAGGTTTTATTTTTGATTTATTTTTAAGTTTTATTTTTACATTTATTTTGTTAGGTTTAGGTTTTTATTTTATTTTTATTTTAGGTTTAGTTTTTATTTTATCTAGGTTTTATATTTTTTAGTTTAGTTTAGGTTTTTATTTATTTTATTTTAGTTTAGTTTTTATTTTATATTTTATTTTCTGTTTAGGTTTAGGTTTAGGTTTTAGTTTATGTTTTTATTTTATTTTATTTTATTTATTTAATTTTGGTTTAGGTTTTTTAATTTATTTTATTTTTATGTTTTATTTAGTTTAGGTTTAGGTTTTTAGCTTTTTATGGTTTAGAGTTTAATGTTTAGGTTTAGGGTTTAGGGTTTAGGGTTTAGGGTTTAGGAATTAGGGTTTTTAGGGTTTAGGGTTTAAGTATTAGGTTTAGGGTTCATGTTTTAGTTTAGGGTTTAGGGTTTTTTATTTTTCTTTTAACTGAGAACAAATTCAGATTCAACATTTCTTCTTTTTGAATTCATCAACCAAGTAACACACCAAGTTTTCTTGCACACAAGCAATGACATGGATAGAAAATGAGCACGCATAGAGTAAATCAAAAAACTAGATAACTAATTGTATACTATAGACACAATTTCATAGCGAGATCAATTGGCAATTTTCCGTTTCTCAGTTCCCATCAAAACCACCCGACTCTCAGTAGCGAGGTCAACATCATATCCCGATCTCGCTCACACCACCATGGGTAACCTCTGTGCTCTTCCTCCATAACCACCCTGCTCACCACCACCTCCATATCCACCCATCCTCCCCACCACCACCAATAACCGCCTCCACCTTCATTTCCACCACTAGATCTAGACTGAGCCTGGTTGAATGTGATGTTGCTACCATCAAGGTTCTACCCATTCTTAGGTTTTTTTTTAGAAAAAAAAATTAAAAGTGGGAGAATTTTATTGCCAAAATGAAAGAGATAATAGGTCCTTATAGGGGATAAATCTCTAAACTACTGCTCAAAGAGCTATAATTAGCCTAAAGAGGTAAATCCCCTACGTATTACAAGAAAATGAAAGCAAAAGAATGAAAAGATAAAATTAAGAAAGAAATAGCACAAAATTCAAGAAGGCAAAACCATCTATATCCAATCTTAGAGATGCACAACCACCTACAACCCCAAAACTTGCCTTGCAAAGAACTTAAGATAGAGATAAACATCTTAAAATAAGGACAAAATAAGTACAAAGGAACAATATGATAAAATCTTAGATAAGGCTTAGGCTCAGTCACATTCATCTCAAGGGGAAATAGGATATGTGAGCATCCAAACTTTTGAAGAAGGGTTACAATCACATATGCTACTACCAAGCAAAGGATAATGGGAAACATCCCGACCATCATAGCCAACTTACCTCGATTAAACCAAAGCAATAATAGCTAGCCAAGTTCTAGTATCATCATCAAGATTAAATAGTCAACTAACCAAAAACATCTAAGACCAAGGTAAAACCAACCAACTAGGCAAATACCAAAAAAAATAGCCACCATCAAACCACCCAAAATAAACAAAGACCAAAGGTAAAGAACCAAAATTCAGAGATCCACCAACTAACAACCTGGCGACCATCAAGGCCACCTAGCCAACCATAGTAGCAGGAATCAGCAGAAATAGCAACAAAGCCAAAAATAGTCAAAACCACATACAGGTTCATCCCACAGTAGAAAGAAACAACAAGCACATGGGCCATCCAGCCAACATGCAAACACCCCAAAAAACTTCAAAACAACCACCAAAAAAAGGGGAATGAATACTTGATGGCAGGTAACAGTTCCAGAGAGAGTAACTTAACCTAAGAAAGAATAAAGCCAATGGCCAGGCTCAACCAATAATCATAATGCCAGATAGCCAAAACCGAAAGCAAAAGTCTGGAAAATACCACAACCATCAAGCAACAACCAGCTAATAAACCCTCATAGCAAAAGAAATAGGCTAGGGAAAATAGAAAACAAGCAAGCTCTAAAGCTTGCTAATCACCAGGCCATCCTAAAACCAATGCAACAGGAGACCAAAAAAAGGAGAAAGCCAGCAAAACTAGAGGGAAACCAAAGCTCAGCAGTACTAAGCAGAAACAATTCTAACCTCCATCAGAAGGTGATACCATTCTTAAGGTTCAAGTTTAGGTTTAGGTTTAGGTTTTAAGGTTTAGGTTTATTTTTTAAATTATTTAGTTACATTAGGCTTAGATTTAGGGTTTGGGATTTAGGGTTTAGGATTTAGGGTTTAGGATTTAGGGTTAAGGTTTAGGGTTTAGAGTTTAGGATTTAGGATTTAGGGTTTAGGGTTTAGGGGTTTTTACGGTTTAGGTTTTAGGGTTTATGGTTGTAGGTTTAGGGTTTATGATTTAGGGCCGAGGGTTTAGGATTTAGGGTTTATGTTCTTTTTTAAAAAAAAATTAAGTAAATTGGTAGGTTTAGGTTTATTTAGTTTATTTTTTATTTATTTCAATTTATTTTATTTTATTTTATTTTATTTAGGTTTATTTTTTATTTAACTTAGTTTATTTATTTTAGTTTAGGTTTTATTTTAGTTTACTTTTTTAGGTTTAGGTTTTTTGGTTTAGTTTTAGTTGAGTTTTATTTTTATTTTATTTTTAGTTTAGTTTTATTTTTGGTTTATGTTTAGGTTTTATTTTATTTTTTAGGTTTAGGTTTTAGGTTTTTATTTTAGGTTTATTTTTATGTTTTAATTTTTTAGTTTAGGTTTAGGTTTATTTTAGTTTATTTTATTTTATTTAGTTTAGGTTTAAGTTTAGGTTTTATTTATTTTACTTTTATTTTTGGTTTAGTTTTTTTTTAGTTTAGGGTTTAGGTTTTATTTTTAGGTTTATTTTTTAGGTATAGGTTTTTATTTTATTTTATTTTAGGTTTTTTTATTTTTATTTTATGTTTAGTTTTTTTTATTTAGGTTTTTAATTCTTAGGTTTATTTTATTTTCTAGTTTTCTTTAGGTTTTTGTTTATTTTATTTTAGTTTATTGTTATTAATTTATTTTATTTCATTTTTAGGTTTAGGTTTAGGTTCTAGTTTAGGTTTTATTTTATTTTAATTATATTTATTTAGGTTTTTTATATATTTTATTTATTTTAGGTTTTATTTAGTTTAGGTTTTGGTTTTTAGGTTTTTATGATTTAGGTTTTAAGGTTGAGGGTTTAGGGTTGTAGGTTTTCGGGTTTAGGGTTTAGGGTAGGGTTTAGAGTTTAGGGTTTAGGGTTTATGGTTTTATGGTTTAGGTTATGGTTGTAGGTTGTAGGTTGTAGGTTTAAGGTTTAGGGTTCAGATTTTAGTTTAGGCTTCAGGGTTTTTGGTTTTTTTTAACAAAGAATAAATTTCGATTCAACATTTCTTCTTTTTGATTTCATCAACCAAGTAACACACCAAGTTTTCTAACACATAACCGATGACAGAGATAAAAAATGAGCATGCATAGAGCAAATCAAAATACCTAGATAACTAGAACCATCTCGACTATAAAGACATAGTTCCATAAGTAGCAGATCAGTTCGACCATTCTTGGTTCTCCGGTCTCATGTGCGGCTCTGGCGGATCCATCATATCCCGATCTCCTCGCCACCACCAGGCAACCTCCGTCACTCCTCCCACCTCCATAACCACCACTACTCCTACCACCTCCATATCCACCCCACCTCCCCCACCACCACTATGATAATGTCCACACCTCACCTTCTCCACTTGAGCCTGAGCTTGGTTGGGTGATGTTCACCATCAAGGTTCTACCCATTCTTAGGGTTTTGGTTTAAGTTTAGGTTTATTAAGTTTTGGGTTTTAGATTTATTTTTTCATTTATTTATTTACTTTTGGTTCAGGTTTAGGGATTGGGGATTAGGGTTTCAGGTTTAGGGTTAGGATTTAGAGTTTAGGGTTTAGGGTTTAGGGTTTAGTTTATAAGATTTAGGATTTAGGGTTAATGTAGGGTTTAAGGTTTAGGGTTTTAGGGTTTAGAGTTTAGGTTTTAGGGTTTTGGGTTTAGGGTTTAGGGTTTAGGGTTTTAGGGTTTAGGGTTTTCGGGTTTAGGGTTGTTTAGGGTTTAGGGTTTAGGGTTTAGTGTTTAGATTTTTTTTTTGGAAAGTTAGAATTCTATTACCATGAAAGGAAAACATACAATGTTCTTAAAAGGGGTAATGTTCTAAAATTCTACTACTCTCAGAGCTACAAGAAACCTACAGAGCTAAACCCCCATCTAAGTATATTAATAAAAGAAAAGAAAACAAAAGAGCAAATACATCGCCTAAAAAGCATAAGAGAGAAAGACATAGAAGACTAAAACATGTCCTAAGAATATTAAAAGGATGAGTCGGTAGCAGTTCATGATTCTTTTGAGAAAGCAAGATAAGTAAGGTCCATAGTAATGGCACTTGGGTTGACTGAGCAATGACCATTCCCTCTATAAAGTTCCAACCTATAAACGAAATTTGCAAAACACTACAATGTCAAAAGTCTTAGCTAAAAAGGATAAAGATAACGAGAAGAAAAGGAGAGAGCTGAGAAAGAGAAGGCTCAAGCTCAGTTCGGATCATCTCATGGGGAAATAATACATATGAGCATCCAAACTTCATAAAGAAGGGTTATAATCATATGTAATGCTACCAAATAGAGAGAAGAGTTGAGTAACATCAAAGCCATCATAGGCAGCATACCTGATACAAGCAAACATTCAAGGCCAGCAGTCCATAGAGTTCCAGATCTAGCACCATTAAATAGAGAGAAATTAGGCAGTAACTAGATAGTTGCCAAACCACGAAATAAAAACCACAATAGACTAATCACAATAACCCAAAGAAAGGCTAGAACAAAGTTAGAACACCAACAACAACCATTAACCAAATACCCATCCAAGCTCCAAACTAGGGAAAATTAGAACCCACCATCTGCAAGCACTAGACCAATGCCAATTAATAGAGAAATAACAAACAAAAGCAAGATAGGAGCCCTCAAGCCAAAGTCCCAGCAACAAGCACTCACCAAGACAAAAAAGGATGAGCAACCATAAATGACTGATGCTCATAAATGAAACCATCAACTGAAGGAAACATAAGCCGCACCCAGTGCAAATCATCAAAATACAAAACAACCACACAAAAGGGCGCCAAAGGCAACCACCAACCACCAGAAACCAAAAAGTCCAATCCAAAAGAATCAACAAAGGTTCAACTAGCATAGTAAAAGGCTCTAGCAAATTGTCGAGTTTAGGTTTTTATGGTTTAGAGTTTAAGGTTTTTTTAACAAAGTAAATTCAGATTGAACATTTCTTCTTTTCGATTTCCTCAACCAAGTAACACACTAAGTTCTCTAAGACACAAGTGGTTGTTGGCTTAATGAGCCTCATGTTCAATCCAATCAATTTTGATGATAACAAATGAATGCTTGGATGTTCTAATGTATGTTTTATGTGTTTTAGATATATTAATTGCTAATTACATATCCAATACATCTCATAATATATTTGAGGAAATTGCAAGAATAGAAGAATGAAAGACAGATCAAAATGGATAATGTGAAGCTTAAGATACAATATTTTAGGTTATATGAATTTATAACTATCTTAGAAATTCATATGAGTTCATTAGCATGAATCAATTTTCTCACTTAACATATTATTTTTTTTATTTTAAATAATGATAATGAGGTTAATTTATATAAATCTTTTCTAATTAACATTGAATTATATGTTTCATACATAGCATTTGAATTGTCAAAATAATAAATGATAATAAATTATGACTATTAAGTGTAATTAGTTTATATACTTAATATAATTAAATATTTTAATTTGATTTTAAGGTTATATGATAACTAACATATGTATGATTATATATAAATTATATCATAATGTTTAAATGTCATATTTCAAAATTAACAACCATATGTGAAATTTTGTATTTTAGCCAAAGTCATTTTATAATCAAGGAATTTATATATGATTTCATCTCCAATGGATTCCTTGGAATATTTTCCTTTAAGAAAAGAGTAACCTAATAGCATGTAGTCTTGCTATAGGTGCAAAAGATTCTTCAAAATCTATACCTTCAACTTATGTGCATCGTTATGTAACTAACCTAGCTTCATTTATAACAATACAACCTAAATCATCTAGCTTATTCCTGAAGACCCATCTTGTTTCAATGACATTTTTATCTTGGGGTCTTAGGAATAATTCCCAAACATCATTTCTTACAGATTGATTTAACTCCTCTTCCATAGTAATAATCCAAAAATTATCTTTTAATACTTCTTCTAAATTTTTAGGTTCAACCTCAGATAAAAATGTTGAATGATCTACAACCTCTACTTAGTCATAACTCCTTTTGAAGGATCTCCTATAATTAGTTTCTTTGGATGATTTTTATTATATGTCCATTCTTTAGGTGATGAATCATCCACATTATCTTAAAGATATTTTCTTAAAATTATCAATCTCTTCATCAATCACTTCATTTCTAATGGGATCAATTAAATTTTCATCAAAAATAACATGTATTGATTCTTCTACAATCATTTTTCTCTTATTGAAAGCTCTATAAGCTCTACTAAAAAGAGAGTATCCTAAGAAAAAAAATACCATCATCTGATTTACAATCAAACTTACCTAAATGCTCTTTTCCATTATTCAAAATAAAGCATTTACATCTAAATACATGAAAGTATTCAATCTTAGGTTTCTTTCCAAAAAAAAATTCATAGGGTGTCTTCTTCAAAATTATCTAAAATAGATCCCATTCATCACATTAAATGTATTATTTATTGCTTCTGCCCAAAAATATTTTGGCAATTTATACTCATCAAGCATAGATCTACTTAATTCAATTAATATTCTATTTTTTTCTCTCTACTACTCCATTTTGTTGGCGAGTTCTAGTGCAAAAAAATTATGTTTAATCCCATGTTCATAACAATAATCCTCAAATAATTTATTTTCCAATTCGCCACCATGATTTGTTTGAACCCTAATAATCAAAAGCCTTGTTCTCTTCAATATATTTAGAAAACTTTCTAAACTCACCAAAAACATCATCCTTATAAGTTACAAACAAACCCAAGTATATCTAGAGAAATCATCAACAATCATAAAACCATAATTTTTTCCACCTAAGCTTGTGGTGCTAATTAGACAAAATAAATCCATGTGCAATAATTCTAGAGGTCTAGAAGTAGAAACAATATTTTTAGTTTTAAATGAGCTTCTAGAATGCTTACCATGAGTACATGCATCACAAACATAGATTGAATGAAAATTTAATTTATGCAATCTAACTACTAAATCAAGTTTAGCAATTTTATTGAGTATGTGCATGTTAATATGACATAGTCAACTATGCCATAACCATATATCATCATGAGTGCTTCTAAAATAAAGTAAATTCAAATTCACATCATGAAAGCTATCTAAATCAATGACATAAATATTTTTATGTCTTTGTCCTACTAAATTATTTTTTATAATACAATATGATGCATGAAATACTATATTCAAACCTTTATCACATAATTGACTAATAGAAATTAAATTATGTTTTAATCCTTCTACTAGAAAAACATTATCTAATGTGATAGAATTCTTACAAATAGAACCAATGCCAATGATCTTTCCCTTTGCATTATCTCCATATGTAACAAATCCTCCATCACTTGATTCTAAAGTTGTGAATTTATCTTTATCTCCCATCATATGTCTTGAACATCCATTGTCCAAGTACCACATGCCTTCTTTGATTTTTCTTTGAAGGCATTCCTATAAAAAAAATCACGTGTTAACTTTTGGAACCCAAACCTATTTGGGTTCACTTTCTAAATTTGAAGCAAGATATCTAGCATGTGTGGTTTGTGTAGTGCTTGTACCTTTTAGTACCCATACATAAGATGATTGCTTAGTGTTTTGTAATTTACGTGCATAAAAATCAAATGAAATATGCCCTTTCCTATCACAATAGTTGCACCAAACCTTAGTGTTTGCATACGGCTTAGCACGATATTTATAAGGTATATGGGTGGGATATGTGTATGATGCAAATAATTTTTATTCAATGTTTTACTTGATGAAGCATTATAATGAACTTGTGATTTCAAACATAATTCTAATCTTGCTTTTAACAAGATATTCTCTCTTTCAAGTTTACATACAAGTAAAGAACAATTTAATAAATAATTTTTTTTTACTTTTAAATTATTACATTTATTTTTTAAATAATAAAAATGCATATCTAAATTTTTATGTTCTTTTTCTAATGTTTTGTATTTTTTTTCTTTTTTATATTCAATAACTAAATAATTAAAAGCCTCATCTAATTCATCATAAGATATATTATTACATACCTCTTGAGAATCTGAGTTAGAATTTTGTATTTTATCCAAAGTCACAATAGTTGCTCCAAATCCTTTAATTTGATAAGTTTCTTCAATTATTTTTTTGTGAAAAACTCTTGTGATAGTTTGTAGGATTTATTTCAACTTATTGAAATATTTATCTTCCTACAAATTTCTTTTGGTTTCTTGAAATATTTCTTCATTAGTCATATTTGAAAGATCATTTATTCTTAGATCTATTTTAGAAGTATATTATAAGAATTTCAAATTAATTTATTGTGCTAAAATTATTTTCATATTTGAGAGATCTGTCTATTTAATTAAAAGCTTACTAGTTTAGTTAAATTTACCATATACTAATTTTATTTAAGTATTTTGTGATTAGTTCATTAATTAAAAGCTTCATTTTGGTTAAAATAAAATAAATTATTGCTAGAATTTTATAGTATATGCTAGATCTATTATAAATCAAGTTTTTTTTATCAAAATAAAAATTTATAAAAAAATGAAATTATTTTATTTGTCACTTATCATTTTATTTCAACTAATATCCTTTATTTTAAAAACTTTATCTTGCTATAATTTAGTAAAGCTTGTTGTTTTCATTGTTTAATAATTAAGAAAAAGGAAGTTTAGTAGAAAGTTAATCTTTCTTATATTATTATATATATATAATAGATATAGTTTCTCCTGAACATAAAATTATTCCTTGCTGAAATTTAACTTATTATGCAATAGACTATTGTGAATTTATTTTGAAATTAATTTTATTTTAATCTACCAATTGTAATAACATAAACATCTTAGTGAGATCACTTTAAGATATTTATTTAATATTTTTTATCAAAATTAAGTGTGCAATCTATCTTGACAAATTAGTAAGTTGTAAAGTTATCATTTATAAGTTGTGAGATCACTTTATGAATTGGATAGCTTGGTATATTTATGAGAGATATATTTTATCAAAAGTTATTATTTTGAATTTTTCTTTTTAGTCTTTGTAAAATAAATTTATAATGGGTTGTACTGCGCCCTTTGTAGGAGTACATATATTTTCTAGGGTTGTACTCACATTATAAAGAGTACTATTTATAAGCTATTTTTGCATTTAGTGATTTTCTAGCCAGGGGTGGCTAATCATGGACGTAGGTCGATTTTGGAGTTTGGCTGAACAACGTAAAAATTGTGAGCCCATTACCTTTCTTTACTTTACTGTACTTTTATTTTTGATGCATTAAGAATTGTATCTTCTCATTATAAAATAAAAAATTAATTTTCTCCTAAAACTTAAAATTTAATATTTAACTTTTAAAATTTTTAATATCGCCCAATTCACACCCCCCTCTCTTGGGTGCTATAGTGACTCATAGTGGCGACATAGATCAAAAATGAGCACGCATAAAGAAAAACAAAAACCTTAGATAACTAGAACTATTTGTACTATAAAGAGACAGTTCCATAAGTAGTAGATCGGATCGATCATTCTTCAGTTTCTCTAGTTCCCATCAGAACCACCCTAGCCTCTTGAGTAGTGGGCTCCACCATCATATCCCTGATCTCTCCCTCCTCCACTAACACGACTGTAACCTCTATCACTCCTCTTGCCTCCATAACCACCAATGCTTAGATGACCACCTCCATATCCACCAGCACTTATAGATCCCCCACCACTAAAGTAATAATCCCCCACCATCAAAGCAATAATCTAAACTGAGCATGGTTGATGGTGATGTTCCTCATCAAGGTTCTGCCCATTCTTAGGGTTTACATTTAAGTTTAGGTTTATTAGGTTTTAGGGTTTAGGTTTATTTTTTAATTTATTTAGTTACTTTAGGATTAGGTTTATAGTTTGGGGTTTAGGGTTTAGGGTTTAGGGTTAGGGTTTAGGGTTTAGGTTCAGGGTTTAGGGTTTAGGGTTTAGCATTTTAAGGTTTATCCTTTTAGGGTTTAGGGTTTAGGGTTTAAGGTTTAGCATTTAGGGTTCAGTGTTTATAATTTAGGATTTAAATTTTTAAAAAAAATATTAAGTAAACTGGTAGGCTTAGGTTTATTTAGTATATTTAGTTTATTTTTTATTTATGTTAATTTACTTTATTTTTTATTTTTATTTAGGTTTATCTTTTATTTTTATTTAGCTTAGTTTTTTTATTTTAGTTTAGGTTTTTTATTTTAGTTTTTTTTAGGTTTAGGTTTACGTTTATTTTTCAGTTTAGTTTTATTTTTATTTTATTTTTTAGGTTTAGGTTTTATTTTTCATTTTTAGGTTTAGGTTTAAGATTATATTTTATTTCTTTAGGTTTATGTTTTAGGATTTTATTTCAAGTTTTTTTTTTGGTTTTATTTTTTTGTTTAGGATCAGGTTTATTTTTAGTTTATTTTGTTTTATTTAATTTAGGTTTAAGTTTAAGCCTTGTTTATTTTAAGTTTAGGTTTAAGTTTTATTTATTTTAGTTTAGTTTACTTTAGTTTAGGTTTAGGTTTATTTTGTTTTATTTATTTTATTTTTATTTTAAGTTTAGCTTTTTATTTTAGTTTAGGGTTTAGGTTTTAATTTTTATTTATTTTTAGGTTCTATTTTTAGGTTTTTTTTTAGGTTTAGGTTATTATTTAGTTTTTATTTTATTTAAGCATTTTATTTTTAGGTTTACTTTATTTTTTAGTTTAGTTTAAGTTTGTATTTATTTTATTTTATTTTTAGGTTTAGGTTTTAGTTTAGGTTATTATTTTTTTTATTTAGGTTTAAGTTTTTTATTTATTTTATTTTTAGGTTTTATTTAGTTTAGGTTTAGGTTTCTAGGTTTTTAAGGTTTAGGGTTTAAGGCTTAGGGTTTAGGGTTTAGGAATTTTAGGTTTTAGGGTTTTAGAGTTTAGGGTTTAGGGTTATGGTTTAGGAATTAGTGTTTAAGATTTAGTGTTTAGGCTTAAGGGTTTATGGTTTTTAGGGTTTAGGATTTAGGGTTTACAGTTTAGGGTTTTTAGGGTTTAAGGCTAGTTTATGGTTTAAGGTTTAGGGTTTTAGGGTTTAGGGTTTAGGGTGAAGGGTTTAGGGTTAGCTTTGGATTTAAGGTTTAGGGTTTAGGGTTTTTAGTGTTTAGGGTTTGGTGTTTAGGGTTTAGGGTTTAGTGTTTAGGTTTAAGGGTTTAATGATAGTTTTAGGGTTTAGGGTTTAGGGTTTAAGATTTAGTGCTTAGCATTTTGGATTTAGGGTTTAGGGTTTTTTTTTAAATTAAGTACATGAGCAAGTTTTGGTTTATTTAGTTTAGTTTATATTTTTATTTAGCTTTGTTTTTTAATTATATGTAGTTTAGTTTATTTATTTTATGTTTATTCATTTTAGTTTAGGTTTTATTTTACTTTAAGTATAGGTTTATTTTATTTTGTTTATTTTATTTTTATTCTAAGTTTAGGGTTTTTGTAGTTTAGGGTTTATTTTTCATTTATTATTTTCTTTTAGGTCTTATTTCTAGGTTTATTTTTTTGGTTTAGGGTTTTATTTTATTGAATTTTTAGTTTATTTGACTTTTTTATGTTTAGTTTATATTTTATTTAGGTTTTTTTTCTTAGGTTTATTTTATTTTTAAGTTTAGTTTGGATTTTATTTTATTTTATTTTATTTTTCTTTTATTAGTTTATTTATCTATTTTTAGGTTTAGGTTTAGGTGTAGGTTTTAGTTTAGGGTTTTATTTTATTTTATTTTTTATTTTATTTAGGGTTAGGTTTTTTATAAATTTTATTTTTAGGTTTTATTTAATTTAGGATTAGGTTTTTAGGTTTTTAGGTTTTTAGGTTTTTAGGGTTTAGCGTTTAGGGTTTTGAGTTTAAGATTTAAGGTTTTAGAGTTTCCAGTTTTACGATTTAGGGTTTAGGGTTTGGTGTTTAGGCTTTAGGATTTAGGGTTTACGATTTAAGGTTTAGGGTTTAGGGTTAGCTTAGTGTTTAGGGTTTTTTTTAAATTAAGTAAAGAAATAGGTTTAGGTTTATTTAGTTTATTTTTTATTGATTTTACTTTATTTTATTTTTAATTTTTATTTAGTTTAGTTTATTTATTTTTGCTTTATTTATTTCAGTTTATGTTTTTAATTTTAGTTTATTTTTTAGATTTATGTTTATGTTTAGGTTTATTTTTTTAGTTGAGTTTTATTTTTATTTTATTTTTAAGGTTTAGGTTATACTTTTTATTTTTAAGTTTAGGTTTTTATTTTATTTTTTAGGTTTAGGTTTTAGGTTTTCATTTTTTTTAGTTATTCGTTTATACTTTATTTATTTTAGTTTATTTTAGGCTTAGGTTTAGATTTAGGTTTAATTTATTTTAGTTTAGTATATTTTAGATTAGGTTTAGGTTTATTTTACGTTGTTTATTTTATTTTTATTTTTGGTTTAGGTTTTTTTTAGTTTAGGGTTTAGGATTTATTTTTTATTTATTTTTTAGGTTTTATTTTTTTAGGTTTAGGATTTTTTATAGTTTTTAGCTTATTTTATTTTAAGTTTATTTTAGGTTTATTTTATTTTTATTTATGTTTAGTTTTTATTTTATTTTGGTTTTTTATTCTTAGGTTTATTTTAGGTTTTATTTTTTTTAGTTTAGTTTCTTTTAATTTAGGTTTAGGTTTATTTTATTTATTTATTTTAGGTTTAAGTTTTTTTTTGGGTTTAGGTTTTATTCTTTTATTTATTTTTAGTTTTTATTTTTTGGTTATTTTTTAGGTTTTATTTTATTTTATTTTAGGTTTATTTTAATTTTATTTTACATTTAGGTTTATTTTATTTAGGTTTTTTTTGTTTTTAGGTTTATTTTATTTTTTTAATTTAGTTTAGGTTTTTATTTATTTTATTTTAATTTAGTTTTTATTTTTTCTTTAATTTTATGTTTAGGTTTTAGTTTAGGTTTTTATTTTATTATATTTTTTTATTTAGGTTTAGGTTTTCTTTATTTATTTTAATTTTAGGTTATATTTAGTTTAGGTTTTAGTTTATAGGTTTTTAGGGTTTAGTGTATAGAGTTTAGGATTTAAGGTTTAGGGTTTAGGGCTTAGGGTTTAGGGTTATAGGTTTTAGGGTTTTGGGGTTTATGATTTAGGGTTTTAGGTTTAGGGTTTAAGGTTTTAGGGTTTACGATTTAGGATTTAGGGCTTAGGATTTAGAGTATACTAGTTTAGAGTTTAGGGTTTAGGGTTTAGGGTTGTAAGTTTAGGGCATAGGGTTTAGGGTTGGAGGGTTTAGGGTTTAAGGTTTATCATTTAGGGTTTAAGATTTAAGGTTTAGGGTTTAGAGTATTGGGTTTTAGGGTTTAGGGTTTAGGATTTAGGGTTTAGGGTTGTAAGTTTAGGGTTTAGGTTTAGGGTTTACGGTTAGTTTTAGGGTTTGGGTTTTATTATTTTTTTGTTTTTTATTATTTTTTTTTAAATTAAGTAAACTAGAAGGTTTATGTTTATTTATTTTATTTATTTATTTATTTTAATTTAGTTTCTTTTTATTTGTATTTTTATTTAGTTTAGTTTAGGTTTTTAATTTTAGTTTATTTTTTAGGTTTAGGTTTAGATTTATATTTATTTTTTAGTTTAATTTAATTTTTATTTTATTTTTTAGCTTTAATTTTTATTTTTTATTTTTAGGTTTAGGTTTATGTTTTTATTTTATTTTTTTATGTTTAGGTTTTAGATTTTTTATTTTAGGTTTATTTTTAGACTTTATTTTTTTAGCCTAGGTTTAGGTTTATTTTTATTTTATTTTTTTATTTAGTTTTGGTTTAGGTTTAATTTTAGTTTATTTTAGGTTTAGATTTAGGTTTTATTTATTTTAGTTTAGGTTTAGGTTTAATTTATTTTTATTTTAGGTTTAGGTTTTTTTTAGTTTAGGGTTTATGATTTATTATTTATTTATTTTTAGGTTTTATTTTTAGTTTTTTTATTAGGTCTAAGTTTTTATTTTTATTTTATTTTAGTTCTATTTTATCTTTATTTTAGGTTTAGTTTTTATTTTATTTAGTTTAGTTTAGGTTTTTATTCATTTTATTTTATTTTAATTTTATTTTGTATTTTATTTTTTTTAGGTTCAGGTTTAGGTTTAGGTTTTAGTTTAAGTTTTTATTTTATTTTCTTTATTTATTATATTTTATTTTAAGTTTTTTTATTTATTTTATTTTTAAGATTTGTTTTGTTTAGGTTTAAGTTTTTAGCTTTCTAGGAATTACAACTTAGGGTTTAGGGTTAGTTTAGGGTTTTGGGTTTGGGGTTTAGGGTTTAGGGTTTAGGGTTTAGGGTTTTTGGTTTAGGGTTTAGGGTTTATGGTTTAAGGTTAAGGGTTTTAGGGTTTAGGTTTTAGTTTAGGGTTTTGTGCTTTTGGTATTTTTTTATAGAGAACAGATTTAGTTTCAACATTTCTTCTTTTTGATTTGATTAAATAAGTAACACACCAAGTTTTCTAAGACCCAAGTGAAGACAGATAAAAAATGAGCACTCATAGAGAAAATCAAACATCAAAGATAACTAGAACTGTCTCTATCATAAAGATATTATTCCATAAGCAGTAGATCAAATCAGCCATTCTTTAGTTTCTCTAGTTCCCATCAAAACCACCCCGACCTCTTGAGTAGCGGGATCCATCATCATATCCCCGATCTCTCACCTCCATAACCACCACGGTTATAGCCATCTCCTCCTCCTCCATCATCACCACCCACCATATCCACCAGACCTCCGGATCCGCCACCACCACGATAATGGTCACATCCATTGCTTTGAACTTAGGCCCGAGCATGGTTGATGGTGATGTTCTTGCTGTCAAGGTTCTACCTATTCTTAGGATTTAAGTTTAGGTTTAGGTTTATTTGGTTTTAGGGTTTAAGTTTAATTTTTAATTTATTTAGTTACTTTAAGATTAGGTTTAGGGTTTGGGGTTTAAGGTTTAGGGTGTAGGGTTAGAAAATGGGGTTTAGGGTTTAGGGTTTAGGGTTTAGGGTTTAGGGTTTATGGTTTAGGGATTAGGGTTTAGGGTTTTAGGGTTTATTCTTTTAGGGTTTAGGGTTTAGGGTTAGTGTTTAGGGTTTTAGGTTTAGGCTTTTTTACAGTTTAGGGTTTAAGGTTATAGGTTTAGGGTTTAGGGTTTAGGGTTTAGGGATTAAGATTTAGGTTATAGGGTTTTAGGTTTAGGGGTTTTTAGGGTTTATGTTTTTTCTTAAAAATTAAGTAAACCGGTAGGTTTAGGTTTATTTAGTTTAATTTTATTTATTTTAGTTTATTTTATTTTTTATTTTTGTTTAAGTTTATTTTTTTATTTTTATTTAGGTTTATTTTATATTTTTATTCAATTTAGTTTATTTATTTTAGTTTAGGTATTCAATTTTTGCTTATTTTTTTTAGGTTTAGATTTAATTTTTTAGTTTGGTTTTTTTTAAGTAGGTTTTATCTTTTATTTTTTAGTTTAGGTTCAAGTTTTTATTTTAGGTTTATTTTTAGATTTTATTTTTTAGTTTTTTGTTGAGGTTCATTTTTAGTTTATTTTATTGTATTTAGTTTGGCTGTTGGTTTATATTTAGTTTATTTTGGGCTTACGTTTAGCTTTTATTTATTTTGGTTTAGGGGTAGATTTATTTTATTATTATTTTAAGGTTAAGCTTTTTTTTAGTTTAGGGTTTAGGTTTTATTTTTAGGTTTTCTTTAGCTTAAGGTTTTTATTTAGTTTTTATTTTATTTTATTTATTTTTATTTTATTTTTATTTTAGGTTTAGTTTTTATTTTTAAGTTTAGTTTAGGTATTTATTTATTTTATTTTAGTTTGGTTTTTTTTATTTTTAGGTTTAGGTTTATGTTTTTTAGTTTATATTTTATTTCATTAATTTTTTATTTTATTTTGGTTTAGGTTTTCTTTTTATTTTATTTTTTAGGTTTTATTTAGTTTTAGTTTAGGTTTTTTTATGATTTAAGGTTTAGGGTTTAGGGTTAATTTAGGGTTTAAGGTTTGGAGTTTAGGGTTTAGGGTTTAAGGTTGTAGGTTTTAGGGTTTACAATTTAGGGTTTAGGGTTTAGGGTTCAGGGTTTTATGGTTTTAGGGTTTAGGTTTTTGGATTTTGGGTTTTGGGTTTAGGGTTTAGGGTTTTGGATTGTAGGGTTTAGGGTTTAGGGCTTAGGGTTTACAATTTTAGGGTTTAGGGTTAGAGTTTTTTTTTTAATTTTTTATTTAGGGTTTGGGGTTCAGAGTTAGTTTAGGGTTTAGGGTTTAGTGTTTATGGTTAGTTTTAGGGTTTAGGGTTTATGGTTTTTTTTTTAAAATTAAGCAAATCGATAAATTTAGGTTTATTTAGTTTATCTAGTTTATTTTTTATTTATTTTTATTTAATTTATTTAATTTAGGTTTATTTATTTTAGTTTACATTTTTTATTTTAGTTTATTTTTTAGGTTTCAGTTTAGGTTTAGATTTTTGTTTATTTCTTAGTTTAGTTTTATTTTAATTTTTAATTTTTAAGTTCTAGTTTTATTTTTTATTTTCAGGTTTAGGTTTACATTTTTGTTTTATTTTTTTAGTTTTAGGTTTTAGGTTTTTATTTTAGGTTCATTTTTAGGTTTTATTTTTCAGTTTAGGTTTAGGTTTATTTTTAGTTTATTTCATTTTTTTTTTAGTTTAGTGTTTAGGTTTAGTATAATTTATGTTTTTGTTTAGGTTTTATTTATGTTTGTTTGGTTTATTTTAGTTTAGGTTTAGGATTATTTTATTTTGTTTATTTGAGGTTTAGGTTTTTTTTTTAAGTTGTGGTTTAGTTTTATTTTTTATCTATTTTTAGTTTTATTTTTAGGTATATTTTTTTAGGTTTAGGTTTTTATTTAGTTTTTATTTTATTTTATTTTAGGTTTATTTTTTTATCTTATGTTTTGTTTTATTTTATTTAGGTTTTTTATTTTTAAGTTTATTTTATTTTTTAATTTAGCTTAGGATTTTATTTATTTAATTTTATTTTAGTTATTATTTTATATTTTATTTTATTTTTTAGTTTAGGTTTAGGTTTATGTTTAGGTTTTAGTTTAGGTTTTTTTATTTTCAGGTTTAGGTTTTTGTTTTTATTTGGTTTTTTCTTTTATTTTTAGGTTTTAGGTTTTTCTTTTTGGTTTATTTTTAGGTTTTATTTTTAGTTTTTTATTAGGTTTAAGTTTTTATTTAGTTTTTATTTTTATTTTAGGTGTAGTTTTTATTTTATTTAGTTTTCTTATTTTTTTAGTTTAGTTTAGGTTTTTATTCATTTTATTTTAGTTTTATTTTTATGTTTTTCTTTTATTTATTTTTTATAGATTCAAGTTTAGGTTTAGGTTCTAGTTTATGTTTTTATTTTATTTTATTTATTTATTATATTATTGTATAAGTTTTTTTATTTATTTTATTTTTAGATTTTGTTTTCTTTAGGTTTAAGTTTTTAGCTTTCTAGGAATTACAGTTTAGGGTTTTGGGTTAGTTTAGGGTTTTCGGTTTGGAGTTAGTGTTTAGGGTTTAGGGTTTAGGATTTTTTTTTAGGTTTTGGGTTTAGGGTTTTGGGTTTAGGGTTTAGGGTTTAGGGTTTAGGGTTTAAGGTTAAGGGTTTTATGGTTTACGGTTTAGGGTTTAGGGTTTAAGGTTAAGGGTTTTATGGTTTACGGTTTAGGGTTTAGGGTTTAAGGTTAAGGGTTTTATGGTTTACGGTTTAGGGTTTATGGTTTAACGGTTTTAGGGTTTAGCATTTATGTTTTATGTTTAGGGTTTAGGTTTTAGTTTATGGTTTTGTGTTTTTGGTTTTTTTTACAGAGAACAAATTTAGATTCAACATTTCTTCTTTTTGATTTCAATAAATAAGTAACACACCAAGTTTTCTAAGGCACAAACGAAGACTTAGATAAAAAATGAGCACTCATAGAGAAAATCAAATATCATAGATAACAAGAACCATCTCTATTTTAAAGATACAATTCCATAAGCAGCAGATCGAATCAGCCATTCTTTAGTTTCTCTAGTTCCCATATCGACCACGAGTTCATCCATCATCATCTCCCCGATCTCCTCCATGTTTTTAACACCCATAACCACCACCTCACCTTCTTTCGACCACCTCCACCTCCATACCTAGATCCCCCCACCTGCCATGGCCACCGCAATTACTGCCAGTAGGCTGGCAGTGATGTTCTTGTCGTCAAGGTTCTGCCCATTCTTAGGATTTAGGTTTAGGTTTAGGTTTATTTGGTTTTAGGGTTTAGGTTTAATTTTTAATTTATTTAGTTACTTTAGGTTTAGGTTTAGGGTTTGGGGTTCGAGGATTTGGGTGTAGGGTTAGGGTTTAGGGTTTATGGTTTAGGGTTTATGGTTTAGGGTTTAGGGTTTATGGTTTAGGGATTAGGGTTTAGGGTTTTAGGGTTTATTCTTTTAGGGTTTAGGTTTAGGGTTAGTGTTTAGGGTTTTGGGTTTAGGCTTTTTGAGGGTTTAGGGTTTAGGGTTGTAGGTTTAGGGTTTAGGGTTTAGGGATTAGGATTTAGGGTTTAGGGTTTTGGGTTTAGGGGTTTTTAGGGTTTATGTTTTTTAAAAATAATTCAGTAAACAAGTAAGTTTAGGTTTATTTAGTTTATTTAGTTTATTTTTTTATTTATTTTATTTTATTTTATTTAGTATTTTTATTTAAGCTTATTTTTTCTATTTAGGTTTATTTTTTATGCAATTTAGTTTATTTATTTTAGTTTAAGTTTTTAATTTTTGTTTATTTTTTTAGGTTTATATTTATTTTTTAATTTATTTTATTTTTTAGGTTTTATCTTTTAATTTTTAGTTTAGGTTCAAGTTTTTATTTTAGGTTTATTTTTAAGTTTTATTTTTTAGTTTTTGGTTGAGGTTCATTTTTAGTTTATTTTATTTTATTTAGTTTGGCTTTTGGTTTAGGTTTAGTTTATTTTGGGCTTATGTTTAGCTTTTATTTATTTTAGTTTAGGGTTAAGTTTATTTTATTATTATTTTCAGTTTATTTTTTTTTATTTTATGGTTTAGGTTTTATTTTTTTATTTATTTTTGGGTTTTATTTTAGGTTTTTTTTAGGTTAAGGTTTTTATTTAGTTTTTATTTTATTTTATTTTATTTTAGGTTTAGTTTTTATTTTATTTAGGTATTTTATTTTTTAGTTTAGTTTAGGTTTTTATTTATTTTATTATAGTTTGGTGTTTTTTTTAGGTTTAGGTTTATGTTTTAGTTCATATTTTTATTTCATTTTATTTTTTGATTTTATTTTGATCTAGGTTTTTTATTTATTTCATTTTTTGGTATTATTTAGTTTAGGTTTAGGCTTCTAGCTTTTTAGGGTTTAGGGTTTAAGGTTTGTAGTTTAGGGTTTAGGGTTTAAGGTTGTAGGTTTTAGGGTTTATAGTTTAGGGTTTGGGGTTTAGGGTTTAGGGATTTAGGGTTTAGGTTTTTGGGTTTTGGGTTTTGGGTTTAGGGTTTAGGGTTAAGGGTTTAGGGTTTTGGGTTGTAGGATTTAGGGTTTAAGGCATAGGGTTTATGGCTTAGGGTTTATGATTTTAGGGTTTAGGGTTTAGGGTTTAGGGTTTAGGGTTAGAGTTTTTTTTTTAATTTTTTATTTAGGGTTTCTGGTTTAGAGTTAATATAGGGTATAGGGTTGTAGGTTTAGCGTTTAGTATTTAGGGTTAGTTTTAGGGTTTAGGGTTTATGTTTTTTAAAAAAAATTAAGCAAATCAGTAGATTTAGGTTTATTTAGTTTATCTTGTTTATTTTTTATTTATTTTTGTTTAATTTAATTAATTTAGGTTTATTTATTTTAGTTTACATTTTTTATTTTAGTGTATTTTTTAGGTTTTGGTTTAGGTTTAGATTTTTTGTTTATTTCTTAGTTTAATTTTATTTTAATTTTAATTTTTAAGTTTTAGTTTTATTTTTTATTTTTAGGTTTAGGTTTCCATTTTTGCTTTATTTTTTTTTATTTTTAGGTGTTAGGTTTTTATTTTAGGTTCATTTTTAGGTTTTATTTTTTAGTTTAAGTTTAGGTTTATTTTTAGTTTATTTCATTTTTTTTTGTTTAGGGTTTAGGTTTAGATTAAATTAGGTTTATGTTTAGCTTTTATTTATTTATGTTTGGTTTATTTTACTTTAGGATTAGGTTTATTTTATTTTGTTTATTTGAGGTTTAGGTTTTTTTTTTTAAGTTGTGGTTTAGGTTTTATTTTTTTATCTATTTTTAGTTTTACTTTTAGGTTTATTTTTTAGGTTTAGGTTTTTATTTAGTTTTTATTTTATTTTATTTTAGGTTTATTTTTTTATCATATGTTTTGTTTTATTTTATTTAGGTTTTTTATTTTTAAGTTTATTTTATTTTTTAATTTAGCTTAGGATTTTATCTATTTTATTTTAGTTTAGTTTTTATTTTATATTTTATTTTATTTTAAGTTTAGATTTAAGTTTAGGTTTAGGTTTTAATTTAGGTTTTAATTTTATTTTATTTTATTTATTTAAGTTTAGGTTTTTTTTATTTATTTTATTTTTAGGTTAGATATGGTTTTGGTTTAAGTTTTTAGGTTTTTAGGGTTTTGGGTTTAGGATTTAGGGTATATGGGTTAGGGTTTGTGGTTTAGAGTTTAGGGTTTAGGGTTAAAGGTTTTAGATTTTAGGGTTTAGGGTTTAGGGTTTAGGATTTTAGGTTTAGGGTTTAGGGTTTAGTGTTTAGGGTTCTAGGTTAAAGGTTTAGGGTTAGTTCTAGGGTTGAGGGTTTAGGGTTAGGGTTATTTATTTTTCATTTCTTTATTATTTTATTTAGTGTTTAGGGTTTAGGGTTAGTTTAGAGTTTAGGGTTTAAGGTTCAACATTGTAGGTTTAGGGTTTAGGGTTAATTTTAGGGTTTAGGGTTTTGGATTTATGGTTTAGGGTTTAGAGGTTCTTTTTCAATTAAAAAAACTAGTAGGTTTAGGTTTATTTAGTTTATTTTTTAATTATTATTTATTTATTTTATTTTTTATTTTTATTTATGTTTATTTTTTTATTTTATTTAGTTTATTTATTTATTTCAAGTTTACTTATTTTAGTTTATTTTTTAGGTTTAGTTATAGATTTTTGTTTATTTATTAGATTAGTTTTATGTTTATTTTATTATTTAGGTTTCAATTTTTTTTATTTTTAGGGTTAGGTTTAGGTTTTTATTTTATTTTTTTAGGCTTAGGTTTTAGGTTTTTATTTTAGGTTTATTTTTAGGTTCAATTTTTTTAATTTAAGTTTAGCTTTATTTTAAGTTTAATTTATTTTATTTTAATTTGTTCAGGTCTAGGTTTTGTTTATTTTAGGTTTAGGTTTTATTTATTTTAGTTTATTTTATTTTAGTTTAGGTTTAGGTTTATTTTTTTTTTGTTTATTTTAGGTTTAGGTTTTTATTTAGTTTTTATTTTATTTTATTTTATTTTTATTTTTCATTTAGTTTTTATTTTATTTAGGTTTTTTGGTTTATTTTATTTTTTAGCTTAGTTTAGGTTTTATTTATTTTATTTTAGTTTAGTTTTTTTAAGTTATTTTATTTTCAAGTTTAGGTTTAGGTTTAGGTTTAAGTTTTATTTTTTTATTTTTTTTATGTTCAGGTTTTTTTGTTTATTTTATTTTTAGGTTTTATTTAGTTTAGGTTTAGTTTTTAAGGTGTTTGGGGTTTAGGGTTTAGGGTTTAGGGTTTAGGGTTTATATTTATTTATTTACTTTATTTAGGGTTTAAGGTTTAGGGTTAGTTTAGAGTTTAGGGTTAAAGGTTCAGCATTGTAGGTTTAGGGTCAATTTTAGGGTTTAGGGTTTTGGATTTATGGTTTAGGGTTTAGGGGTTCTTTTTTCAATTAAAAAAACTAATAGGTTTAGGTTTATTTAGTATATATTTTTAATTATTCTTTATTTATTTTATTTTTTATTTTTATTTATGTTTATTTTTTTATTTTATGAAGTTTATTTATTTATTTTAGGTTTACTTATTTTAGTTTAAGTTTTTTATTTTAGTTTATTTTTTTAGGTTTAGATTTAGATTTTTGTTTATTTATTAGATTAGTTTTTTTTATTTTATTATGTACGTTTCAATTTTTTTTTATTTTTAGGTTTAAGTTTAGTTTTTTTTTAGGCTTAGGTTTTAGGTTTTTATTTTAGGTATATTTTTAGGTTCAATTTTTTTAATTTAAGTTTAGCTTTATTTTAAGTTTAATTTATTTTATTTAATTTTGTTTAGGGTCTAGGTTTCATTTATTTTAGGTTTAGGTTTAGGTTTTATTTATTTTAGTTTATTTTATTTTAGTTTAGGTTTAGGTTTATTTTATTTTGTTTATTTTAGGTTTAGGTTTTTATTTAGTTTTTATTTTATTTTATTTTAGGTATATTTTATTTTTATTTTACATTTAGTTTTTATTTTATTTAGGTTTTTTTTGGTTTATTTTATTTTTTAGCTTAGTTTAAGTTTTATTTATTTTATTTTAGTTTAGTTTTTTTATGTTATTTTATTTTTTAGTTTAGGTTTAGGTTTAGGTTTAAGTTTTATTTTTTATTTTGTTTATGTTAAGGTTTTTTTTGTTTATTTTATTTTTAGGTTTTATTTAGTTAGGTTTAGTTTTTTAGGTTTTTTGGGTTTAGGGTTTAGAGTTTAGGGTTTAAGGTTTAGGGTTTAGGGTTTGGGGTTTAGGGTTTAGTGTTTAGGGTTGTAGGTTTTAGGGTTTTGGGTTTAAGGTCTAGGGTTTAGGTTTTAGGATTTATGGTATAGGATTTTAGGGTTTAGGGTTTAGGGTTTAGAGTTTTAAGGTTTAGGGCTTAGGGTTTAGTATTGTAAGCTTACGGTTTAGGGTTAGTTTTGGGTTTAGGGTCAAGTATTTTTTTTTTTTGATTTTTTAATTTTTTATTTTTTTTAAATTAAGTAACCTAATAGATTTAGGTTTATTTCATTTATTTTCTATTTAATTTAGTTTATTTAATTTTTATTTTTATTTAGGTTTATTTTTATTTCATTTTTATTTGGCTTTTCATTTAGTTTGTATTTTATTTTATTTTAGGTATATTTTAATTTTATTTTAGGTTTAGTTTTTATTTTATTCTAGTTTTTTTATTTTTTTTAGTATAATTTAGGTTTTTATTTATTTTATGTTAGTTATTTATTTATTTTTTTATTTTTTTATGTTTAGGCTTTAGTTTATGTTTTTATTTTATTTTATTTTTTATTTTATCTTTGTTTAGGTTTTATTTATTTATTTTATTTTTAGGTTTTGTTTAGTTTAGGTTTAGGTTTTTAGCTATTTAGGGTTTAGGGTTTAGGGTGTCGGGTTTAGGTTTAAGTTTAGGTTTATTATGTTTTTGGGTTTAGGTTTATTTTTCAATTTATTTAGTTACTTAAGGTTTAGATTTTGGGGTTTAGGACTTAGGGTTTATGGTTTAGGTTAAGGTTTGTGCTTTTAGGGTTTAGAGTTTTGGTTTAGGGTTTAGGGCATTTTAGGGTTTAAGATTTAGGATTTTGGGTTTAGGGTTGTAGGTTTAGGTTTTAGGATTTAAGATTTTAGGTTTTTTTTTTAAAATTAAGTAAACCTGTAGGTTTATGTTTATTTAGTTTACTTTTTATTTATTTTAGCTTATTTTATTTCTTTATTTTTATTTATGTTTATTTTTTTATTTTATTTAGTTTTGTTTATTTATTTTAGATTTATTTATTTTAGCTTAAGTTTTTTATTTTAGTTTATCTTTTTAGGTTTAGGTTTGGGTTTAGGTTTATTATTAGGTTTTAGGGTTTTGGGTTTAGGGTTTAGGGTTTAGGGTTGTAGGTTTTAGGTTTATGGTTTATGGTTTATGGTTTAGGGTTTAGGGTTTTAGGGATTAGGGTTTAGAGTATAGGGTTTAGGGTTTTAGTGTTTAGGGTTGTAAGTTAAGGGTTTTAGGGTTTAGTTTAGGTTTAGGGTTAGTGTTTTTATTTATTTATTTGTATTTATGGTTTAGGGTTTATGGTTAGTTTAGGGTTTAGGGTTTAGGGTTTACGATTTAGGGTTATAGGTTAAGGTTTAGGATTTTGGGTTTAAGGGTTTTTTTAATCTTTAAATTAAGTAAACCGATAGGTTTAGGTTTATTTAGTATATTAAGTATATTATTTTATTTATTTTAGTTTACTATATTTTATTAGGTTTATTTTTTTATTTAGTTTAGTTTATTTATTTTAAGTTTATTTATTTTAGTTTATGTTTTTTATTTTAATTTATTTTTTAACTTTAGGTTTAGGTTTAGATTTATTTTTTAGTGGAGTTTTATTTTTATTTTATTTTTTTGGTTAAGGTTTTGTTTTTTATTTTCAGGTTTAGGTTTTGGTTTTTATTTTGTTTTTCTTTTATTTTTAGGTCTTAGGTTTTTATTTCTACTTTATTTTTAGGTTTTATTTTTTAGTTTAGGTTTAAGTTTATTTTTAGTTTATTTTATTTTATTTAGTTTAGGTTTAGAGGTTAGGTGTAGTTTATTTAAGGTTTAGCTTTAAGTTTTATTTATTTTAGTTTAGTTTATTTTAGTTTGGGTTTAGGTTTATTTTATTTTTATTTTAGGTTTAGTTTTTTTTTTAAGTTTAGGGTTTGGTTTTATTTTTTATTTATTTTTAGGTTTATTATTTAGGTTTAAGTTTTATATTTAGTTTTTATTTTATTTAGGTTTTTATTTCTTAGGATCATTTTACTTTATAGTTTTCTTTAGGTTTTTATTTATTTTATTTGAGTTTTTTTATTATTTTATTTTATTTTATTTTTTAGGTTTAGGTTTTTTATTTTTTTTTAAGTTTAGTTTAGGTTTTTATTTTATTTATCTTATTTAGGTTTAATATTTATAATTTATTTTATTTTTATGTTTAATTTAGTTTAGGTTTAGGTTTTTAGGGTTTAGGGTTTTGGGTTAAGTGTTTAGGATTTAGGGTTTAGAGTTTTAAGGTTTAGTGTTTTAGGCTTTAGGGTTTATTGTTAGGGTTTAGTGTTTTGGGTTTAGGGTTTAGTATTTAAGTTTTAGGGTTTAGGGTTTTTGGAGTTTAGGGACAGCTTAGGTTTTATGGTTAGATTAGGGTTTAGGCTTTAGGCTTTAGGGTTTAGGCTTTAGGGTTTAGGGTTTTTAGGGTTTAGGGTTTAGGGTTAATTTAGGGTTTTTTTTTAAGGAAGCCCCATGTAGGGGTATTTTATTGCCACAAAAAGAGGGTTACAAGGTCCTTAAAAGGGGATAAACTCTCACTAGAGCTACAATCATAAGGAGTAAATCCCTATCTAAATACATCCAAGAGTAAAAGAAAGCATAAAAACAATCAAAAGATACAAGATGGTTAACATAATAAGCTAAAATAAGAATAAAATGCTCACGGAGGATGTGGGAATGCATGATAATCTGGAGCGGAACCAGAAAGAAGGAGAGAATCACAGTTATAATAAGAGGAGATTAGAAGCAGTTAAGGTAATACAAACAAAAGTTTGAAGAAAACAATATAATATGAGTGTGTTAGTAAGGAATTGTGATAGAAGGCTCGAGACTCAATCAAATCTGTTGGGCGGAATCAAGTATGAGCATCCAAACTTGACAAAAGGGTTACATCACAAGAGCTACTACCAACCAATAGGGAGTGAGATCATCACAACCATCATAGCGACAAACACTGAGAAGGTAGCACCCAGTTGTTGTTATTCTTGTGAGCTTTACTACTAGCAAACTTAAGCAAAATCTTGTCTAAAGTATATAGAGAATTGCTGAAGGATAGGGAGTCTCATTCAAGAGAAATATCATCAATATATGCATCTTCTTGACATGAGAATACATAAACATAAGAGAGTGAGCCATCTTAGCCAGAATCTCATCAATAGCCATTTCCAAGAAAGAAAGCAATCCAGCATATAATCCCTCCACAAGAAAATTGCAGAGGAGACAACTTGGTGAAATTCTGTTAGTCAAGTCAATGAGCCTATAATTAACACCATCCCAATCATATGATATATAAATGAAGCTTTCAAGGTATGAAACAGTCCAGGAAACAACCCCCTTATTAATATCTTGGAGAAAAGCAATAGTAAAGGAAGACAGCATAGCTCAACACAGGAAGTGGACTACAACCAACTAAAAGTAGCACCCGAGCGGTTTGGGCAGCCCGAAAAAAGTTAGAGCGGCCTCAATAGCGTGTTGCCACAATTGGTAATCGGATCAACAATCGGCCAAGGACAAAGGCAACCTGGCCATAAGGAAATGGGTGGAACCAAATTAGCACCAAAAAAATAGTTAGAGCGGCGCTCAATAGCGCGGGCCACAATTGATAATCCGGATCAATGATCGAAAACAAAGCAAAAGGCAACACGATAGCTCAACAGAAAATGCGCAACCAACTAAAATTAGCACCCGGTAAAATAGTTAGAGCGGCGGCTCAATCGTTGAACAATTGATAATCGGATCAACAATCAACCCAAAAAACAAGACAGCAAAAGGCAACAACATCCAAGAAGGAACATTCATAACAGCAGCAACAATATCCCAATTCAGCCCACAATCCTTGCAGAAATACCCCACAGGCTTGCCATAATAACAATCATTGAGAGTATACAAACCATAGGTTAAGATCAAGTAGAACAGTTGATTAGGCACAATGATGCACAATACTAAGACTAAAAGGGATACTATAGCGAGGTTAAGAAGTAGCCGAGACAACTAATCGATAAACCAAATCCACAAACATCCAAAGTCTTAAAGCGAAGGTAACATCGGACTATAGTACTCTCGAAAATGACACTCCAATCCAAGAAGGTAACAAAGACAAACCCAATAGATGCAGGATTACAATATAAATAATGACAAATATGATTCACAACCACCGAATTGAGCGACAATGAATAATCCGCAATCGAAAGTCACTCCCATCGAGGAGCAACTAATGCAACATTGTAAGCCAGAATATAAAATAAGAAGATGATTCCAACTAGAGACATCATTACCAAGCAGGAATTTTAAGACAATAAAGGTCCAAAACCAGAACTTGCTAAAATAGTAGCAAGCAAGATAGCAAAAAATAACAGGAGAAAAATTGGGAGAGGCAATAGCAAAAAAATTCTGCAGCAGCCCAAACCCAAAGGGATTAAAAAACCAAATCAACAAACAAATCAACAAACAACCATGGCATCAAACCTCCAAAACCCAAAAATTAATTAAACCCCGTCCATTCCAGTACAAGGATTTCAGACCAAAATAACCATTAAAAGAGACCAGGGTATTACAATTTCTTCCCTTCCAGAAAGCATCTTTGAGGTTAGGCATTATATAAGCAAGGACGGAGACAGAAGTCTTGAAGCCCAACAAAATCCTTTCAGCATAAGTTTTGAAACATTTATGAATTAGGCCTTTAGGGAGGAAAGAGTCCCAAGGGTAAGCATCGACCAAAGAAATACTATAATCATCAAAATAAAAGCGCAACCGATAATGCACACTAATCCGTTGCTAGAAGCAACATAGGTAGCGTGCTCCAAGCCATATTGTCAGAGAGAAAAAACTGGTTAAAGAAGTTAGTACTAAAATCTAAGCCCATCAAAATAGATAACTTCCTCCAGTAATGGTTAATTCTCTCAGGTTTAGAAATGAATGTATCAATGAAATTAAAGTCCCAAGTGGGATTGCAGTTATAAAACCAGTAACAGGTAACACAAGGATCAACTGGGTTCCAATTCAAGCTTAAGCCAAAGATGAGTCATACCTTTAACAGAATTATCTGGGAAAATAGGGGCCATCTAATTAGTGAGAACGACATTGATGAAGTCACTATGTTAGGTCCACATATTTTGAAATCTGAAAGGAGAGGGAGTAGACGGGTTAGGGGGGGATTTTTGAAGGAAATCAAAAGAGGAGCATGGTCGACAAAGTTACGCTCAAATGCTCAACAATGGTAGCAGATTGATCCAAAGAGAATTAAAGAGGGTCCTATCAAGATGTTGCCAAAGTCTAGAGTTGTGACGTGAAGTTAGACCCGGTGAAACCAATGTGATCATTGCAATCAAGGATCATATTTGAGAAGTCCTCCATGGAATGAAGGTTAGGAGAACATCCTCCCCTTCTTTCTAGTGATAAATCACCTCCAACCAACCGGGAAGGTTTAGAGGAAGCAAAAGGTCGTAAGTGATTCCAAAGGATGTTCCTACTCTATTACAAGAAGCATAAATAAAAGAGCCAAAAGTCGATAAGTCACCTAAGGAGACATTTTAACCAATTGGTCAAGATCATCAATGATGGAAATGGTGATGGAGTTGTGCCAAAAGAACCAAATTTTATTATTAAGATTGAAGAAGAAATTATGAAAACCAAGGGATCTAGCAACAAAAGCAATCTTAGAAGAATTAATGAAAGGTTCAATAAGAACAAGTAACTTGATATTATGAACATGACAAAGACTCCTAACACGATTGGACGAAGAGACCCACAACCCCAAATATTCCAAATAAGAAAATTAATCATAAGGGGACAACCAAAGGGAAAAGGAAAAAAAAAGGAAAGAGAGGAGAGAAATGATGACACATTACTTGTGTGGGGTGGAAGAAGAGCGAGTGGTTCTAGTGAGGTTATTATTAGAAAATTTTGCTATGTAGGATTTTTTGTTTTAACAATTTGAAAGGGTCTATCGATCCAAATTATCTCCATCAAAAGTGATTGATTTTTTGGGTTGAATAGTAGAAGAATCTATCAATATTTTAGAGGGATTTCACCTTCGTATCGAATAGAGTGTGAGAAGTTGGGTTCAATTGATTATCACTCAGAAGGAAATAGATGGGGAAGTTCTAGCCATTCATTAATACAAATATTTCTCAATATGTTGGAAGCCATAGGGTCATCATTGTTTTCGGTCCATTATATGATTCCCATTCAAATTGTTTAATTGGGTGTCCAATATAAGGCTACCATTCGATTTTAGTAGGATTTAAATGAAGCAAAGAACTATCGTGGGGAAACTAGATTATTACTAGGGGTGAGGTTAGGTAAATTGGCATTGGTATCGGCACACCCCTCAATGGTCGTTTTAGTACCAAGAGTGTTTTCCACTAGACGATCAGAGGTGTAGGGAGGAGAGGTTCTTTTGAGTATTTTTAGGCACATATGCTAGAGTAGTGGTTTTCCCGCCCATTAATGGTATTCATATTTTGTGATAAATTTTTCCGAGATTAGGATGAAGCACAAAGCATTCGAGAGATCGCGTCTGCGTGAATCTGGAGTGCAAAAGATAGGAAAATTTTTGAATTCAACTTTTGACTATATCCAAATTTTTGAGCCAATCCAAACCTCTTTGGGATATTTTTTTGTGATGTCTATCTCAACGAATATGAGACGTGATGGCCTAGATCTAGTGGTCGTTGCTTGGTCTATTTGGAGAGGCCTACTAAAAAGGCCGCCAACAGCAAACAAAACTTGATGAGTGACATAGTGTATTCACATGTTAGGAAAAGCAAGCCAAAGAGGGCCAATGGGAGATTCCTCTTCGACATCAAAGAGGGGCGACCATTTCAATAGCTGCATTTGACAATTATGCATGAAGTAAGAACGACGAGCGAAAACCCACGAGTAATCTAAATCATTTGAAACTTGAATAAGAATGTGACGAGGATCGATCAGCCCGATAGAGAAAGTACCTGATAATTTTAAACTATGAAAGAAAGAGCGAATATTATCAAGAGTCGGGCATCTAAGGGAGAATTTACCCACCAAAGAGAACTCGAAGGGCTTAGCAAGTTTCTCAACATCCTGATCTGAACACATTACTGTCGGCAATCCATGATAAGATGTCAAAATGAGATTAACCAAAGCATTCAAGCTAGAGATCTTACCAAATAAAGCATCTTTGAATGATTTAACAATAGGTGCATTAGCAGGTGCAATCGAATCCAGAAAATCTGTAGAGTCAGAGAGCAAAGCTGGTGTCGGCACGTCGAGAGGCAACGGGCCGAGATTCGCAGAGACCAGAGCCTCCGCCATTGCTCTAATCCAAGGATGTCACATACGGGGGAGCCCGATACGTGCGCAGAGAAGCACGCAGAGAAGCGGCCAATTACCCGAGAACAGCCAATCCACCGAGGGGAACACAAAATCGCCAGAGAGGGAGCGCAGCTGAGAGGGAGTGGTGGGTTTATGGTTAGCTTGTTAAGTTAAGGGTTTAGGGTTTAGGGTTTAGGGTTTAGGGTTTAGGGTTTAGGATTAGGGTTAAGGTTTAGGGTTTAGAGTTAAGAGTTTAAGGTTTAGGGTTTAGGGTTTGTTTAGGGTTTAGGGTTCAAGGTTTAAGGTTTAGGGTTAGGGTTTTATGGTTTACGGTTTACGATTATAGGTTTAGGGTTAGTTTTAGGGTTTAGGGTTTAGGTTTTAGGGTTTAGGGTTTAGGGTTGTATGTTTAGTTTTTAGAGTTTAGGGTTTTAGGGTTAAGGGTTTAGCATTTAGGGCTTAAAATTTAGGTTTTATTTATTTTAATTTAGGTTTATGTTTATTTTATTTTATTTATTTTAGGTTAAGGCTTTTTTTAGTTCACGGTTATTTTATTTTATTTATTTTTATTTACTTTTAAGTTTAAGTTTTATTTAGTTTTATTTTATTTTATTTTTTGTTTATTTTATTTTTATTTTATGTTTAGTTTTATTTTATTTAGGTTTTTTTCTTAGGTTCATTTTACTTTTTAGTTTTATTTTGGTTTTATTGATTTTATTTAATTTTTTTAATTTCTTAATTTTATTTTATTTTTAAGTTTAGGTTTTTTATTTATTTTATTTTTATGTTTTATTTAGTTTAGGTTTTAGTTTTTATGTTTTTAGGGTTTAGGGTTTAGGGTTTAGGGTTTAGTGTTTAGGGTTTAGGGTTAGGGTTTAGGCCTTAGGGTTTAGGGTCTAGTGTTTGAGCTTTAGGGTTTAGGGTTTTTGGAGTTTAAGGAGACAACTTAGGATTTAGGGTTAGATTAGGGTTTAAGGTTTTTTTTTTTAAGGAAACCCCATATAGGGGGAATTTTATTACCACAAAAAGTGGGTTACAAGGTCCTTAACAGGGGATAAACTCCAAAACTACAGCTCAAAGAGCTATAATCAGCCTAGAGAGTAAATCCCCTATCTAAGACAACCAAAATAAAAAAATAAAAGAGAAAAAGAAAGAAAAAGATACAAAATGATTTAACATAGATAAGCCAATGGATAGATCTGGGCCAAAGCTCTTCAGGTTGAGAGAAAGCATGGCACTAGGGAGCAAACCTGCAAGAGAAAAAGAGAAATGCATCCAAAAAAATGTAGAAAGATAAAAAATTAGAACCAAAGCAATGATAAATTAAAAATTAAAGCAAAGATAAACCGAGAAAAATTATAGAGAAGTGTGTGAGAGAAGGCTCAGTCACCACACCAAATTGGGGCAGATGTAAATATGAGCATCCAAACTTCAGCGGTAGGGTTACATCACAAGAGCTACTACCAAACCAAAAAGGAGTGAAATCAGCACAAGAAAACAACAGAAAAGGCTAGGCAGAGGATAGAAATAATATACAACTTGTTGAAAAGCCTATTGTAATCCTACTAAGCAAATCAATTAGCATGTAAATAACACCATCCCAATCATATGGGACATATATGAAACTTACTTTCCAGGAGTACAGCTCAGGAATATGGCCCAAAAAAGTAACCCATTTAGAATAAGCAATGCAGATGTTAACAACCCCTTGTTAATAATCATTGCAGAAGTTAACAAAATCATTACAGAAGTTAACAAACAATAAATGTAAAGCGAGACAGCATAACCCAAACCCAAACTGCAATAGGAAATGCAGAAGTCTAACAAAACCAAGATGGGAATGCAGTAGCAGAAGGTGGACCAGAAGCCACATGTAATAAGCTGCACCCTACCGCAAACAACACCAAATAAAGACAATCATAGAGACAACCCTAGTAGCAACTTGTTGGGCATAAAACTCGATAATCCAGTCAACAACAACCAAGGCAAAGAAATAATGAGGCCATAAAACCACCCATTCGAATAGACAAGGCATAAGTTAATAACCAAGTAGGTAATAGCATAATCAGGATCGCACAAGTCTAATTGAACCAAGATGGAAAAATAGCACAGATTAAATAGACCACAAACATCGTGATAAGTCAGTCACAAACAAGAAAAATAATCAAAAAATAACCTAGAAGCGTACCGGTGGACATAAGACCCGAAAATCCAACAGCCAACAAATAAAATAGCAAAACAATTATTGCACCCACCATAAGATAATCCAGTAAAAAATAGTGGTACAATATAGACTCAAAAAGGTTCAAAGGAGAGTGATCATTAAAATCAAGACAAAGAAAAGTAGACCAACACCTAAGCCAACATCATTAGTAAAAATAGGCAGGAATGAAATCAAGATGTAATTCCGATCCTACAAAGAAATAGTAATAATAATAAGGGTATTGCAGTTTCTCTCCTTATAGGTTCTGGAGGTGAGGTTAGAGAGCATAAGAGGGGCTACAACCCTATTAAAGAGAGAAAAGATAGATAAATTAGGGCTTGACATGAAGCTATACAAAAATATAATAATTAAACAATGACAAAGAAAGTCATGAGCTAAACACGATTTCCAAAAGGAAAAGAGACAAAACATAGCCTTAATCATAAAATGGAAAATAGATATAGTAAGACCCATAAATAAAATATTGATGGTAAGAAGTCTGTCCCTGTTGATCAGAAAGTAAAGCAAAAAGTAAAACATCTCCCACCAACAGATCCGGCTGATAAGTGAAAATATCTCCATCCAGCAGGTTAGAAAAATAGGAAACACCTTACCATTAACAGTGGAAATAGCAGAAGCAGTAAGACCCCAAATAAGTTTAGGGTAATTAATCCAACAGCAGATGCCACGGAGATTACAAAATAACCAGAAAGGGGTATCAGGAAGATGCACCAGCAAAACCCAGCGAAATAATAACTTGGTCATGCAGTTAAACAGGTAATACAACAGGCCAAAATAATAGGATGAATTAATTTCTGAGGTAAGGGAGTCCAGTATTGTCCAAATTAACCAAACCATGCAAATTTTTAGGAAGTGTAAGTTGATCAAAGAATTTTATTCCATCTAATCTAGCACCCAAATTAGCAAGGTAATCAGCACATGCATTACCTTCATGCCATATATGAGTGATTTTAAAATAGAGTTCAGAAAGGAGAGCTCTAGTCTGCTTTAAAAGGTAGTACAATTCTGTATTGCCCACTTTGATGGAAGTCAAAAGATTAATCAGCAACAGGGCATCCAACTCAATCCAAATATTGAGCCATCCTTTTTGAAGGCCAATCTCAATAGCATTGTAAATTGCCATTAGCTCAACAAAAAGAACAGAGAAAGTATTAAAGGGGTAAGCAAAAGCACAAAGGACTTTACCATTAAGGTTTCTAAAAATGCCACCACAACCAGAAGCATTTTGAGAAACAGAGCCATTAGTGTTAATTTTAATAGTATTAGCATGAGGTTTTATCCAATAAACAATCTTGTCATCTTTACAAGTTGATCCGCAAGTTAAAACCCATTTATACAAATTTGCAGCCTTTGAATTGATTGTAGTTAATTAAATTAGCATTAAACAAGGCACGTATTTTATTTTTAATTCTAGCAATTATCTTCATATGGTTCATAGGAATCCCACTATATTTTGCATCATTTCTGTCCATCCATATGAACCAAATAAGAGTGATAGTAGTTATCACTTTAATGTGGCCTTTAATAGTGTTTTCAAAATAAACATCAAGAAGTTGGTATAGAGTCAAGGAGCCATTGAATTTGACAATATTAAAAAGTTCATCATACCAAATCCAAAGTTTGGAAGCAATGGCTCCATTAACAAATACATGATTCACATTCTCAATGTGAAAGCAGCATTAGCATTTTGAAGGTAAGTAAAAACCTTTACCCCACATCAAGGAGTCAACAGTGATGAAGTTTTTCAAAAAATGCTAAGTTAGAACAGAATAAGAAATAGGAATAGTGTTATTCCAAAGTTTAAAAAATACATTGGAGAAAGCATGAGCTTCTTTAATATGAATCCAGACATTTTTAAGGTTGAAATCACCATTTTGGGAAAGCTTAAAAAGGATCTTATCATGATTTCTAGGAATGATAAGAATAATAGTAAGCTTATCTAAAAGAGAGAAAGGAATATAATCAATAAGCTTACTATTGTTCCACTTATTATTCTGTGCGAAAGAGTTCACTTTAATAGCAGTAGTGGAGTGGGTAGAAAGTAAATCATCAATGGACCCACCTCCAGTCCGGTTATCCTGCCAAAAGAAATAGGTTCCAGAGTTAATCCCGCATGAGATTAATGATTCCACCTCCCATTTGATGGAACAAAGTATTTTCCATATAGGAGAGTTTCCCACTTTATAAGGGCAAATGAGAGAGTGCTTACCCTGGTAGTATTTGGCTGTCATGAATTTAGCCCAAAGACTATTGTTTCTCCTAATATTCCATAAAAGTTTATAGGAAAAGGTGATATTACGTATTGCTCTTTGATGCTAAGCACCTTGACGAGTGCCGCAAACTTTTATACCAAGAGGTCCCGATGCATTACGTTGGTAGAATTGTTAGAACCCGAGAAGAATTTGTTAAGGAGGCTCAATTACTTAATGGTAGTAGAATTGGTTGATGGTTTGAATGAGATATAAAGGCATGGAGTTAAGGGTACTCTTAATCAAAGTGAGCCTACCACCAAATGAGTAAATGAAATTCCCAAATAAAGAGATTTTTTGGATTAACTCATCAAAGAGATGTGATCTTTTCTGACCTTTAAAAAGCAGAGCACCAAGATATTTAATAGGAAGTTGTTGTCGTTGAAAATTAATAATTCTCAAGATTTGGTTGATCCTATTACTAGAGATTTTAGAGAAAGGAATGAAACAACTTTTACCATCGTTAAGAAAGAGACCACTTTCGTTACCAAATTTAATTAAAAGATTCTTAATAGTTTTAATGTGATGAATAGAGGCATTATAAAAGATTATGAAGTCATCAGCAAAGCTAAGATGAGAGACAGGAAGACCACCTTGAGTTCCAAAAAACATGCTAGGATTATTATTGAGAAGATCATTAAGATTCCTCGAAAGATATTCAACAACAATAATAAAAAGAGAGGGAGATAAGGGATCTCTTTATCTCAATCCATGCAGAGAAGGGAAAAAACCTAGGGACTCACCATTCATGATAACAGAGAACCAAACATTGGTAATACAATTTTTAATGAGACGGATAAAATAGTCAGAAAAACCAAACAAATGTAGAATTTTGAAGAGAAAATTCCAAGAGAGGTTATCAAAAGCTTTAGAGATGTCCAATTTGAAAAGGATGTTACCACCTCTTGTAGAATCATCAAGGTCATGAATAAGCTCTTGGGCTAGAAGAATGTTGTTAGATATAGCTTTACCTTTAACGAAACCAGTTTGATCGGGGGAAATAATTTTAGGCTGCAGCAGACTAATTCTATTGGCAATTAATTTAGCAATGAGTTTATGAAAGAAGGTGCAAAGGCTGATAGTTCTGAAATCACCCCAAGATTCAAGATTATTAATTTTGGGAATGAGAACAATGGAAGTGCTAGAAAAATATCTAGGTAAAGGATTGCCATCGAAGAAATCAACGACAGCATCGACAATGTCAGACTTAATAATAGGCCAATAATGCTAAAAAAATTGAGTCATGTAGCCTTCAGGGCCTGCAACAGAATCAGTGTTCATGCTATTAAGAATACTACCAATCTCAGCTTTAGTAGGACACATATTAAGCTAGTGGTTGTCATCATTAGTAACTGTTGAGGGAATCAGGTGAGAGTTGGAGATAGCTTCTAAAGAAGGGTTGTTGTTTAATATGTTTTTAAAATGATGTATGACAAAATCATTAATATCATTATTGTTTGTGATCCAGCTGTCACTATCATTTTTAATTTTTTTAATAGAGTTTAAGGCTTTCTTTTTTTTTGAAAAGAGCATGGAAGTACCTGGTATTTCTGTCACCATCAGCAAAATGTTTGCTAGCAACTTTTTGCCGCCAGTAGGTTTCCTCCATATTCTGATAGTTAACCAAGTTATCTTTAGCTTCATTTAACTCCTCAAGTTTAGTAGAATCAGTCAAAATGACATCTTCAAGAGAACAAACTAATTGTAGGTTTAGGGTTTATGTTTTAGTGTTTAGGGTTTAGGGTTTAGGGTTAGGGTTAGGGTTTAGGATTTAGAGTTTAAGGTCAAGGGTTTTTAGGGTTGTAGGTTTAGGGTTTAGGGTTAATTTTAGGGTTTTAGATTTAGGGTTTAGGGTTTACTGTTTAGGGTTTAGGGTTGTAGGTTTAGGGTTATATTTTTATTATTTTTTTGTTTAGAGTTTAAGTTTTATTTGTTATTTATTGTTAGGTTTTTTTAGGTTTTATTTAGTTTTTATTTTATTTTATTTTAAGTTTATTTTATTTTTATTTTATATTTAGTTTTTATTATATTTAGGTTTTTATTTAAGGTTTATTTTCATTTTTAGCTTAGTTTAAGTTTTTATTTATTTTATTTTAATTTAATTTTTATTTTTTATTTTATTTTATTTTTAAGTTTAGGTTTAGGTTTTAGTTTAGGTTTTTATTTTATTTAGGTTTAGGTTTTTTTATTTATTTTATTTTTAGGTTTTATTTAATTTAGGATTAGATTTTTAAGTATTTAGGGTTTAAGGTTTAGGGTTTAGGGTTTATGGTTTAGGGTTTAAGTTTTTGTTTTGGGTTTAGGGTTGTAGGTTTTAGGGTTTAGGGTTTAGGGTCTTAGGTTTAGGGCATAGGGTTAATTTTAGGGTTTAGGGTTTAGGGTGATGGTTTAGGGTTTTAGGGTTTAGGGTTTAGGGTTTTTATGTATTTTGTCTTAGTTTAGTTTTTATTTTTTATTTTATTTTATTTTTATGTTTAGTTTAGGTTTAGGTTTAGGTTTTTTATTTTTATTTTTTATTTTTCTTATTTTATTTAGGTTTAGGTTTTTTATTTATTGTACTTTTAGGTTTTATTTATTTTAGGTTTTGGAAATTAGGTTTATAGGGTTTCAGGTTTTGGATTTTGGGTTTTAAGTTTTAGGTTTTTTGTTTAGGGTTTAGGGTTTAGGGCTGTAGGTTTTAGGGTTTAAGGTTTATGATTTAGGGTTTAGGGTTTCAGGGTTTAGGGTTTCGGGTTAGGGTTTAAGTTTTATTTATTTTAGTTTAGTTTATTTTAGTTTTGGTTTATGTTTAATTTATTTTATTTATTTTAGGTTTAGGTTTTTTTTTAAGTTTAGGGTTTAATTTTTATTTTTAAGTTTAGTTTTTAGGTTTAGGTTTTTATTTAGTTTTTATTTTATTTTATTTTTAGTTTATTTTATTTTTTATTTTACATTTAGTTTTTATTTTATTTAAGTTTTTATGTTTAGGTTTACTTTATTTTTTAGTTAGTTTACATTTTTATTTATTTTTATTTTATTTTATTTTTAGGTTTAGGTTTAAGTTTAGGTTTAGCATTTAATTTAGGTTTTTATTTTATTTAGGTTTAGGTTTTATTATTTATTTTATTTTTAATTTTGATTTAGTTTAGATTTTTAAGGTTTACGGTTTTGGTTTTATGGTTTAGGGTTTTGGGTTTAGGGTTTAGGGTTTATGGTTTAGGGTTTAGGGTCTAAGGTTGTAGATTTTATGGTTTAGGGTTTAGGGTTTAGGGTTTAGGGCTCAAGATTTTAGGGTCTAAGGTTTAAGGTTTAGGGTTTAGGGTTTTATGATTTAGGGTTTAGGGTTTAGGGTTATAGGTTTAGGGTTTAGATTTTAAAGTTATTTTAAAGATTTAGGGTTTAGGGTTTAGGGGTTTAGGGTTTAGGGTTTTGGGTTAGGGTTTAGAGCTTAAGGTTTAGTGTTTAAGCTTTAGGGATTAGGATTTTTGGGGTTTAGGGTTAGAATAGGGTTTATGTTTAGAGTAGAGTTTAGGGTTTAGAGGTTGGGGTTTAGGCTTTATGATTTATGGTTTTTAGAGTTTAGGGTTTAGGGTTTAGGGTTAGTTTAGGGTTTATGGTTTGATGTTTTAAGCTTTAGGGTTTAGGTTTAGGTTTTAGGGTTAGTGTTAGGGTTTAGGGTTTAAGGTTTATTATTTAGGGTTTAGGGTTTAGGGTTTAAGGTTAGTTTACAGTTTATGGTTTAGGGTTACTTTAGGGTTTTAGGTTTAGAGTTTAGATTTTAGGGTTTAGGGTTTATGGTTAGTTTTAAGGTTTAGGGTTTAGGGTTTTTTTTTTTAAAATTAAGTAAACAGTAGGTTTACGTTTATTTAGTTTAATTTATATTTTTATTCAGGTTTATTATTATTTTTTTGGTTTAATTTTTTTTTAGTTTAGAGTTTAGATTTTATTTTTTTAATTTTTTTTAGGTTTTATTTTTAAGTTGATTGTTTAGGTTTAGGTTTTTATTTAGTTTTTATTTTATTTTATTTTAGGTATATTTCATTCTTATTTTACATTTACTTTTTATATTATTTAGGTTTTTTATTATTAGGTTTATTTTATTTTCTTACTTTACTTTAGGTTTTTATTTATTTTAATTTAGTTTATTTTTATTAATTTATTTTATTTTATTTTTGGTTTAGACTTAGGTTTTAGTTTAGGTTTTTATTTTATTTTATTCTACCTTTTTATTTTAATTAGGTTTAGGTTTTTTTATGTATTTTATTTTTAGGTTTTGTTTAGTTTAGGTTTAGGTTTTTAAGTTTTTTTGGGTTGTCGGGTTTAGTGTTTAGTGTTTTAGGGTTTAGGGTTTTAGGGTTTAGGGTTTAGGGTTAGGATTTAGGCTTTAGAGTTTAGAGTTTAGGCTTTAGGGTTTAGGGTTAGCTTAAGGTTTAGGGTTTTTTTTAAAAAAATTATGTAAACCGGTGGGTTTAGGTTTAGTTTTTATTTTTATTTAGTTCAGTTTATTTAATTTAGTTGGGTTTTTTATTTGATTTTGTTTTTTAGGTATATATTTAGGTTTAGGTTTATTTTTAGTTGAGTTTTTTTTTTAATTTTTTAGTTGTAGGTTTTATATTTTATTTTTAGGTTTAGGTTTATGTTTTTATTTTATTTTTTAAGGTTTAAGTTTTAGGTTTTTATTTTATGTTTATTTTTAGGTTTTTCTTAGTTTAGGTTTAGATTTATTTTTAGTATATTTTATTTTATTTAGTTTAGGTTTAGGTTTTGGTTTACTTTATTTTAGGTTTAGGTTTAGGGATTAGTCTTAGTTTAGGGTTTAGGGTTTAGGGTTTAGGGTTTAGGGTTTAGGGTTTAGGGGTTGGGGTTTAGGGTTTAGGGTTTAGGTTTTTGGGTTTAGGGTTTATGGTTTAGGGTTTAAGGTTTTAGGGTTTAGGATTTAGGTTTTAGGGTTTAGGGTTTTGGGTTTAGGTTTTAGGTTTAGGGTTCAGGTTTTAGTTTAGGGTTTAGGGTTTTTGATTTTTTGTTTAACGGTGAATAAATTCAGATTCAACATTTTTTATTTCTGATTTCATCAACCAAGTAACACACCAAGTTTTATATGATAAAAGAGACAACATAGATCAAAAATGAGCACGCATAGAGCAAATCAAAAACCCTAGATAACTAGAACCATCAATATTGTAAAGACACAGTTCCATAAGCAGCAGATATAATCAATTATTCTTTAGTTTCTCTTATTCCCATGAAAACCACCCTGGCCTCAGGATCCACCATCATATCCTCAATCTCTCCCTATGACACCACCACTGCTGTAACCTTCATTGCTCCTCCCGCCTCCATACTCACCACTCGTCTGACCACCACCTCCATATCCACTAGCTCCTCCAAATCCCAAACCGCCACTATAATAACTACTGCCCACCTCCACCGCTAGCTCTACACTGAGGATGGTTGACAGTGATGTTCCTGCCGGCAAGGTTTTGCCCATTCTTAGGGTTTATGTTTAGGTCTATTAAGTTGTAGGGTTTAAGTTTATTTTTTAATTTATTTAGTTACTTTTGGCTTAGGTTTATGTTTGAGGTTTAGGGTTTAGGTTTAAGGGTTAGGGATTATGGTTTAGTGTTTAAGGTTTAGGATTTAGGGTTTTAGGTTTAGGGTGTAGGGTTTAGCATTTAGGGTTTTAGGGTTTATGCTTTGTGATTTAGTGGCTCAGTGTCAGTGCTCATTTTATGATTTTAGGTTTAGTTAATCACATGTGGGGTATGTAGGTTTAGTGGTCCAGTGGGCTCAGGCCTAGTTAGTTTAGGGTTTAGTCTTGTGTTTTGTTATGATCTAGGGTTTGTGCTATTGTAAGCCAGTGGCTCAGGAGGTTATTTATGTTTTAAAAAATAAAGCAAACCGACAGTTTAGTTTATTTAACTTAGTTATTTATTTATTTTGTTTATTTATTTTTTTATTTTTATTTCAATTTTATTTTATTTTTAGTTTATTTATCTAGTTTATTTATCTTTATCTTTATGTTTTATCTAGTTTATTTTTAGCCTAGGTTTAGGTTTAGGTTTAGGTTTAATTTTTAGTTGAGTTTTATTTTTATTTTATGTTTTAGGTGTAGATTTTTTTTTTTTTTTAAATTTTAGGTTTAGGTTTAGGTTTTTATTTTATTTTTTTAGGTTTAGGCTTTAGGTTTTTATTTTAAGTTTCTTTTTAGGTTTTATTTTTTATTTCTAGGTTATTTTATTTTATTTAGTTAAGGTTTAGGTTTAGGTTTAGTTTATTTTATGTTTAGGTTTAGGTTTTGTTTATTTTAGTTTAGTTTATTTTAGTTTAGGTTTATGTTTATTTTATTTTATTTATTTTATTTTTGTTTTAGTTGTAGGTTTTTTTTAGTTTAGTGTTTAGGTTTTATTTTTTTATTTATTTTTAGGTTTGTTTTTTAGGTTTAGGTTTTTATTTAGTTTTTATTTTATTTTATTTTAGGTTAATTTTAGTTTTATTTTACTGTTAGTTTTTATTTAATTTAGGTTATTTATTCTTAGGTTTATTTTATTTTCTAATTTTAGTTTAGGTTTTTATTTATTTTAATTTAGTTTATTTTTTATTTATTTATTTTATTTTATTTTTAGGTTTAGATCTACCTTTTAGTTTAGGTTTTTATTTTATTTTATTTTTTTATTTTATTTAGGTTTAGGTTTTTTATATATTTTATTTTTAGGTTTTATTTAGTTTAGGTTTAGATTTTTGGGTTTTAGGGTTTAGGGTTTAGGATCTAGGGTTTAGGGTTTAGGGTTTTATGATTTAGGATTTTATGATTTAAGGTTTAGGGTTAGGGTTTAGTGTTTAGAGTTTAGTGTTTAGTGTTTAGGCTTTAGGGTTTAGGGTTAGCTTAGGGATTAAAGTTTTTTTTTTAAATTAAGTAAACTAGTAGTTTTCAGTTTATTTAGTTTATTTTAGTTTTTATTTTTATTTATTCTTAATTTTATAATTTAGGTTTTCTATTTTATTTTATTTTTTAGGTTTAGGTTTATTTTATAATTGAGTATTGTTTGTATTTTATTTTTTGGGTTTAGGTTTTATTTTTTAGTTTTATGTTTAGCTTTCTATTTTTATTTTATTTTTTTAGTTTTAGGTTTTAGGTTTTTATTTAAGTTCATTTTTAGGTTTTATTTTTTAGGTTAGGTTTAGATTTATTTTTAGTTTATTTTCTTTTATTTAGTTTAAGTTTAGGTTTAGGTTTACTTTATTTTAAGTTTAGGTTTAAGGTTTAGGGTTTATGGTTTGGGGCTTAGGGTTTAGGGTTTAGGTTTTAGGGTTTATGGTTTAGGGTTTAGGGCTTAAGGTTTAGGGTTTAGGGTTTAGGGTTATTAGGGTTTAGGGTTCGAGGTTTAAGGTTTAGGTTTTAGGTTCAGGGTTCATGTTTTAGTTTAGGGTTTAGGGTTTTTCATATATATATATATATATATATATATATATATACTAACGGAAAATAAATTTAGATTCAACATTTCTTCTTTTCAATTTCATCAACCAAGTAACACAAAAAGTTTTCAAAGACATAAGTGACGACATAGATCAAAAATGAGCATGCATAGAGCAAATCAATCACGGATAACTTCTGATGACTTTTCTTGTAAAGCAGTTCCATAAGCGGTGGTTCTCTTGGTTTCTCAGTTCCCATCGAGAACCACCCGTCCTCTCGTGGCTGGATACACCATCATATCCCTATCTCTCCTGACCACCGGTTTAGGGTTTTGGGTTTAGGTTTTAAGTTTAGTGTTGGGTTTTAGTTTAGGGTTTAGGGTTTTGTTTTTTTTTACGGTGAACAAATTGATTCAACATTTTACTTATGATTTCATCAACCAAGTAACACACCAAGTTTTCTAAGACACAAGTGACGACATAAATCAAAAATGAGCACGCATAGAGCAAATCAAAAAACATAGATAATTAAAACTATGTATACTGTAAAGACATAGTTCCATAAGCAGCAGATATAATTGGTTGTTCTTCAGTTTCTCCATTTTACTTAGGGTTAGGTTTTTTATAAATTTTATTTTTAGGTTTTATTTATTTTAGGTTTAGGTTTTTAGGTTTTTAGGTTTTTAGTTTTTTAAGGTTTAGGGTTTAGGGTTTAGGGTTTAAGATTTAGGATTTTAGGGTTTAAGGTTTTACGGTTTAGGGTTTAGGGTTTAGTGTTTAGGCTTTAGGATTTAGGGTTTATGATTTACGGTTTAGGGTTTAGGGTTAGCTTAGTGTTTAAGATTTTTCTTCAAATTAAGTAAAGCAATAGGTTTAGGTTTATTTAGTTTATTTTTTATTGATTTTACTTTTTCTATTTTTTTTATTTTTATTTAGTTTAGTTTATTTATTTTTGCTTTATTTATTTCAATTTATGTTTTTTATTTTAATTTATTTATTAGATTTAGGTTTATGTTTAGGTTTATTTTTTTAGTTGAGTTTTATTTTTATTTTATTTTTAAGGTTTAGTTTTATTTTTAATTTTTAGGATTAGGTTTTTATTTTATTTTTTTAGGTTTAGGTTTTAGGTTTTCATTTTTTTATTTATTAGTTTTATACTTTATTTATTTTTAGTTTATTTTAGGTTTAGGCTTAGGTTTAGGTTTTATTTATTTTAATAGAGTTTATTTTAGATTAGGATTAGGTTTATTTTATGTTGTTTATTTCATTTTTATTTTTTGTTTAGTTTTTTTTTTAGTTTAGGGTTTAGGATTTATTTTTTATTTATTTTTTAGCTTTTATTTTAAGGTATTATTTTTTAGGTTTAAGATTTTCTATAGTTTTTAGTTTTTTTTTAGGTTTATTTTATGTTTATTTTATTTTTATTTAAGTTTAGTTTTTATTTTATTTAGGTTTTTTATTCTTAGGTTTATTTTAGGTTTTATTTATTTTAGTTTAGTTTATTTTAATTTAAGTTTAGGTTTATTTTATTTGTTTATTTTAGGTTTAAGTTTTTTTTGGGTTTAGGTTTTATTTTTTATTTATTTTTAGGTTTTATCTTTTAGGTTTAGGTTTTTATTCAGGTTTTATTTTATTTTATTATAGGTTTCTTTTAATTTTATTTTACATTTAAGTTTATTTTATTTAGGTTTTTTTTATTTCTAGGTTTATTTTATTTTTTTAAATTTAGTTTAGGTTTTTATTTTATTTTATTTTATTTATTTAGGTTTAGATTTCTTTATTTATTTTAATTTTAGGTTTTATTTTGTTTAGGTTTTAGTTTTTAGGTTTTTAGGGTTTAGGGTATAGAGTTTATGATTTAAGGTTTTGGGTTTAGGGCTTAGGGTTTAGGGTTATAGGTTTTAGGGTTTAGGGTTTGTGATTTAGGGTTTTAGGTTTAGGGTTTAGGGTTTTAGGGTTTATGATTTAGGGATTAGGGTTTAGGGTTTAGAGTATAGGGTTTTAGGGTTTAGGGTTGTAAGTTTAGGGCTTAGGGTTTAGGGTTATAGGTTTTAGGGTTTCAAGTTTATGATTTAGGGTTTAGGGTTTAGGGTTTAGAGTTTTAGGTCTTACAATTTAGGGTTTAGGGTTTAGGGTTTAGAGTATAGGGTTTTAGGGTTTAGGGTTTATGGTTTAGGGTTATAAGTTTAGGGTTTAAGGTTTAGGGTTTAAGGTTAATTTTAGGGTTTGGGTTTTTTTAATTTTTCATTTTTTTTTAAATTAAGTAAACTAGAAGGTTTATGTTTATTTAGTTTATTTATTCAATTATTTTAGTTTATTTTATTTTTATTTATATTTATATTTAGTTTAGTTTAGGTTTTTAGTTTTTGTTTATTTTTTAGGTTTAGGTTTATGTTTATGTTTATTTTTTAGTTTAGTTTTATTTTTATTTTATTTTTTACCATTAGTTTTTATTTTTTATTTTTAGGTTTAAGTTTATGTTTTTATTTTATTTTTTTATGTTTAGGTTTTAGATTTTTATTTTATGTTTATTTTTAAATTTTAAATTTTTAGCTTAGGTTTAGGTTTATTTTTATTTTATTTTATTTTATTTAGCTTAGGTTTAGGTTTAAGTTTAGTTTATTTTATTTTATTTATTTATTATATTTTTTAAGGTTTTTTTATTTATTTTATTTTTAGGTTTTATTTTGTTTAGGTTTACGTTTTTAGCTTTCTAAGAATTACAGTTTAGGGTTTAGGGTTAGTTTAGGGTTTTGGGTTTGGGGTTTAGGGTTTAGGGTTTAGGGTTTAGGGTTTTTATTTTTGGGTTTTGGGTTTAGGGTTTAGGGTTTGGGGTTTAAGGTTAAGGATTTTAGGGTTTACAATTTAGGGTTTATGGTTTAGGGGTTTTAGGGTTTAGCATTTATGTTTTATGTTTAGGGTTTAGGTTTTAGTTTAGGGTTTTGTGTTTTGGTATTTTTTTACAGAGAACAAATTTAGATTTAACATTTCTTCTTTTTGATTTCATTAAATAAGTAACACACCAAGTTTTCTAAGACACAAGCGAAGACATAGATAAAAAATGAGCACTCATAGAGAAAATAAAATATCATAGATAATTAGAATCATCTTTATTACAAAGATACAGTTCCATAAGTAGCATATCAAATCAGCCATTCTTCAGTTTCTCTAGTTCCCATCAGAACCACCCTGACCTCTCGAGTAGCGGGATCCATCATCATATCCTCGATCTCCCACCTCCATAACCACCACGGTTGTAACCTTCGTCGCTCCTCCCGGCTCCATAACCACTATTGCTCTGACCACCACCTCCATATCCACCAGCACCTCCAGATCCACCACCACCACTACGATAATAGTCACATCCTCCTTCGCCACCATCACTGAATCTAGACGGTGATGTTCCTACTGTCAAGGTTCTACCCATTCTTAGGATTGAGGTTTAGGTTTAGGTTTATTTGGTTTTAGGGTTTAGGTTGAATTTTTAATTTAGTTAGTTACTTTAGGTTTAGGTTTAGGGTTTGGGGTTTAAGGTTTAGGGTGTATGGTTAGGGTTTTTGGTTCAGGGTTTAGGGTTTAGGGTTTATGGTTTAAAGATTAGGGTTTAGGGTTTTAGGGTTTATTCTTTTAGGGTTTAGGGTTTAGGGTTACTGTTTAGCGTTTTGGGTTTAGGCTTTTTTAGGGTTTATGGCTTAGGGTTGTAGGTTTAGGGTTTATGGTTTAGGGATTAAGATTTAGGTTTTAGGGTTTTGGGTTTAGGGGTTTTTAGGGTTTATATTTTTTAAAAAAAAATTAAGTAAACCAATAAGTTTAGGTTTATTTAGTTTATTTAGTTTATTTTTTTATTTATTTTAGTTTATTTTATTTTTTATTTTTATTTAAGTTTATTTTTTATTTTTATTTAGGTTTATTTTTTTTTATTTTTATTTAATTTGGTTTATTTATTGTAGTTTAGGTTTTTAATTTTTGTTTCTTTTTTCAGGTTTAGATTTATCTTTTTATTTAGATTCTTTTAGGTTTAGGTTTTATCTTTTAATTTTTAGTTTAGGTTCAAGTTTTTATTTTAGGTTTATTTTTAAGTTTTATTCTTTAGTTTTTGTTTGAGGTTCATTTTTAGTTAATTTTATTTTATTTAGTTTGGCTTTTGGTTTAGGTTTAGTTTATTTTTAGCTTACATTTATTTTAGTTTAGGGTTAAGTTTATTTTATTATTATTTTAAGTTTATGTCTTTTTCGTTTAGGGTTTAGGTTTTATTTTTTATTTATTTTTGGGTTTTATTTTAGGTTTCTTTTAGGTTAAGGTTTTTATTTAGTTTTTATTTTATTTTATTTTATTTTAGATTTACTTTATTTTTATTTTAGGTTTAGTTTTTATTTTATTTAGGTATTTTATTTTTTTAGTTTAGTTTAGGTTTTTATTTATTTTATTTTAGTTTGGTTTTTTTTATTTTTAGGTTTAGGTTTATGTTTTAGTTCATATTTTTATTTCATTTTATTTTTTGATTTTATTTTGGTTTAGGTTTATCTATTTATTTTTTTTAGGTTTTATTTAGTTTAGGTATAGGTTTCTAGCTTTCTAGGATTTAGGGTTTAAGGTTTAGGGTTTAGGGCTAATTTAGGATTTAAGGTTTGGAGTTTAGGGTTTAGGGTTTAAGGTTATAGGTTTTAGGGTTTACGGTTTAGGGTTTAGGATTTAGGGTTTAGGGTTTTAGGGTTTTAGGGTTTAAGTTTTTGGGTTTTGGGTTTTGGGATTAGGGTTTAGGGTTAAGGGTTTAGGTTTAGGTTTAAGGTTTAGGTTTTATTTTTATTAGTTAATTGGTTTAGAAAAATTAGAGAGTAAATTTAGGGTTTAGGGTTATTTTTAGTTTAGGTTTAGTATTATTTTTAGTTTATTTCATTTTTTTAGTTTATTGTTTAGGTTTAGTTTAATTTAGGTTTTTGTTTGGTTTTTTTAGTTTAGGTTTAGGATTATTTTATTTTGTTTATTTGAGGTTTGGGTTTTTTTTAAGTTATGGTTTAGGTTTTATTTTTTATTTATTTTTATTTTTATTTTTAGGTATATTTTTTAGGTATAGGTTTTTATTTAGTTTTACTTTAGGTTTATTTTTTTATCTTATGTTTAATTTTCTCTTATTTAGGTTTTTTATTTTTAAGTTTATTTTATTTTTTAAATTTATCTTAGGATTTTATTTATTTTGTTTTAGTTTAGTTTTGATTTTATATTTTATTTTATTTTTAAGTTTAAGTTTAGGTTTTGGTTTAGGTTTTAGTTCAGGTTTTTTTATTTTCCGGTTTAGGTTTTGGTTTTTATTTTGTCTTTTTTATTTTTAGGATTTAGGTTTTTATTTTTGGTTTATTTTTAGGTTTTACAGTTATTTTTATTAGGTTTTAAGTTTCTTTATTTAGTTTTTTATTTTATTTTATTTTAGTTTTATTTTATTTCATTTTAGTAGTTTTATTTTATTTTATTTTCATTTTCTTTTTAGTTTAGTTTAGGTTTGTATTCATTTTATTTTAGTTTAATTTTTATTTTTTTTAATTTTTTTTAGATAAAGGTTTAGGTTTAGGTTTTAGTTTATATTTTTCCTTTATTTTATTTATTTATTATATTTTTTTTTAGGTTTATTTATTTATTTATTTTTTTATTTTATTTTGTTTAGGTTTTAGTTTTTAGCTTCCTAGGAGTTACAGTTTAGGGTTTGTTACTAGGGTTTCGTCTGGGGTTTTGGGTTTGTAGGTTTAAGGTTTAGGGTTTTTTTTGGGTTTTGGGTTTAGGGTTTAGGGTTTAGGGTTTAGGTTTAGGGTTTAGGGTTTAGGGTTTAAGGTTAAGGGTTTTAGGGTTTAGCATTTATTTTTTATGTTTAGGGTTTTGTGCTTTTGGTTTATTTTACAAAGAACATATTTAAATTCAACATTTCTTATTTTTTATTTCATTAAATAAGCAACACACTAAGTTTTCTAAGACACAAGTGAAGACATAGATAGAAAATGAGCACTCATAGAGAAAATCAAATTTCATAGATAACTTGAACCATCTCTATTATAATGATACAGTTCCATAAGCAGCAGATCGAATGAGTCATTCTTCAGTTTCTCTAGTTCTCATCATAACCACTCTGACCTCTGACTAGCGGGACCCATCATCATATCCCCGATCTCCCACCTCCATAACCACCACAGTTGTAACCTTCGTCGTTCCTCCCGCCTCCATAACCACCACTGCTCTGACCACCACCTTCATATCTACCAGCACCTCCAAATCCCCCACCACCACTGCAATAATGGTCGCATCTGCCTTTGCAACCACTGCCAAATCAAGACTGAGCCTGGACGGTGATGTTCCTGCCATCAAGATTTTGCCCATTCTTAGGATTTAGGTTTAGGTTTAGATTTATTTGGTTTTAGGGTTTAGGTTTAATTTTTAATTTAGTTAGTTACTTTAGGTTTAGTTTTAGGGTTTGGGGTTCAAGGTTTAGGGTGTAGGGTTAGGGATTAGGGTTTAAGGTTTAAGGTTTAGGGTTTATGGTTTAGAGATTATGGCTTAGGGTTTTAGGGTTTAGGGTTTAGGGTTAGTGTTTAGGGTTTTGGGCTTGTGCTTTTTGTGGTTTAGGTTTAGGTCACGCTTAGGGATTAGGGTTTAGTGTAGGTTTAGGATCAGTGGCTCAGTGATTAGGATTTTGTGGTTTAGTTTTGTTTAGTGGTTTTGTGGTTTATGTTTTAAAATTAAGTAAACCGGTAAGTTTATGTTTATTTAGTTTATTTTTTTATTTATTTTAGTTTATTTTATTTTTTTATTTTTATTTAAGTATATTTTTTTATTTTTATTTAGGTTTATTTTTTTATTCAATTTAGTTTATTTATTATATTTTAGGTTTTTAATTTTTGTTTATTTTTTCAGGTTTAGATTTATTTTTTAATTTAGTTTTTTTTAGGTTTTGGTTTTATCTTTTAATTTTTAGTTTAGGTTCAAGTTTTTATTTTAGGTTTATTTTTAGGGTTTACTTTTTAGTTTTTGGTTGAGGTTCATTTTTAGTTTATTTTATTTTATTTTATTTGGCTTTTGGTTTAGGTTTAGTTTATTTTGGGTTTACGTTTAGATTTTAATTATTTTAGTTTAGTGTTAAGTTTATTTTATTATTATTTTAAGTTTATGATTTTTATTTAGTTTAGGGTTTAGGTTTTATTTTTTATTTATTTTTTGGTTTTATTTTAGGTTCTTTTATGTTAAGGTTTTTATTTAGTTTTTATTTTATTTTATTTTATTTTATATTTATTTTATTTTTATTTTAGGTTTAGTATTTATTTTATTTAGGTATTTTATTTTTTTTAGTTTAGTTTTGGTTTTTATTATTTTATTTTAGTTTGGTTTTTTTTTTTATTTTTAGGTTTAGGTTCATGTTTTAGTTCATATTTTTATTTCTTTTTATTTTTTGATTTTATTTGGGTTTAGGTTTTCCATTTATTATTTTTTAGGTCTTATTTAGTTTAGGTTTATGTTTATAGCCTTTTTAGGGTTAGTTGGGGTTTAAGATCCTGAGTAGTGGCCTGGGCAAGGTTAGTGATCATATTTCATGGTTACCAGGGTTGGCCCAGTGGCCTCGGCCCCAGGTTTAGTGGTTAGAGCATGGCCTAGGGTCTTGGGTTGTGGTGGCCCAGTGGCCTAGGGTTTCAGGGCTGGCCCATGATCTAGTGGCTCAGGGCCTAGGGTCAGAGTTTTTTATTAGTTGCCAGAGTCAGATAGGGTTTAAAGTTGTAGTATTTACCTTGGTTAGTGGTTTAGGGTTTATGGTTTTTTAAGCAAATGATAGATCTAGGGTTATTTAATTTATGTAGTTTATTTTATTTATTCTTTTAATCTGTGGTTTATTTATTTTAATTTACATTTTTTATTTTAGTTTATTTTTTAGGTTTTGGTTTAGGTTTAGATTTTTGTTTATTTCTTAGTTTCATTTTATTTTAATATTAATTTTTAAGTTCTAGTTTTATTTTTTATTTTTAGGTTTAGGTTTACATTTTTTTTTTTTAGGTGTTAGATTTTTATTTTAGGTTCATTTTTAGGTTTTATTTTTTAGTTTAGGTTTAGGTTTATTTTTAGTTTATTTTATTTTTTTTATTTTAGGGTTTAGGTTTACTTCAATTTAGGTTTATGTTTATGTTTTATTTATTTTTGTTTGGTTTATTTTAATTTAGGTTTAGGTTTATTTTATTTTGTTTATTTGAGGTTTAGGTTTTTTTTTAAGTTGTGGTTTATGTTTTATTTTTTTTGTCTATTTTTAGTTTTATTTTAAGGTTTATTTTTTAGGTTTAATTTTTTATTTAGTTGTTATTTTATGTTATTTTAAGTTTATTTTTTATCTTATGTTTAGTTTTATTTTATTTAGGTTCTTTATTTTTATGTTTATTTTATTTTTTTAATTTAGCTTAAGATTTTATTTATTTTGTTTTAGTTTAGTTTTTATTTTATATTTTATTTTATTTTTAAGTTTAGGTTTAAGTTTAAGTTTAGGTTTTTAGGCATTTTATTTATTTAAGTGTTTTATTTATTTTATTTTAGGTCTACATGGTCTGGCTCAGGCTCTTGGTAAGGATCAGTGGCCCATGGCTAGGGCTCATGGTTAGAGATCAGGGCCCAGGGTCAAGGCCCTTAGATCTTGTGGCCCAGGGCCTGTGGCCTAGGATCTAGTCAGGATGTGGCCCAGTGGTCCTGTCAGCCGCCTGTCAGTCCCAGGTCATCCAGTGGGCCATTTTATCTTATTTATTTATTTATCATTTTCCCAGGGCTCAGGGTCTAGAGCCCAGGGCCTCGTCCAAAGACTGCAAGCCAGGTTGTGGTTAATTAGGGCTCAGGGTCTGACTCCATGGCTCAGTTTAGTGGGTTCTTTCAACCAAAAAAACGAGCAGCTCAGCTTTAGTTTATCTTAATCATTCTTTATTTATCTTTATCTTTAAGCCTAGGCTCAGCCTAGATTTAGGTCTAGTCAGGCATTTATCTACATATTCTTATTTATTTAAGCCTTCTCATCTATCTTGTGCCTCATTTATAAGCTCTTGGTGTGGCCTGGTGGCCTGTGGATCTAAGGCCCATGGCTCATGGTCAGGGCCTGTGGCCCAGGGCTCAGAGTCGGGCCCTTAGATCTGTGGCCTAGTGGCCTAGGGCCCAGGATCTAGCTCAGGGCCTGTGGCTCAGAGCCTTGTGGCCTATCTCCCAAAGTCAAAGGCCTATGGTCAGTCCAAAGACTGAGGGCTAGGATCAGGATCATTATTTATACATCATTTATTTTATTTAGGGTTTAGTGGCTCAGGTTAGTTCAGAGCCTAAAGCCTGTCCAAAGATTGTAAGTTTAGGCTTAATTTTGGGTTTAGGGCTCAGGCCTATGGTAGGGTTCTTTTTCAAAACAAAACCAGTAGGTTTAGGTTTATTTAGTTTATTTTATAATTATTTTTTATTTATTTTATTTTTTATTTTTATTTAGTTTATTTTTTTATTTTATTTAGTTTAGTTTATTTATTTTAGGTTTACTTATTTTAGTTTAAGTTTTTTATTTTAGTTTATTTTTTAGGTTTAGAGATTTTTTTGTTTATTTGTTAGATTAGTTTTATTTTATTTTATTATTTAAGCTCTCGCTTTTTTAGGTTTAGTTTAGGTTTCATTTTATTTTTTTTTTTAGTTTTAGATTTTTATTTTAGGTTTATTTTTTGGTTCAATTTTTTAATTTAGGTTTAGCTTTATTTTAAGTTGAATTTATTTTATTTTATTTTATTTTGTTTATGGTCTAAGTTTCATTTATTTTAGGTTTAGGTTTATGTTTTATTTATTTTAGGTTTAGGTTTTTATGTAGTTTTTATTTTATTTTATTTTAGGTTTATTTTATTTTTATTTTACGTTTAGTTTTTATTTTATTTATGTTTTTTTTTTGGTTTATTTTATTTTTTAGCTTAGTTTAGGTTTTATTTATTTTGTTTTAGTTTATTTTTTTAAGTTATTTTACTGTTAAGTTTAGGTTTAGTTTAGGCCTTTAAGTTTTAGGGTTTTATATTATTTATTTTATGTTTATGTTCAATTTTTTTAAGTCTTTATTTAGTTTATATTTTTTTTAGGTTTTGGGTTTAGGTGGGTAGGGTTTAACATTTATGATCTGATTTGGGATTTAGGGTCGGTGGCTCAGGTCCTTCTTGTGGTTTTGCCAAGGTCCAAGATCAGGCCTTAGGGTTTATGGCATAACATTCAGTTTAGGTCAGGCCTGAGTTTTAGCCTGTTAAGATTGCAGCCTAGGGTTTAGGCTTAGGGTTGGGTTAGGTTTTTTTATTTTTATTTTTTTAAATTAAGCAACCATCAGATTTAGGTTTATTTCATTCTTTTATTTATTTTAGTTTATTTAATCATTTATTTATATTTAGGTTTATTTTATTCATCAGTTTCTTCATTTAGATTTTATTTTATTTTAGCCCATTTTAATTTTATTTTAGGTTTTTTATTTTATTTTTTATTTTTATTTTTAGCATAGTTTGGTTTTATTTATTTTATGTTAGTTTTATTTTTATTTTTAAGCTTTAGGTTTTAGTTTATGTTTTATTTTTTTATTTTATTTGTCAGGTTTTATTTGTTTATTATCTTTTTTAGTTTTGTTTAGTTTAGTTTAAGTTTTTTATTTTTAGGTTTGTAGCTGCCTAGGTTTTTAGTAATATATTTTGGCCTAAGTTTATTTTTCAACTATTTAATCACCTTAGCCTAGGCTCTGGGGCTCATGGCTCATGCTGCTGCCTGTTTCTTAGGGTTTAGAGCCTTGGCTAGGGCTCAGTAGGGTGTTTAGGTCAAGATTTAGGATCTTGGGCTCAGGGTCAGGATTATCAGGATTTAGGTTTGCCTTTTAAAAAACAAGCAAAACATGCAGTTTATGTTTATTTAGTTTACTTTTATTTGCATTATATTTATTTCTTTAATCATGTTTATTTTATCTTTATTTAACCTTGTTTATTTATCTTTAGATTTATTTATCTTAGCTTAGGCCTTTTATCTTAGCTACATTTTAGGTTTCAGATTTAGGCTCAGGTTTAGTTTTAGGTCTTGTTTTGCAGCAGGGCTCAGTGGCCTGGGTCAGTGTTTAATGTTTGCTGCCTATGGCCTGTTTGGGGTCTGGGGTCTTTGTGGATCAGGGTAGAGCCTTGGGTTTAGGGTTAGTGCTCAGGATTGTAAGCTCATGGCTCAGTGTCAACCTTGGGTTTAGGGTTAGTTTTTATTTATTTATTTATATTTATGGTTTAGGGTTTATGGTTAGTGGCCTTGGAACGTAGGTGGTTAGGATTTAGGCTTTAAGGGTTTTTTTTAATCTTTAAATTAAGTAAACCGATAGGTTTAGGTTTATTTAGTATATTTAGTATATTTTTTTATTTATTTTAGTTTACTTTATTTTATTAGGTTTATTTTTTTATTTAATTTAGTTTATTTATTTTAGGTTTATTTATTTTAGTTTAGGTTTTTTATTTTAATTTATTTTTTAGCTTTATTTTATAGCTTTATGTTTTAGGTTTACTTTTTAGTTGAGTTTTATTTTTATTTTATTTTTTTTGTTAAGGTTTTTTTTTATTTCCAAGTTTAGGTTTCAGTTTTTATTTTATTTTTTTTAGGTTTTAGGTTTTTATTTTTGGTTTATTTTTAGGTTTTATTTATTAATTTATGTTTAAGTTTATTTTTAGTTTATTTTATTTTATTTAGTTTAGCTTTAGAGGTTAGGTTTAGTTTATTTAAGGTTTAGCTTTAAGTTTTATTTGTTTTAGTTTAGTTTTATTTTAGTCTTTAGGTTTATTTTATTTTATTTTAGGTTTAGGTTTTTTCATGTTTAGGTTTTAGGTTTATTATTTATTTAAGTTTTATATTTAGTTTTATTTTATTTTATCTAGGTTTATTGTATTTTATTTTTGTCTAGTTTATTTTATCCAGGTTTTATTCTGTGATAAATTTACTTTTAGTTTCTTTAGGTTTCTTTATCATCTATTAAGCCTTTTATTATCTTCTTTTATTTTATTTTTAGGTTTAGTTTTATTTATTTTAGTTTCTGTGCCTTTTATTTTATTTTATCTTTAGGGTTAGCATTTTAATCATCTTTATGCACTTTAGCCTCAGGCCTCTGTGGCTTTCAGGTCAGGCCCAGTGGCCTCAGGCCCAGAGCCCGCCCAGGCTCCAGCCCAGTCACATCAGCGCCAGAGCCCAGATTCAGCCCAGTGTGGCTTCTGGAGCCCAGTGACGCCCTCAGTGGCCCAGGATCAGATCAGTGGCCTGCCTCAGCCTCAGGCCCAGTACTCAGTGGCCCAGAGATCAGGGCCCAGGTCACCTGGCTGGCCCAGCCTGGGTCTCAGTGGCCCAGGCCTGGGCCCAGTGTCAGGTCAAAGCAGCACTCAGGGCCTGCAAGTGGCTCAGTGGCCCAAGGCCGCCTGCCGCCCAGGTCAGGCCTAGGGCTCACAACCCAGGTCACAGTGTGCCCAGTTTAGGTCTAGGCCCAGTTAGGCCTGTGGCCTGTAGAGCTCAGTGTATCAGATGCTGCTGTTCCCAGCCTAGGGTCTTGTGTCTGGCTCAGTGGCCTAGGGCCTCAACATCTAAGCCTTATTTATCTTAATCTTATTTATGTTTATCTTTATCTTTATTTATCTTAGGTTTATGCCTTTTAGTTTCTCCTTGGTTTATTTTATCTATTCTTTGGTTTATCTTAAGCCTAAGTTTTATTTAGTTTTATTTTATTTTATCTTTGGTTTATTTTATCTTTATCATGCCTAGTTTATCTATTTAGGTTTTTTTTCCTTGGTCCATCTTACCTTTAATCATTTATGTTTACTGATCTTATTTTTAACCTTTTAATCACTTACCTTTTATCTCAGCTCAGTTTATTTTATCTTTATCTTATGTCTATTTTTTAGCTCAGCCTTTACATTTAGGGCTCAGTCTCAGTGGCTATGGTCTTAGGCCTAGTGCCTCAGCTCAGTGGCCCAGGGTCAGGTCAGCCCTCAGTGGCTCAGTTTAGTGCCTGAGCCTGGCTCAGTGGTCACTGGAACTCAAAGAGACAACCCAGATCTAGGTCAGATCAGGGCCCAGGGCCTACTGTCAGGGCCTGGGCTGTCATCAGCTAAGCCCAGGTCTTGTGGCTCAGTGGGCTGTCAGGTCAGGCTCAGGCCCAGGCCCAGGGCTGGCTTTGTGGCCTCAGTGGCCCAGGCTCAGTGTCAACCAGTGGCTCAGGATCTAGGGCCTAAGGCCCAATGCCTAGGGCTCAGTGGCTCAGGTCAGGTGCCTAGGGTCAGATTTTATTTATCTTTGGCCTAGAGCTCAGCCTCATATTTTATCTTTGTAGGTCTTTTAGGCCTTTAACGTCTTTATTTAGTTTATTCTTTATCTTTAACCCATCTTTATCTTTATCTTATGTTTAGCCTTTATATAGGTTCTTTATTTGGCCTATCTTTTACTTTAGTTTTATTTTATTTATCATTTTATTTAGTCTTTAATCTTATCTTATCTTATCATTAAGCTAGCTCAGGTTTAGCTCAGGCCTTTATCTTTACTCAGCCTGTGCCTTTATACACACATTCTCAACCTTATTCCACTTTAGGCCCAGGCCTCAGCCTTGTGGCCAAGGCCCAGCCTGGGGCTCATGGCTCAGTGGCCTGCTCATGCTTGGCCTGGGGTGTCAGGGCCTGGCCTAGGGCCCAGTGGTCAGCCTAGTGGTCTTGTGGCCCAGTGGCTCATGGCTCAGTGGCCTGTGGCCCAGCTGCAGGCCTAGGGCTCAAATTTTGGCCTATTCAGTGACGGTCCGTGGTCAGGATCTAATGCCTAAGCTTTATGCATCTTATGTTAGTTTTATCTTTTATTTTATTTTTATCCTTAGCTAGCTTTAGGTTTTGGTTTATTTTAATTTTATTTTCTTATCTTTATCTAAGTTTCAGGTTTTATTTTATCTTTAGGTCTATTTATCTTAAGCCTTGGACATCAGTTTTCAAGATTTGCCTGATCTTGGCTCTTGGGTCCTTAGCCTTTAGGGTTTAGGGTGGCTCAGGGTCAGGTCTATGGCTCAGGGCTCATGATCTAGGCTCAGCCTCTCAAGCTCTCCTTAGTTTATTTATTTTAGCTATTTTATTTTAGTTTTATTTATGTTTATCTTATTCTTATTTATTTTAGGCTTTATTTTGTAGCCTAAGTTTATTTTAAGTTTATCTTTTAGGTTTAAGTTTTTATTTTATCTTTATTTTGGTTTATTTTATTTTTATCTTTACATTTAGTTTTTTATTATTTAAGTTTTATCTTTAGGCTCACTTTATCTTTAGTTAGTCACACTTTATTTATTTATCTTATCTTTATCTTTTAAGCCCATGCCTAAGCCCAGGCTCAGCATCTAGTCTTGGCTCTTATCTTTATCAGGCTCAGGCCTTTATCTATCTTTATCTTTAGCCCTTGATTAGCCCAGGCTCTGGCTGCCTGGGCACAGTGGGTCTTGGCTTATGGCCTAGGGCCCAGGGCCCAGGGCCCCAAGCCCATGGCCTGTGGCCCAGTGGCCCAGGTCCAGCCTGCAGATCTCATGGCCTAGCGCCTGTGCCTTGTGGCTGTCAGTGGCTCAGTGGCCCCGTATCTTGTGGCCCAGCCTGGGGCCCAGAGCCCAGGCTGGGCCCAGGACATGGCTGGCCCAGGGCCCAGTGACGGCCAGATCTTAGAGCATTCCCACGACTCCAGGATCAGGCCTTGTGGGCCCAGTGGCCCAGTGGGGCCTGCGGCCTGGGCCCAGTCAGGGCCCAGGTCAGTGGCCTGCTCAGACTGTGGCCTGCACCAGGCCCAGCCTCAGTGATCAGTGGCCTCAGGGCCTGGCCGCCCAGGGGCCCACAGCCTCAGGTCAGCTGCCTTGCTCAGTATTCAGTGGCCCAGGGTCACAGGCCTGGCCTCAGGTACTAGGGCCTGGGGCCTCAGGCCTTGTGTCAGGTCAGTGGCCAGGGCCTGGCTGGCCCATTATCTAGAGCCCACTGATCAGGGCCTGGGCCTGGTCATTCATGGCTCATTCAGTCACTTTATTCTTTGGGCCTAGAGCCTGAATGTGGTCATGGCCCATGGTCATCTTAAAGCCTTTGTGGTTTAGAGCCTAGGGTCTTTAAATCAAGCAAACCAACAGTCACATTTATTTACAACATATTATATTTTATTTAGGTTTATTTATTATTTTGGTATTATTTTGTAGTATGGTTTAGATTTTTTTTTTATATATTTGTAGGTTTTATTTTAAGTTTATTATTTAGGTTTAAGCCTTGATTTAGTTTTATTTTATCTTATTTGTGCATATTTCATTCTTATTTTACATTTAGTTTTTTATATTATAGGTTTTATTATTAGGTTTATTTTATTTTACTTTACTTTAGGTTTTATTTTTTTTAATATTTATTTTATTAATTTATTATTATTTTTTTTTGTTTTAGACTTAGGTCTTAGTTTAGGTTTTATTTTATCTTTATCTCACTTTTGTCTTTATTTAGGTTTAGGTTTTTTTTATATATTTTAGGTTTTATTTAGTTTAGGCTTTAGGTTGGCATTTTAGTGTCTGCCTGGCCTAGTTTAGTGGTTTGTGGCAGGTCTTGGGGTGGTGGCTCAGGTCAGGGCCTGGCCTATACTAGTGTTTAGCCTTTAGGGTTTAGAGTTAGCTTGCCAGCCTTTTTTTAAAATCATGCAAACCAAAGAGGTTTAGGTTTAGCCTAGTTTTATTTTTATTTTAGTTTAGTTTATTTACCTAGTTGGGTTTTATCTATCTTGTTTTAGGTCATGTTTAGTTTAGTTTATCTTAGTGAGTTTTATCTTTATTTAATCAGTGCAGGTTTTATTTTTTATCTTAGGTGTTTATGTTTTTATCTTATCTTAGGCCTTTAGGTTTTATTTATTTTATTTTATTTTAGGTTTTAGTTTAGTTTAGATTTTTTTAGTTTATTTTATTTTATTTAGTTCAGTTTAGTTTTACTCTTTTAGGAGGTTTAGTGGATTAGAGGTTAGGGTTTAGGGGTTTAGGGTTTAGGATTTGGGTTTCTGTGAGGATTTAGGGGTTTAGGGTCCATGGTTTAGGGTTTGGGGTAGGTTTTAGGTTTGTGCTTTAGGTTTAGGATTTTGGGGTTAGGGTTTAGGTTTATGGTTCAGGTTTTGGTTTAGGGTTTAGGGTTTTTGATTTTTTTTTTAACAGTGAACAAATTCATATTCAACATTTTTTATTTCTGATTTCATCAAACACACCAAGTTTTGTAAGACACTCTGGCCTCAGGATCCATCATCATATCCTCGATCTCTCCCTATGCCACCACCACAACTGTAACCTTCGTTGCTCCTTCCACCTCCATACCCACCACTCATCTGACCACCACCTCCATATTCACTAGCACCTCCAAATCCCAAACCACCACTATAATAACTACTACCTCCACCTCCACCACCAGATCTACACAGAGGATGGTTGACGGTGATGTTCCTGCCGACAAGGTTTTGCCCATTCTTAGGGTTTAGGAGTCTTAAGTTTAGGGTTTAAGTTTATTTTTAATTTATTTAGTTACTTTTGGCTTAGTTTTTTTGAGGTTTAGCTGCTAGGGTTTATGGTTTATTATTTAAGGTTTAGTGGGTTTAGGGTGGGTAAGGGGTTTAGCATTTGGAGGATTTATGCTTTAGGATTTAGTTAGGTCAGGTTTAGGTAGTTTATGGTCAGTGGTTAGGGTTTTAGTGTAGGGTGTAACAGGTTTAGGGCCCAGGGCCCATGGTCAGGCCCAGGGTATGAGGCAGGCCTGGGGTGGCTCATAGTTAGTGGCCTGTGGCTAGGGTTAGTTTGTTTTATGATCTTAGGGTCAGGTCCGTTGAAAGCCCAGTGGTTTGGCCCAGGATTTAGGGTTTATGTTTTGTTAAACTAAACCGACAGTAAGTTTATTTAGTTTATTTAGTTTATTTTTTATTTATTTTTGTTTATTTTATTTTTTATTTTTATTTTAGTTTTTTTATTTGGTTTAGTTTATTTATTTTAGGTTTATTTATGTTATAGTTTATTTTTTAGGTTTAGGTTTATGTTTAGGTTTATTTTTTAGTTGAGTTTTATTTTTATTTTGTGTTTTAGGTGTAGGTTTTATTTTTTTTAATTTTAGGTTTAGGTTTAGGTTTTTATTTTATTTTTTTAGGTTTAGGCTTTATGTTTTTATTTTAAGTTTATTTTTAGGTTTTATTTTTTCGTTTAGGTTTAGGTTTATTTCTTGGTTATTTATTTTATTTAGTTATGGTTTAGATTTAGGTTTAGTTTATTTTATGTTTAGGTTTAGGTTTTATTTATTTTAGTTTAGTTTATTTTAGTTTAGGTTTAGGTTTATTTTATTTTGTTTATTTTAATCTTTGTTTTAGTTTTGTGTTTTTTTTTAGTGGTTTAGGTTTTATTTTCATTTATTTTAGGTTTTATTTTTATGTTTTATTTTTTAGGTTTTAGTTTTATTTACTTTATTTATTTTATTTTAAGTTAATTTTAATTTTATCTTTATACTTTTAGCTTTTATTTTATTTAGGATTTTATTCCTAAGTTTATTTTATTTTCTAATTTTAGTTTAGATTTTATTTTATTTTAATTTAATTCTATTTTATTTATTTATCTTTTTTATTTTATTTTTAGCTCGATCCACGCTTTAGGTTTCATTTTATTTTATTTATTTTTTATTTCATTTAGTTTAGCTTTTTATATTCTTTATTCTCAGTTTTATTTTTAGGTTTAGATTTTTGATTTTTTTCAGGTTTAGGATTTTTGTGGTTTAGGGTCTTTTATGGTTTGTGATCTACCATTTGCTGCTTCAGTGGTCAGGCTCAGAGTTAGGGTTGGTAGGATTTAATCTAGGGGCTGTACTTCTGGGGTTCTGTAAAAGCCTTTTTTTTTTTAAACCAAGCAAACCAGTGTGTTCTGACTTTATTTAGTTTATTTATATTCCATCTTTTTATTTCTATTATCTTTCTAATTCTAGTTTTATCTTTATTTTATTTTTTGAAGCCTAGTTTATTTCTAATCCAAGATTGTCACATTTTATCTTTAGCTCAGTTTTATTTTTAGTTTTATGCTTTATGCTCATTTTATTTTTTTGTGCCTAGTCTTTAGGTCTTTATTTTCTTTTAATTCACTTAGGTTTTATCTTTTACTTAGTTTAGATTTATTTTAGTTTTCTTTTATTTTACTTAAGTTTTAGTTTCAGTTTCACTTTATTTTAGGGTTTCAGCTTTACTAGGTTTGTATTAATTGAGGTCTCTGGTGGTCTAGTTTGTGGTTTGTGGTTTAGTTTTTCAGGTTTGTGTGGCTTTAGGTTTGGGCTTAGGGTTTGCTTTTGTGGTTTGTGGTTGCTATAGGGTTTAGTGTGTCTGGTTAATATGGTTTGGGGTTTGAGGTTTAGGTTTTGAACTGGTCTGTTTTAGTTTAGGATTTAGGGTTTTTCATATATATATATATTTTTTAACGGAGAACAAATTTAGATTCAACGTTTCTTCTTTTCAATTTCATCAACCAAGTGACACAAAAAGTTTTCTATGACACAAGTGATGACATAGATCAAAAATGAGCACGCATAGAGAAAATAAAAAATCTTGGATAACTACAACCATTTTTACTATTAAGACAGCCCATAAGCAGATTGTCTCGACAATCTTTGCCGCTTCCCATCGTGAGCCACCCCACCTCTCCAAGAGCTAGATACACCATCATATCCCCTATCTCTCTACCACCACCACGGTTTAGGGTTTTGGGTTTAGGTTTTAGGTTTAGTGTTCAGGTTTTATTTTAGGGTTTAGGGTTTTTGGTTTTTTTGTTAACGGTGAACAAATTCAGATTCAACATTTTTTACTTCTGATTTCATCAACCAAGTAACACACCAAACTTTCTAGGACACAAGTGATGACATAGATCAAAAATGAGCACGCATAGAGCAAATCACATACCCTAGATAACTAGAACTATGTATACTATAAAGACATAGTTCCATAAGCAGCAGATATAATTGGTTGTTCTTCAGTATCTCCATTTTATTTAGGGTTAGGTTTTTTATAAATTTTATTTTTAGGTTTTATTTAATTTAGGTTTAGGTTTTTAGGTTTTAGGTTTTTAGGTTTTTAGGGTTTAGTGTTTAGGGTTTAAGGTTTAAGATTTAGTGTTTTAGGGTTTACGGTTTTACGATTTAGGGTTTAGGGTTTAGTGTTTAGGCTTTAGGATTTAGGGTTTATGATTTAGTGTTTATGGTTTAGGGTTAGCTTAGTGTTTAGGGTTTTTCTTTAAATTAAGTAAAGCAATAGGTTTAGGTTTATGTAGTTTATTTTTTATTGATTTTACTTTATTTTATTTTTTATTTTTATTTAGTTTAATTTATTTATTTTCGCTTTAGTTATTTCACTTTATGCTTTTTATTTTAGTTTATTTTTTAGATTTAAGTTTATGTTGAGGTTTATTTTTTTAGTTGAGTTTTATTTTTATTTTATTTTTAAGGTTTAGGTTTTATTTTTTATTTTAAGGTTCATGTTTTTATTTTATTTTTTTAGGTTTAAGTTTTAGGTTTCCAATTTTTTTATTTATTAGTTTATAGTTTATTTATTTTTAGTTCAGTTTAGGTTTAGGCTTAGGTGTAGGTTTATTTTATGTTTTTTATTTCATTTTTATTTTTGGTTTAGGTTTTTTTTTTAGTTTAGGGTTTAGGATTTATTTTATATTTATTTTTTGGTTCTATTTTTAGGTTTTATTTTTTAGGTTCAGGATTTTCTATAGTTTTTAGTTTATTTTATTTTAGGTTTATTTTACGTTTATTTTATTTTTATTTACGTTTAGTTTTTATTTTATTTAGGTTTTTTATTCTTAGGTTTATTTTAGGTTTTATTTATTTTAATTTAGGTTTATGTTTATTTTATTTGTTTATTTTAGGTTTAAGTTTTTTTTTGGGTTTAGGTTTTATTTTTTATTTATTTTTAGGTTTTATTTTTTTGGTTTATTTTTTAGTTTTAGGTTTTTATTTAGGTTTTATTTTATTTTATTTTAGGTTTATTTTTATTTTATTTTACATTTAGGTTTATTTTATTTTTTAATTTAGTTTAGGTTTTTATTTATTTTATTTTAATTTAATTTTTATTTTTTATTTAATTTTATCTTTAGGTTTAGGTTTAGGTTTTAGTTTAGGTTTTTATATTTTATTTTTTTATTTAGGTTTAGGTTTTCTTTATTTATTTTAATTTTAGGTTTTATTTAGTTTAGGTTTTAGTTTTTAGGTTTTAGGGTTTAGGGTATAGAGTTTAGGATTTAAGGTTCAGGGTTTAGGGCTTAGGGTTTAAGGTTGTAGTTTTTAGGGTTTAGGGTTTATGACTTAGGGTTTTAGGTTTAGGGTTTTGGGTTTTAGGGTTTACAATTTTGGGTTTAGGGTTTAGGGTTTAGAGTATAGGGTTTTAAGGTTTAGGGTTTAGGGTTTAGGGTTGTAAGTTTAGGGCTTAGGGTTTAGGGTTGTAGGTTTTAGGGTTTAAGGTTTATGATTTAGGGTTTAGGGTTTAGAGTTTTAAGGTATACCATTTAGGGTTTCGGGTTTAGGGTTTAGAGTATGGGGTTTTATGGTTTAGGGTTTAGGGTTTAGGGTTTAGGGTTTAATGTTAGTTTTACGGTTTGGGTTTTTTTATTTTTTTATTTTTTATTTTTATTATTTTTTAAATTAAGTAAACTAGAAGGTTTATGTTTATTTAGTTTATTTAGTTTATTTATTTATTTATTTTAGTACATTTTATTTTTATTGGTATTTTTATGTAGTTTAGTTTAGGTTTCTAATTTTAGTTTATTTTTTAGGTTTAAGTTTAGGTTTATGTTTATTTTCTTAGTTTAGTTTTACTTTTATTTTTTTTAACTTTAATTTTTATTTTTTATTTTTAGGTTTAGGTTTATGTTTTTACTTTATTTTTTTATGTTTAGGTTTTAGATTTTTATTTTAGGTTTATTTTTAGATTTTAGTTTTTTAGCTTAGGTTTAGGTTTATTTTTATTTTATTTTATTTTATTTAGTTTAGGTTTAGGTTTAAGTTTATTTATTTTAGATTTATATTTAGGTTTTATTTATTTTAGTTTAGGTTTAGGTTTAATTTATTTTTATTTTAGAATTAGGTTTTTTTTTTGTTTTGGGTTTAGGATTTATTTTTTATTTGTTTTTAGGTTTTATTTATAGTTTTTTTTATTAGGATTAAGTTTTTATTTAGTTTTAATTTTTATTTTATTTTAGTTTTATTTTATTTTTATTTTAGGTTTAGTTTTCTTATTTTTTAGTTTAGTTTAGGTTTTTATTCATTTTATTTTAGTTTAATTTTGATTTTGTATTTTTTTGTTCAAGTTTAGGTTTAGGTTTTAGTTTAAGTTTTTATTTTATTTTATTTATTTATTATATTTTCTTTTTGGCTTTTTTATTTATTTTATTTTTAGGTTTTATTTTGTTTATGTTTAAGTTTTTAGCTTTCTAGGAATTATGGTTTAGGGTTTAGGGTTAGTTTAGGGTTTTGGGTTTGGGGTTTAGTGTTTAGGGTTTAGGGTTTAGGGCTTCTCTTATTGGGTTTTGGGTTTAGGGTTTAGGTTTTAGGGTTTAAGTTTAAGGGTTTTAGGGTTTACGATTTAGGATTTATGGTTTAGGGGTTTTAGGGTTTAGCATTTATGTTTAATGTTCAGGGTTTAGGTTTTAGTTTAAGGTTTGATGTTTTTGGTATTTTTTTATAGATAACAAAATGAGATTCAACATTTCTTCTTTTTGATTTTATTAAATAAGTAACACACCAAGTTTTCTAAGACACAAGCGAAGATAGAGATAAAAAATGACCACTCATATAGAAAATCAAATATCATAGATAACTAGAACCGTTTCTATTATAAATATACAGTTCCATAAGAAACAGATCGAATCGGTCATTCTTTAGTTTCTCTAGTTCCCATCAAAATGACCTCGACCTCTCGAGTAATGGGATCCATCATCATATCCCCGATCTCCCACCTCCATACCCACCACAGTTGTAACCTTCGTCGATCCTCCGGCCTCCATAACCACCATTGCTCTGACCACCACCTCCATATCCACCCGGCACCTCCGATCCTGGTCACATCCGGGCTTCGCCACCACCTGAATCTAGACTGGTGCCCGGGCTGATGGATGTTCCCACTGCCAAGGTTCTACCCATTCTGTGATTTAGGTTTAGTTTAGGTTTATTTGGTTTTAGGTTTAGGTTTAATTTTAATTTAATTAGTTACTTTAGGTTTAGGTTTAGAGTTTGGGGTATAAGGTTTAGGGTGTGTGTTAGGGTTTCATTTATTTAGCATTTAGGTTTAGGGTTTATCGCTAGGGATTAGGGTTTAGGGTTTTAGGGTTTATTCTTTTAGGATTTAGGGTTTAGTGGTTAGTGTTTAGGGTTTTGGGTTTAGGCTTTTTTAAGGCTTGGTTTAAGGTTGTAGGTTTAGGGTTTAGGGTTTAGGGATTAGAATTTAGGGTTTAGGGTTTTAGGTTTAGGGGTTTTTAGGGTTTATTTTTTTTCTAAAAAATTAAGTAAACCGATAGGTTTAGGTTTATTTAGTTTATCTTTATTTATTTTAGGTTTTTTTATTTTTTATTTTTGTTTAAGTTTATTTTTTTATTTTTATTTAAGTATTTTTTTTATTTTTATTCAATTTAGTTTATTTATTTTAGTTTACGTATTTAATTTTTATTTATTTTTTTAGGTTTAGATTTATTTTTCAGGTTAGTTTTTTTTAGGTTTAGGTTTTATCTTTTATTTTTTAGTTTAGGTTCAAGTTTTTATTTTAGGTTTATTTTTAGGTTTTATTTTTTTGTTTTTGGTTGAGGTTCATTTTTAGTTTATTTTATTTTATTTAGTTTGGAATTTGGTTTAGGTTTAGTTTATTTTGGGCTTATGTTTTGCTTTTATTTATTTTAATTTAAGGATAGGTTTATTTTATTATTATTTTAACTTTATGTTTTTTTTAGTTTAGGGTTTAGGTTTTATTTTTATGTTTTTTTTAAGTTAAGGTTTTTATTTAATTTTTATTTTATTTTATTTTAGATTTATTTTATTTATATTTTAGGTTTAGTTTTTATTTTATTTAGGTTTTTTATTTTTTAGTTTAGTTTAAGATTTTATTTATTTTATTTTAGTTTTTTTTATTTTAGGTTTATTAATGTAATTTTAGTATATTTATTTCATTTTATTTTGATTTTATTTTGGTGGTTTTATTTATTTATTTTAGGTTTATTTAGCCCAGCTTTAGGTTTAGCCGTTTAAGTGGAGCCCAGGTCAGGTTAATTTAGGGTTTTAGAGAGTTTAGTTTTAGGACAGAGTTTAGTGGTTTAGGGTTTAGGGTTTAGGATCTTGTGGGTAGGTTTGGGTTTGGCTGGGCTAGGGTCAGGAGGGTTGGGTCAGGTTTAGGTTTTAGATCTTAGGTTTACTATTTTAGGTTTAGGGTTTAGTGGTTTAGGGTTAGAGTTTTTATTTTATATTTGTGTTTTTGAGTTAGTTTAGGGTTTAGGGTTGTAGGTTTAGGGTTTAGTGTTTAGGGTTAGTTTTAGGGTTTAGGGTTTATGATTTTTTTAAAAAAATTAAGCAAACTGATAAATTTAGGTTTATTTAGTTTATCTAGTTTATTTATTATTTATTTTTGCTTAATTTATTTAATTTAGGTTTATTTATTTTACTTTACATTTTTTATTTTAGTTTATTTTTTAGGTTTTGGTTTAGGTTTAGATTTTAGTTTATTTCTTAGTTTAGATTTATTTTAATTTTAATTTGTAAGTTCTAGTTTTATTTTTTATTTTCAGGTTTAGGTTTATATTTTTGTTTAATTTTTTTGTCTTAGGTTTTAAGTTTTTATTTTAGGTTCTTTTTTAGGTTTTATATTTTAGTTTAGGTTTAGGTTTATTTTTAGTTTATTTCATTTTTTTAGTTTAGTGTTTAGGTTTAGTTTAATTTAGGTTTTTGTTTAGGTTTTATTTATTTTTTTTGGTTTATTTTAGTTTAGGTTTAGGATTATTTTATTTTGTTTATTTGAGGTTTAGGTTTTTTTTAAGTTATGGTTTAGGTTTTATTTTTTATCTATTTTTATTTTTATTTTTAGGTATATTTTTTAGGTTTAGGTTTTTATTTAGTTTTTATTTTGTTTTATTTAGGTTTACTTTTCTATCTTATGTTTAGTTTTATTTTTTTTTTTGGTTTTTTATTTTTAAGTTTATTTTATTTTTAAAATTTAGCTTAGGATTTTATTTATTTTGTTTTAGTTTAGTTTTTATTTTATATCATATTTTATTTTTAAGTTTAGGTTTAGGTTTAGGTTTAGGTTTTAGTTTAGGTTTTTTTATTTCCAAGTTTAGGTTTTGGTTTTTATTTTGTTTTTTTTTTAATTTTTAGGTTTTAGGTTTTTTTTTTGGTTTTTTTTAGGTTTTACTTTTAGTTATTTTATTAGGTTTAAGTTTTTATTCAGTTTTTATTTTTATTTTATTTTAGTTTTATTTTGTTTTTATTTTAGGTTTACTTTTTTTTTTAGTTTTCTTATTTTTTTTAGTTTAGTTTAGGTTTTTATTCATTTTAATTTAGTTTAATTTTTATTTTTATTTTTATTTTTTTTGAGATTCAGGTTTAGGTTTAGGTTTTAGTTTATGATTTTATTTTATTTTATTGATTTATTATATTTTTGTTTAGGTTTTTTATTTATTTTATTTTTAGATTTTGTTTTGTTTATGTTTAAGTTTTTAGCTTTCTAGGAGTTACAGTTTAGGGTTTAGGGTTAGTTTAGGGTTTTGGGTTTGGGGTTTAGGGATTAGGGTTTTTTTTGGGTTTTGGGTTTAGGGTTTAGGGTTTAGGGTTTAGGTCTTAGGGTTTAGGGTTTAGGGTTTAAGATTAAGGGTTTTAGGGTTTACAGTTTAGGGTTTATGGTTTATGGGTTTTAGGGTTTAGCATTTATGTTTTATGTTTAGGGTTTAGGTTTTAATTTAGGGTTTTATGTTTTTGGTTTTTTTTTTACAAAGAACAAATTTAGATTCAACATTTCTTCTTTTTGATTTCATTAAATAGGTAACACACCAAGTTTTCTACGACACAAGCGAAGACATAGATAAAAAATGAGCACTCTTAGAGAAAATCAAATATCATAGATAACTAGAATCGTCTCTATTATAAAGATACAGTTCCATAAGTAGAAAATTGAATTAGCCGTTCTTTAGTTTCTCTTGTTCCCATCAGAACCACCCCGACCTTTCGAGTAGCGGTATCCATCATCATATCCCCGATCTCCCGTCTCCATAACCACCACAGTTGTAACCTTCGCGCTCCTCCCATCTCCATAACCACCACTGCTCTGACCACCACCTCCATATTTACCAGCACCTCCAGATTCCCCACCGCCACTGCTATAATGGTCTCATCCGCCTTCGCCACCACCGCCAAATCAAGACTGAGCCTGGTTGACGGTGATGTTCGTGCCGTTAAGGTTCTACCCATTCTTAGGATTTAGGTTTAGGCTTAGGTTTATTTGGTTTTATGGTTTAGGTTTAATTTTTAATTTATTTAGTTACTTTAGGTTTAGGTTTAGGGTTTGGGGTTTAAGGTTTACGATGTAGGGTTAGGGTTTAGGGTTTCGGATTTAGGGTTTAGGGTTTATGGTTTAGGGATTTGGGTTTAGGGTTTTACGGTTTATTCTTTTAGGGTTTAGGGTTTAGGGTTAGTGTTTAGGGTTTTGGGTTTAGACTTTTTAGGGTTTATGTGTAGGGGTAGGTTTATGGTAGGGATTAGGATTTAGGTTTTAGGGTTTTAGGTTTATGGGTTTTTAGGATTTATGTTTTTAAAAAAAAAATTAAGTAAACCAATAAGTTTAGGTTTATTTAGTTTATTTAGTTTATTTTTTATTTATTTTAGTTTATTTTATATTTTATTTTTATTTAAGTTTATTTTTTTATTTTTATTTAGGCTTATTTTTTTATTTTTATTTAATTTGGTTTATTTATTGTAGTTTACATTTTTAATTTTTGTTTCTTTTTTCAGGTTTAGATTTATCTTTTTATTTAGTTATTTTTAGGTTTAGGTTTTATCTTTTAATTTTTAGTTTAGGTTCAAGTTTTTATTTTCGGTTTATTTTTAGGTTTTATTCTTTAGTTTTTGGTTGAGGTTCATTTTTAGTTAATTTTATTTTATTTAGTTTGGCTTTTGGTTTAGGTTTAGTTTATTTTTAGCTTACGTTTATTTTAGTTTAGGGTTAAGTTTATTTTATTATTATTTTAAGTTTATGTTTTTTTTGTTTAGGGTTTAGGTTTTATTTTTTATTTATTTTTGGGTTTTATTTTAGGTTTCTTTTAGGTTAAGGTTTTTATTTAGTTTTTATTTTATTTTATTTTATTTTAGATTTACTTTTATTTTATTTTAGGTTTAGTTTTATTTAATTTAGGTATTTTATTTTTTAGTTTAGTTTAGGTTTTATTTATTTTATTTTATTTTGGTTTTTTATTTTTAGGTTTAGGTTTATGTTTTAGTTCATATTTTTTATTTCATTTTATTTTTGATTTTATTTTGGTCAGTTTATCTATTTATTATTTTTTTTAGGTTTTATTTAGTTTAGGTTTTAGCCTCTTTTTAGGGTTTAGGTAGGGCCAATTTAGGTTTAAGGCCTGGAGTTTAGGGTTTAGGGTTTAAGGTTGCAGGTCTATGGCTCACTGTAGGTGGCCTGGTGGCTCAGTTTAGGGTTTAGGGTCTTGGGTAAGTTTTGGGCTCTGGTTTGGGATTAAGGTTTCAAGCCATGGTAGGGCTTTGGGTCAGGTTTAGGGTTTAGGGCTTAGGGTTTATGATTTTAGGGTTTAGGGTTTAAGGTTTCAGGTTTAGGGTTAGAGTTTTTTTTTTATTTTTTTATTTAGGGTTTATGGTTTAGAGTTAGTATAGGGTTTAGGGTTGTAGGTTTAGGGTTTAGGGTTTAGGGTTAGTTTTAGGGTTTAGGGTTTATGGCTTTTTCAAAAAAAATTAAGAAAATCGATGGATTTAGGTTTATTTAGTTTATCTAGTTTATTTTTTATTTATTTTTATTTAATTTAGGTTTATTTATTTTACTTTACATTTTTTATTATAGTTTATTTTTTAGGTTTGGGTTTAGGTTTTATTTATTTTTGTTTGGTTTATTTTAGTTTAGGTTTTTGTTTATTTTATTTTGTTTATTTGAGGTTTAAGTTTTTTTTTAAGTTGTGCTTTACGTTTTATTTTTTATCTATTTTTAGTTTTATTTTTAGGTTTATTTTAAACCGTTTTATTTAGTTTTATTTTATTTTATTTTAGGTTTATTTTTTATCTTATGTTTAATTTTATTTTATTTAGGTTTTTATTTTAAGTTTATTTTATTTTTTTAATTTAGCTTAGGATTTTATTTATTTTAATTTAGTTTAGTTTTTATCTTATATTTTATTTTATTTTTAAGTTTAGGTTTAGGTTTTCATTTAGGTTTTTATTTTATTTTATTTTATTTATTTAAGTTTAGGTTTTTTTTATTTATTTTCTTATTTGGTTTTACATAGTTTTGGTTTAGGTTTTTAAGTTTATAGGGTTTAGGGTTTAGGGTTTAGGATTTAGGGTTTATGGTTTAGGGTTTGGGGTTTAGGGTTTGGGGTTTAGGGTTGAAAGTTTTATATTTTAGGGTTTAGGGTTTAAGGTTTAGGATTTTAGGTTTAGGGTTTAGGGTTCTAGGTTAAAGGTTTAGGTTAGTTCTAGGTTGAGGGTTTAGGGTTTGGGTTATTTATTTATTATATTTATTTATTTTATGGGTTAGGGTTAGTTTAGAGTTTTTGCTGTTGATTGCAGTTTAGTGGTTTAGATTAATTTTAGGATTTAGGGTTTTGGATTTATGGTTTAGGGTTTAGGGTTTAGGGTTTTGGGGTTCTTTTCTCAATTAAAAAAACTAGTAGATTTAGGTTTATTTAGTTTATTTTTTAATAATTTATTATTTATTTTATATTTTATTTTTCTTTAGATTTATTTTTTATTTCATTTAGTTTAGTTTATTTATTTTAGGTTTACTTAATTTAGTTTAAGTTTTTTTATTTTAGTTTATTTTTTAGGTTTAGGTTTAGATTTCTGTTTATTTATTAGATTAATTTTATTTTTATTTTTTTATTTAGGTTTCAATTTTTTTTAGGTTTAGGTTTAAGTTTTTATTTTATTTTTTTAGGCTTAGGTTTTAGGTTTTTATTTTAGGTTTATTTTTAGGTTCAATTTTTTAATTTAGGTTCAGCTTTATTTTAAGTTTCATTTATTTTATTTTATTTTGTTTTGGGTCTAGGTTTCATTTAGTTTAGGTTTAGGTTTAGGTTTTATTTATTTTAGTTTATTTTATTTTAGGTTAAGTTTAGGTTTATTTTATTTTGTTTATTTTAGGTTTAGGTTTTTATTTAGTTTTTATTTTATTTTATTTTAAGTTTATTTTATTTTTATTTTACGTTTAGTTTTTATTTTATTTAGTTTTTTTTTTGGTTTATTTTTTTTAGCTTTGTTTAGGTTTTATTTATTTTCTTTTAGTTTAGTTTTTTTAAGTTATTTTATTTTTAGGTTTAGGTTTAGGTTTAGGTTTAGGTTTAAGTTTTAGTTTCGGTTTTTATTTTATTTTATTTTTTATTTTATTTATGTTTAGGTTTTTTATTTATTTTATTTTAGGTCTTAAAGCCCAGGTTTAGTTTTAGGATTTTGGGTTTAGGGTTAGGGTGGGTATCAGGTCAGGTCAGGGTTTGGGTCATGGTGGGTTGTAAGAGGGTTTGGGCCTGTGGTCCAGGGTTTAGGTTTAAGGTGATTTGTGGTAGGGTTTAGAGTTTTAAGGTTTATGGTTTAGGGTTTAGTATTGTAGGCTTAGGGTTTAGGTTTAGTTTTGGGGTTAGGGTCATGTTTTTTTATTTTTTTTGTTTTTTATTTTTTTATTTTTTTAAATTAAGTAACCTAATAGATTTAGATTTATTTCATTTCTTTTTTATTTATTTTAGTTTATTTATTTTTTATTTTTATTTAGGTTTATTTTTATTTCAATTTTATTTAGCTTTTCATTTAGTTTGTATTTTATTTTATTTTAGGTCTATTTTAATTTTATTTTAGGTTTACTTTTTATTTCATTTTAGTTTTTTATTTTTTTTAGTATAGTTTAGGTTTTAATTTATTTTATGTTAGTTTTTTATTTTTTTATGTTTTTTAAGTTTAGGTTTTAGTTTATGTTTTTATTTTATTTTATTTTTTTTATTTTATTTTTGTTTAGGTTTTATTTATTTTTTTTAATTTTAGGTTTTGTTTAGTTTAGGCTTAGGTTTTGGCTTTAGTTTTGGTAGGTTTAGGGTTTGGTCAGGTTTAGGTTTAGGTTTATTATGTTTTGGGTTTAGGTTTATTTATCAATCATTTAGTTACTTAGGTTTAGGTTTAGGCCTGTGGATGGTTTATAAGTGGCTCAGTTTAGGTTTGGTTTAGGGTTTAAGATTTAGGGTTTAGTGTGTTTAGGGTAAGATTTAGGATTTTTAGGTAGGAGGTGTAGGTCAGGATTTGGGTTTAAGTTTTTTTAAAATCAAACCCCAGAGTTTATTTATTTATTTTACTTTTATTTATTTTAGATTATTTTATTTCTTTATTTTTATTTATGTTTATTTTTTTATTTTTATTTAGTTTTGTTTATTTATTTTAGATTTATTTTTAGCTTATGTTTTTTTATTAGTTTATGTTTTAGCTCAGTTTAGGTTGTGGTTTTTAGTTTAGGGATTGGGTGGTGGTAGGGTAGGTCAGGTTTAAGGTTTATGTTTTATGGTTTAGGGTTTAGGGTTTTAGGGATTAGTGTTTAGAGTTTAGGGTTTAGGGTTTTAGTGTTTAGGGATGTAAGTTAACGGTTTAGGGTTAAGTTTAGGGTTTAGGGTTAGTATTTTTATTTATTTATTTATATTTATGGTTTAGGGTTTATAGTTAGTTTAGTGTTCAGGGTTTAGGGTTGTAGGTTTACGATTTAGGATTTAGGGTTTAAGAGTTTTTTTTAATCTTTAAATTAAGTAAACCGGTAGGTTTAGGTTTATTTAGTATATTTAGTATATTATTTTATTTATTTTAGTTTACTTTATTTTATTAGGTTTATTTTTTATTTAGTTTAGTTTATTTATTTTAGGTTTATTTATTTTAGTTTAGGATTTTTATTTTAATTTAATTTTTAGCTTTAGGTTTAGTTTTATATTTATTTTTTAGATGAGTTTTATTTTTATTTTATTTTTTGGTTAAGGTTTTATTTTTTATTTTTAGGATTAGGTTTTATTTTTATTTTATTTTTTTATTTTTAGGTTTTAGGTTTTTATTTTTGGTTTATTTTTAGTTTTTTTTTTTAGTTTAGGTTAAGGTTTATTTTTAGTTTATTTTATTTTATTTAGTTTAGGTTTAGAGGTTAGGTTTAGTTTATTTAAGGTTTAGCCTTAAGTTTTATTTATTTTAGTTTAGTTTATTTTAGTTTGGGTTTAGGTTTATTTTATTTTTATTATAGGTTTAGGTTTTTTTTTAAGTTTAGGGTTTTGGTTTTATTTTTTATTTGTTTTTAGGTTTATTATTTAGGTTTAAGTTTTATATTTAATTTTTATTTTATTTTATTTTAAGTTTATTTTATTTTTATTTTTCATCTAGTTTTTATTTTATTTAGGTTTTTATTTCTTAGGATCATTTTACTTTTTAGTTTTCTTTAGGTTTTTATTTATTTTATTTGAATTTTTTATTATTTTATTTTATTTTATTTTTAGGTTTAGGTTTTTTATTTATTTTAGCTTAGTTTAGGTTTTTATTTTATTTAGGTTTAGTATTTTTTATTTAATTTATTTTTATGTTTAATTTAGTTTAGGTTTAGGTTTTTAGGGTTTAGGGTTTAGGATTAGGTGTTTAGGGTTTAGGGTTTAGTATTTAGGTTTTAGGGTTTAGGGTTTTTGGAGTTTAGGTATGCCTTAGGGTTTAAGGTTAGATTAGGGTTTAGGCTTTAGGCTTTAGGCTTTCGGGTTTAGGGTTTTTAGGGTTTAGGGTTTAGGGTTAGTTTAGGGTTTAAGGTTTAGGGTTTTAGGGTCTAGGGTTTAGGGTTTAGGTTTAGGGTTAAGGTTTAGGGTTTAAGGTTTAGGGTTTGTTTAAGATTTAGGGTTCAAGGTTTAAGGTTTAGGGTTACAGTTTTTTAGGGTTTAGGGTTTAGGGTTTAGGGTTATAGGTTTAGGGTTTGTTTTAGGGTTTAGGGTTTAAGTTTTAGGGTTTAGGGTTTAGTGTTTAGCGTTTAGGGTTTAGGGTTTAGGGTTGTATGTTTAGTGTTTAGAGTTTAGGGTTTTAGGGTTAAGGGTTTAGTGTTTAGTGCTTAAGATTTAGGTTTTATTTATTTTAATTTAGGTTTATGTTTATTTTATTTTATTTATTTTAGGTTTAGGTTTCTTTTAGTTTAGGGTTTTGGTTTTATTTTTTATTTACTTTTAGGTTTATTTTTTAAGTTTAAGTTTTTTATTTAATTTTGTTTTTATTTTATTTTTGGTTTATTTTATTTTTATTTTATGTTTAATTTTTATTTTATTTAGGTTTTTTTCTTAGATTCATTTTACTTTTTAGTTTTCTTTAGCTTTTTATTAATTTTATTTAATTTTTTTAAAATTTTTTAATTTTTTAATTTTATTTTATTTTTAGGTTTAGGTTTTTTATTTATTTTATTTTTATGTTTTATTTAGATTAAGTTTAGGTTTTTATGTTTTTAGGGTTTAGGGTTTATGGTTTAGGGTTTTACGATTCAGTGTTTTAAGCTTTAGGGTTTAGGGTTAGGGATTAGGCCTTAGGGTTTAGGGTTTAGTGTTTGAGCTTTAGAGTTTAGGGTTTTTGGAGTTTAAGGGGACAACTTAGGATTTAGGGTTAGATCAGTGTTTAGGGTTTAGTGTTTAGGCTTTAAGGTTAAGGGTTTTAAGGTTTAGGGTTTAGGGTTAGTTTAGGGTTTAAGTTTTAGGGTTTTAAGGTTTAGGGTTTAGGGTTAGGGTTATTTAGGGTTTAGGGTTAAGGCTTTTTTAGGGTTTAGGGTTTAGGGGTGTAAGTTTAGGGTTTAATGTTAATTTTATGGTTTAGGGTTTAGGATTTAGGGTTTAGGATTTAGTGTTTAGGGTTTAGGGTTTAGGGTTGTAGGTTTAGGGTTGTATTTTTATGTTTTTTTTTTGGGTTTAGAGTTAAGGTTTTATTTGTTATTTATTGTTAGGTTTTTTTAGGTTTTTTAAGGTTTTTATTTAGTTTTTATTTTATTTTATTTTAAGTTTATTTTATTTTTATTTTATGTTTAGTTTTTATTATATTTATGTTTTTATTTAAGGTTTATTTTCATTTTTAGCTTAGTTTACGTTTTTATTTATTTTATTTTAATTTAGTTTTTATTTTTTTATTTTATTTTATTTTTAAGTTTAAGTTTAGGTTTTTATTTTATTTAGGTTTAGGTTTTTTTATTTATATTATTTTTAGGTTTTATTTAGTTTAGGTTTAGGTTTTTAGGTTTTTTGGGTTTAAGATTTAGGTTTTAGGGTTTATGGTTTAGGGTTTAAGTTTATGTTTTGGGTTTAGGGTTATAGGTTTTAGGGTTTAGGGTTTAAGGTTTCGGGTTTAGGGTTTTAGGGTTTAGGGTTTATGGTTTAGGGTTTAGGGTTTAGGGTTGTAGGATTAGGGATTAGGGTTAATTTAGGGTTTAGGGTGATGGTTTAAGGTGATGGTTTAGGGTTTAGGGTTTAGGGTTTTATGTATTTTGTCTTAGTCTAGTTTTTATTTTTTATTTTATTTTATTTTTTATGTTTAGTTTAGGTATAGGTTTTGGTTTTTTTTAAATTTTTTATTTAACTTATTTTATTTAGGTTTTGGTTTTTTATTTATTTTATTTTTAGGTTTTATTTATTTTAGGTTTTGGAAATTAGGTTTTTACTGTTTAAGGTTTTGGATTTTGGGTTTTAAGTTTTGGGTTTTTAGTTAAGAGTTTAGGGTTTAAGGTTGTAGGTTTTACGGTTTAGGGTTTATGATTTAGGGTTTAGGGTTTCATGGTTTAGGGTTTCGGGTTTAGGTTTTAGGTTTTATTTATTTTAGTTTTAGTTTATGTTTATTTTATTTTGTTTATTTTAGGTTTAGGTTTTTTTTAAGTTTAGGGTTTAGGTTTTATTTTTTAAGTTTATTTTTTAGGTTTAGGTTTTCATTTAGTTTTTATTTTATTTAATAATTGGTTTATTTTATTTTTTATTTTACATTTAGTTTTTATTTTATTTAAGCATTTTATGTTTAGGTTTACTATATTTTTTTAGTTAGTTTACATTTTTATTTATTTTTTATTTTATTTTATTTTTAGTTTTATGTTTAAGTTTAGGTTTTGCATTTAGTTTAGGTTTTTATTTTATTTAGGTTTTGGTTTTTTTATTTATTTTATTTTTAGTTTTGATTTAGTTTAGGTTTTTAAGGTTTAAGGTATTGGGTTTAGGGTTTTGGTTTTATGGTTTAGGGTTTAGGGTTTAGGGTTTAGGGTTTGCGGTTTAGGGTTTAGGGTCTAGGGTTTTAGATTTTATAGTTTAGGATTTAGGGCTCAGGGTTTTAAGGTTTAAGGTTGAAGGTTTAGGGTTTTGGGTTTTGGGTTTTTGGTTTTATGGTTTAGGTTTATAGGTATAGGATTTAGGGTTTAGGGTTTAGGGGTTTAGGGATTAGGGTTTAGGGTTAGGGTTTAGAGCTTAGGGTTTTATGGTTTAGTGTTTAGTCTTTAGGGATTAGGGTTTTAGAGTTTAGGTTTGAGTTATAGTTTATAGGATTAGAGTTTAAGTTTAGAGGTTAGAGTTTAAACTTTTAGGTTTAGGTTTTGAGTTTAGTTTAGTTTAGAGTTAGTTTAGGGTTTAGGTTTAGGTTTTTGGGTTAGTGTTAGGGTTTAGGGTTTAAGGTTTATTATTTAGGGTTTAGGGTTTAAGGTTAGTTTATGATTTATGGTTTAGGGTTACTTTAGGGTTTTGGGTTTAGAGTTTAGAATTTAGGGTTTAGGGTTTATGGTTAGTTTTATGGTTTTGGGTTTTGGGTTTTTTTAAAAAAAAATTAAGTAAACCAGTAGGTTTACATTTATTTAGTTTAATTTATATTTTTATTTAGGTTTATTTTTTATTTTTGGTTTATTTTTTTGTAGTTTAGTGTTTAGATTTTAATTTTTTATTTATTTTTAGGTTTTATTTTTAAGTCTATTGTTTAGGTTTAGGTTTTTATTTAGTTTTTATTTTATTTTATTTTAGGTAAATTTCATTCTTATTTTACATTTAGTTTTTGTATTATTTAGGTTTTTTATTATTAGGTTTATTTTATTTTCTTACTTTACTTTAGGTTTTTATTTATTTTAATTTAGTTTATGTTTATTAATTTATTTTATTTTATTTTTTGGTTTAGACTTAGGTTTTAGTTTAGGTTCTTATTTTATTTTATTCTAATTTTTTGTTTTATTTAGGTTTAGGTTTTTTTATATATTTTATTTTTAAGTTTTATTTAGTTTAGGTTTAGGTTTTTAGGTTTGTCGGGTTCAGTGTTTAGTGTTTTAGGGTTTAGGGTTTTAGGGATTAGGGTTTAGGCTTAGGGTTAAGGGTTTAGAATTTAGTGCTTAGGCTTTAGGGTTTAAGGTTAGCTTAAGGTTTAGGGTTTCTTTTTAAAAATTATGTTAACCAGTAGGTTTAGGTTTAGTTTTTATTTTTATTTAGTTTAGTTAAATTAATTTAGTTGGGTTTTTTATTTATTTTGTTCTTTAAGTTTATGTTTAGGTTTAGGTTTATTTTTAGTTGAGTTTTATATTTATTTTATTTTTTAGGTGTAGGTTTTATTTTTTATTTTTAGGTTTAGGTTAATGTTTTTATTTTATTTTTGTAAGTTTAGGTTTTAATGTTTAATATTATGTTTATTTTTAGGTTATTTTTAGTTTAGGTTTAGATTTATTTTTAGTTTATTTTATTTTATTTAGTTTAGGTTTAGGTTTAAGTTTACTTTATTTAGGGTTTAGGTTCAGGGATTAGGGTTAGTTTAGGGTTTAGGGTTTAGGGTTTAGGGCTTAGGGTTTAGGGTTTACGATTTAGGGTTTAAGTTTTAGGGTTTAGGGTTTATGGTTTAGGGTTTAAGGTTTTAGGGTTTAGGATTTAGGTTTTAGTGTTTAGGGTTTTGGGTTTAGGTTTTAGATTTACGGTTCAGGTTTTAGTTTAGGGTTTAGGATTTTTTATTTTTTTTTAACGATGAACAAATTCAGATTCAACATTTTTTATTTCTGATTTCATCCACCAAGTAACACACCAAGTTTTGTAAGACACAAGTTACAACATAGATCAAAAATGAGCACGCATAGAGCCAATCAAAAACCCTAGATAACTAGAACCATCTATACTGTAAAGACATAGTTTCATAAGCAGCAAATATAATCGGCTGTTCATTAGTTTCTCTTATTCCCATGAAAACCACCCTGGCCTCGGGATCCACCATCATATCCTCGATCTCTTCCTATGCCACCACCACAGTTGTAACCTTCATTGCTCTTTTTGCCTCCATACCCACCACTCATCTGACCACCACCTCCATATCAACCAGCTCCTCCAAATCCCAAACCACCACTACAATAACTACTGCCTCCACCTCTACCTACAGATCTACACTGAGGATGGTTGACAGTGATGTTCATGTCGGCAAGGTTTTGCCCATTCTTAGGGTTTAGGTTTAGGTCAATTTGGTTTTAGGGTTTAAGTTTATTTTTTAATTTATTTAATTACTTTTGGCTTAGGTTTATGTTCGAGGTTTAGGGTTTAGGGTTAAGGGTTAGGGTTTATGGTTTAGTGTTTATGGTTTATGGTTTAGGGTTTAAGGTTTAGGGTGTAGAGTTTAGTTTTTAGGGTTTTAGGGTTTATGCTTTTAAGATTTAGGGTTTAGGGTTAGGGTTTACGGTTTACGATTTATGGTTTTTTAGGGTTTAGGATTTAGGGTATAGGGTTTAGTGTTATAGGTTTAGGGTTTAGGGTTTATGGTTGTAGGTTTAGGGTTTATGTTTGTAGGTTTAGTGTTTAAGGTTTAGGGTTTAGTGTTTAGGGTTTAGGGTTTAGGGTTTTAGGGTTTATGATTTTATGGTTTAGGGTTTAGGGTTGTAAATTTAGGGTTTAAGGTTTAGGATTTAGGGTTTATGTTTTTTTTGTTAAATTAAGTAAGCCGATAGGTTTAGGTTTATTTAGTTTATTTAGGTTATTTTTTATTTATTTATTTTTATTTTATTTTTTATTTTTATTTCATTTTTTTTATTTAGTTTAGTTTATTTATTTTAGGTTTATTTATTTTATTTTATGTTTTTTATTTTAGTTTATTTTTTAGGTTTAGCTTTAGGTTTTAGGTTTAGGTTTATTTTTTAGTTGGGTTTTATTTTTATTTTATGTTTTAAGGTGTAGGTTTTATTTTTTTTAATTTTAGGTTTAGGTTTAGATTTTTATTTTAATTTTTTAGGTTTAGGATTTAGGTTTTTACTTTAAGTTTATTTTTAAGTTTTATTTTGTAGTTTAGGTTTAGGTTTATTTCTAGGTTATTTTATTTTATTTAGTTAAGGTTTAGGTTTAGGTTTAGTTTATTTTATGTTTAGGTTTAGGTTTTATTTATTTTAGTTTAGTTTATTTTAGTTTAGGTTTAGGTTTATTTTATTTTATTTATGTTATTTTTGTTTTAGTTTTAGGTTTTTTTTAGTTTAGTGTTTAGGTTTTATTTTTTATTTATTTTTAGGTTTTATTTTTTGGTTTATTTTTTAGGTTTAAGTTTTTATTTAGTTTTTATTTTATTTGATTTTAAGTTTATTTTAGTTTTATTTTACTTTTAGTTTTTATTTTACTTAGGTTTTTTATTCTTAGGCTTATTTTATTTTTCTAATTTTAGTTTGGGTTTTTATTTATTTTAATTTTGTTTATTTTTTATTTGTTTATTTTATTTTATTTATAGGTTTAGATCTACCTTTTAGTTTAGGTTTTTATTTTATTTTATTTTTTTATTTTATTTAGGTTTAGGTTTTTTTATATATTTTATTTTTAGGTTTTATTTAGCTTAGGTTTAGATTTTTAGGTTTTTAGGGTTTATGATTTAGGGTTTAGGGTTTAGGGTTTTATGGCTTAGGATTTTACGATTTAAGGTTTAAGGTTAGGGTTTAGGGTTTAGAGTTTAGTGTTTAGGCTTTAGGGTTTAGGGTTAGCTTAAGGCTTAAAGTTTTTTTTTTTAAGTTAAGTAAACTAGTATGTTTCGATTTATTTAGTTTATTTTATTTTTTATTTTTATTTATTCTTATTTTTATAATTTAGGTTTATTTTCTAATTGAGTATTATTTGTATTTTATTTTTTAGGTTTAGGTTTTATTTTTTAGTTTTATATTTAGCTTTATGTTTTTATTTTATTTTTTTAGGTTTAGGTTTTTTAAGTTTTTATTTTAAGTTCATTTTTAGGTTTTATTTTTTAGTTTATGTTTAAATTTATTTTTAGTTTATTTTCTTTTATTTAGTTTAAGTTTAAGTTTAGGTTTACTTTATTTTAGGTTTGGGTTTAGGGTTTAGGGTTAATTTAGGGTTTAGGTTTTATGGTTTGGGGTTTAGGGTTTAGGGTTTAGGTTTTAGGGTTTATGGTGTAGGGTTTAGGGTTTAGGGTTTAGGGTTTAGGGTTTAGGGTTATTAGTGTTTAGGGTTTAGCGTTTAGGGTTTAGGGTTTAGGTTTTAGTTTAGGGTTTGTGTTTTAGTTTATGGTTTAGGGTTTTTCATATATATATATTTTTTAATGGAGAACAAATTTAGATTCAACATTTCTTCTTTTCAAGTTCATCAACCAAGTAAGACAAAAAGTTTTCTACAACACAAGTGATGACATAGATCAAAAATGAGCATGCATAGAGCAAATCAGAAATCCTGGATAACTACAACCATTTTTACTATAAAGGCTTTGTGGCGGTGGGTGGTTAGACCATTCTTGGTTCTCAGTTCCCATCGAACCACCCGGCCTCTCAGGTTGGATACACCATCCTATCCCTCCACCACCACAGTTTAGGGTTTTGGGTTTAGGGTTTTGGTTTAGTGTTCAAGTTTTAATTTGGGGTTTAGGGTTTTTGGTTTTTTTGTTAACGGTGAACAAATTCAGATTCAACATTTTTTACTTCTGATTTCATCAACCAAGTAACACACCAAGTTTTCTAAGACACAAGTGATGACATAGATCAAAAATGTGCACGCATAAAGCAAATCAAAAACCCTAGATAATTAGAACTATGTATAATGTAAAGACATAGTTCCATAAGCAGTAGATATAATTGGTTGTTCTTTAGTTTCTCCTGTTCCCATGAAAACCACCCTGGCCTCGGGATCCACCATCATATCCTTGATATCTCCCTCCCGCCACCAGGCGTAACCTCTGCCTCCCCTTCCATCCACCACCTCCAAATATCCCCACCACCATTGTGATAACCCGCCTTTTTTGCCTTATCTAGATGGGATGGTTGATGTTATTAGGTTACTTTCTTGTTGGGTTTAGGTTTAGGTTTATAAGGTTTTAGGGTTTTGGTTTATTTTTTAACTCTTTAGTTACTTTAGGCTTAGGTTTAGTATTTGAGGTTTAGGGTTTGGCATTTAGGGTTATAGTTTAGGGTTTAGGGTTTACAATTTTAGGGTTTATGCTTTTAGAGTTTAGGGTTTATGGTTATGGTTTAGGGTTTAACGTTTATGGTTTAGGGAAGTAGGTTTAGGGTTTTCGGTTCAGGGTTAGTTTTAGGGTTTAGGGTTTAGGGCTTAGGATTTAAGGTTTAGGGTTTAGGGTTTAGGGTTTATTTCATTTTATTTTATTTATTATTTAGTATTTATTTATTTTAGTTTATTTTTTGGTTATTTAAGTTTTATTTTTTTTAGTTTAGTATATTTTAATTTTATTTTTAGGTTTAGGTTTTATTTTATTTTTTTACGTTTAGGTTTAGGTTTTATTTTATGTTCTTAGGTTTAGGTTTAGTTTTCATTTTAGGTTTATTTGTAGGTTTTATTTTTTAGTTTATGTTTAGGCTTATTTTGGTTTATTTTATTTTATTTAATTTAGGGTTCAGGTATAGTTTAGTTTAGGTTTAGGTTTAGGTTTTATTTATTTTACTTTAGTGTATTTTTGTTTAGGAGTAGGTTTATTTTATTTTCTTTATTTTAGATTTAGGTTTTTTCTTAGTTTAGGGGTTAGGTTTTTTCTTAGGTAATATTTTTATTATTATTTTTAGGTTTAGGTTTTTATTTTATTTTATTTTAGGTTTATTTTAATTTTATTTTATGTTTAGTTTTATTTTATTTTGGTTTTTTATATTTAGGTTTATTTTATTTTTTAATTTTATTTAGGTTTTTATTTATTTTATTTTAGTTTAGGTTTAATTTTTATTTTATTTTTTTTTTAGGTTTATATTTAGGCTTAGGATTTTTTAATTTTATTTAATTTATTTTATTTAGATTTTGGTTTTTTATTTAATTTATTTTAAGGTTTTATCAAGTTTAGGTTTAGGTTTTTAGGTTTTTAGGGTTTAGGGTTTAGTGTTTAAGATTTATGGTTTAGGGTTTGGGATTTAGGGTTTATGGTTTAGGGTTATATGTTTTAGGGTTTAGGGTTTAGGGTTTAAGGTTAAGGGTTTTAAGGTTTAGGGTTTACAGTTAGATTTTTTTTATTTTTTTAAATTTTTTTAAATTTTTAAATTTTTATTTTTTTTAAATTAAGTAAACTAGTATATTTAGGTTTATTTAGTTTATTTTTTATTTTCATTTAGGTTTCTTTTTATTTGTATTTTATTTAGTTTATTTATTTTAGTTTAGGTTTATTATTTTATTTTATTTTTTAGGTTTAAGTTTAGGTTTATTTTTTAGTTTAGATTTTTATTTTTTTTTAAGGTTTAGCTTTTAGGTTTTTATTTGAGGTTCATTTTTTGGTTTTATTTTTAGCTTTAGTTTATTTTTAGTTTATTTTATCTTATTTTTTTAGTTTAGGTTTAGACTTAGGTTTAGGTTTTATTTATTTTAGTTTAGGTTTAGGTTTATTTTATTTTTATTTTAGGTTTTGGGTTTTTTTTAGTTTAGGGTTTAGGTTTTATTTTTTATTTATTTTTTTGGATTTATTTTTAGGTTTATTATTTAGGTTTAGGTTTTATTAAATTTTATTTTATTTTATTTTAGGTCAATTTTATTTTTATTTTAGGTTATATTTTTATTGTACTTAGGTTTTTTATTTTTTAGTTTAGTTTAGGTTTTTATTTATTTAATTTTAGTTAAGTTTTTATTTTTTATTTTATTTTCATTTTAGCTTTAGGTTTAAGATTAAGTTTAGGTTTTACTTTATGTTTTTATTTAATTTTATTTTCTTATTTTATTTTGGTTTAGATTATTTTATTTATTTTATTTTTAAGTTTTAATTAGTTTAGGTTTAGGCTTTTAAGATTTTAGGGTTTAGGGTTTAGGGTTAGTTTAGGGTTTAGGGTTTAGGGTTTGTTTTTTGGGAAACCCTATATAGGGGGAATTTTATTACCACAAAAAGATGGTTATAAGGTCCTTAAAGAGGATAAACTCCACAACTACTGCTCAAAGAGCTACAATTAGCCTAGAGAGTAAATCCCCTATCTAAGTACAACAAAAAGCAAAATGAAAGAGTAAGGAAAGCAAAAGATACAAATTGATTAACATAGCCAATGGAAGATTAGGGCCAAAGCTCTTCAGGATGAGAGAATGCATGACACTATAGAGCAAACCTGCAAAGAACAAGAAAAATGCATCTGCAAAATTGTAGAGAAAGTGAAATTAGAGTAGTTAAGGTAATACAGAAAAAATGGAAAATGAAGGCAGCATAAATTGAGTAAGAAAATAAAGAAGTGTGATAGAGAAGGCTCGCACCAAGTTGATGTAAATATGAGCATCAAACTTAGAAAAGGGTTACATCACGAGCTACTACCAAACCAAAAGGTGAAATCATCATATCAGCCAACAAACATAGCAACCATTTGTTGAAAGTCTTTTGAGCCTTAGTACGCAAATAAGCAAAGCCATATCGATAGAAAGAAATCAGCAATGAGCATAATGGGTAAGGAGATCCCATGCAAAAAAAAATTTCATCATATTAGGCACCATGGCATGAGAATCCCAACACAAATGAAAGTGAGCCATCATTGTCAGGTCTACCATATTATTAACCAGATCCAAGGGTTTAAATAGACTAGCATGAAGCCCCCACCACAAGAAAATAGCAGAAAAGGCCAGGCAAAGGTAAAAACCAATAGAAAGACCTGCTGAAATCCAGCAATGCAGTAGAATAGCATGGAAATAACCCCATCCCAAACATAGGGGATAAATAATATACATGCAGTCCTGGTAAACAGCCCAGTAAACAGCCCAGGGGAAGTCTAATGAAAATAAGCAATGTAGATGTTAACAGCCTCCTTATCATAGAAGTTAGTAACCAGCAAGTGTAAAGCATGACAGCATACCCCAAGCCCACAAAAATAGTCAGAAAAGCAACAAGCAACAAACAATCAACAACCACAAAAGTAGCCTGCTGGACAAAGGACCCGAAAATCCAATAATTGCACCCACCATATGATAAGCCAGTAAAAAATAGAGATGCAAAATAGAGACAAAATGGGTTCAAAAGATAGTCAACATTGAAATTCTTCAGGGTAAAGATGAGCATGCTTGCAGTTAAGCCAACATCCTTAGGAAAAGTAGACTGGAAAACAACCATTAAATAAGTCCAATCCTACAAAGAGATAATAAAAATAACTTGCGCTTCTCTCATAGTTGGGAAGATGTGGTTAGCAAAATAATCAACAAAATAACTCCACAAGCACCTCAACATGATTGACAACCCGAGATCGACTTGGACTTAAAACCCAATGATCTAGATCAGTCAACCACCAAGATAGTAATTAATAGTAAGATGGCCATAAAACCACCCATTCAAAATAGACAATGCATAAGTTAATTTCCAGGTAGGTAATGAAGTAGTGAATTACGCCAAGTCTAGGAACCAAGATGGAAAAATAGTAGCGTAGATAGACCTCAAAATGTGATGAGACAGCGACCAATTGCAAATAACAAATTCAAGCAGAAAAGCAAAAGCCACCATGCTAACACCCTCAAAAGAGGCATGCGTTGGACATAAGAACCCAAAACCCAAAAGCAGCTTGTTGAGCATTAATCCAGTTCAGCCAACATCCAAGATAGTAACTACCAACAAGTTGGCCAAAAATCCACCCATTCAGAGTAAACAGTGCATAGATTAATATCCAATTAGTCAATAGTATAATCACAGTGATCTGCATAATTTTAACAGAACCAAAAGGGAAAAAATAGCAATAGATTAAATAGACCTCAAACATCAAGTGATCAGCTGTAGCTCGGTTGCAAACAGCAAGAACAAACATAAAAACAACAGGAAACAAATAACCAACAACCACAAAGGCAGCCAGTAGGACAATGGACCCAAGAATCCAATAGCCAACAAATAAAATAGCAATACAATTATTGCATCAATCATAAGATAATACAATAAAGAACAGTGGGGCAAAATAGCCACAAAGGGGGTTCAAAAGGAAGCCATCAATGAAATCCTTCAAGACAAAGGAGAGCAAGCTAGTAGCTGAAATACCATTCTCCAAAAAACCTGACTGAAAGGAAATCATTAAATAAGTCCAATCCTACAAAGAGATAATAATAATAACAAGGGTATTGTAGTTTCGCTCCTTATAGGTTGGGAAGATGAGATTAGCTACAATCAGCAAACCAACCCTAAGAGCAGCTTGCAGGACAAAAGGCCCAAAAAAAAAATCCAACAGCCAACAATTAAAACATCAAATTAGATATTGCACCCACCATAAGATAAACCAGTAAAAAATAATGGCACAACATAGGTTATAACGTGGTTCAAAAGAAAGCCATCTTTGATATCCATCAAGACACATAATATCAGACCAGCAGCTAATCCCACAGCATCAGTAATATTGGAAATCAAGAAGTAATCTCAATCCTACAGAGAAGAGATTATAATAGCAAGGATATTGCAAAATCTCTCCTTACAGGTTGTGGAGGTAAGGTTATGGAGCATAGGTGGAGCCATAACCATAATAAGGGGAAGAATAATAGATAAATTAGGGCCAGCCATAAAGTTTTACAGAAGTATAGTAGTAATACATTGAGGCAAGAGCCCTAGAATATATTTCCAGAAAAAGGAAAGGAGGATTCCAAAGAAATAGCAACACATTAATAGTAGAAGCAACAAAAGTAGTAAGCCCCAAGTTAAAGTTAAGGAAATTAAACCAACAACAGATGCCATAGAGATCAGCAAATAACCAGTAAAGGATATCAGGATGATGCATCAGCAAATTCCATAAACAATAACACTAAATAAAAAGTGGTCATGCAGTTAAACAGGTAATGTAGCAGGTCAATCCAATACATTGGACTAATTTTTGAGATAAGCGAGCCCAGTATTATCCAGATTAACCAAACCACACAAATGTTTAGGAAGTGTAAGTTGATCAAAGAATTTTATTCCATCCAATCTAGCACCCAGATTGGCAAGGTAATCAACACATGCATTACCCTCACGCAATACATGAGTGATTTTAAAGTAGAGTTGAGAAAGGAGATCTCTAGTCTGCTTGAGAAGATAGTATAATTATTGTCCATTTTGGTGGAAGTCAAAAGATCAATCAAGGGCATCCACCTCAATATTGAGCCAACCTTTTTGAAGGCAAATCTCAAGAGCTTTGTACACTGCCATTAGCTCAACAAAAGGAACAAAGCAAGTATTAAGGGGGTAAGCAAAAGCACATAGGACTTTTCCATTAAGGTTTCTGAAAATGTCACCACAGCCAGAAGCATTTTGAGAGATAGAGCCATCAGTGTTAATATTAATAGTATTAGCATGAGATTTTACCCAATAAACAATCTTGTCATCTTTACAATTAGGTTGATCCGGCAAGTTAAAACCCAGTTTATTGGCCACAAATTTACAACCTTTGAATTGTTTGTAGTTAATTAGATTGGCATTAAACAAGTTATGGATTTTATTTTTAATTCTAGCAATTATCCTCATGTGGTTCATAGGAATCCCACGATATTTTGCATCATTTTTGTCCATCCATATGAACCAAATAAGAGTGATAGCAGTTATGACTTTAAAGTGACCTTTAGTAGTATTGTCAAAATAAACTTCAAGAAGCTCGTATAAAGTTAAGGAGCCATTGAATTTGACAATGTTAAAGAGATCATCATACCAAATCCAAAGTTTGGAAGCAATGGCTCCGTTAACAAAAACATGATTCACATTCTCAATGTGAAAGCAGCAGTGGCATTTTGAAGGTAAGTGAAAACCTTTATCCCACATCAAGGAGTCAACAGGGATGAAGTTTTTCAAAATATGCCAAGTAAGAACATAATAAGAAGTAGGAATAATGTTATTCCATAGTTTGAAAAACACATTGGAAGAATCATGAGCTTCTTTAATGTGAATCCAAACATTTTTAAAGTTGAAATCACCATTTTGAGAAAGCTTAAAAAGGATCTGATCTTGATTGAATGAGAGGAATAGTAGTACGCTTGTTTAAAAGAAAGGAAGAAATATAATCAGTAAGCTTACTATTGTTCCACATATTATTCTGCTAGAAAGAGTTCACTTTAATAGCAGTAGTGGAATGGGTAGAAAGTAAATCATCAATGGACCCACCTCCAGTCCAGTTATCTTGCCAAAAGAAAGAGGTGTCAGAGTTAATCCCCCAAGAAATTAATGATTTGACATCTCATTTGGTGGAATAAAGTCTTTTCCAACCAGGAGAGTCTCCGCTTTATAGGGGAAAATGAGAGGGTGCTTACCATGGCAGTATTTAGCAGTCATGAAATTAGCCCAAAGACTATTGTTACTCCTAAAATTCCACCAAAGTTTATTGGAAAAAGAAGTGATAGCTTCCTTGATTGGCTTACATCCAAGACCCCCTTCAGCAAGAGTGCCACAACTTTTATACCTAAAGGTCTAGTGCATTCTTTTAGAGGAATTGTTAGAACCCTAGAAAAATTTGTTAAGGAGGCGCTCAATTATGTTATTGGTAGAATTGGTCGGCACAATGGTTTGAATGAGATATAAAGGGATGGAGTTAAGGGTGCTCTTAATCAAAGTGAGCCTACCACCAAATGAGAGTAAATGGAATTCCCAAATAGAAATTTTATTAGAGATTTCTTGGATTAGCTCATCAAAAAGATGAGATATTTTTTGACATTTAAAAAGCGGAGCACCAAGATATTTAATAGGAAGTTATTGTTGCTGAAAATTAGTAATTCTCAAGATTTGGTTGATCCTATTACTAGGGATTTTAGAGGAAGGAATGAAGCAACTTTTGCCTTCATTTAGAAAGAGACCACTTTCGTTGCCAAATTTATTTAAAAGATTCTTAATAGTTTTAATGTGCTGAATAGAGGCATTGCAAAAGATTATAAAGTCATTAGAAAAACTAAGATGAGATACAGGGAGACCACCTTGAGTTCTAAAAAACATGCTAGGATTGTTGTAGAAATGATCATTCAGGCTCCTCGAAAGATATTCAACAACAATAATAAAAAGGGAGGGTGATAGGGGATCTCCTTGTCTCAAGCCATGAATCGAAGGAAAGAAACCTAAGGACTCACCATTCATGATAACGGAGAACCAAACATTGGTAATACAATTTTTGATGAGGCAGATAAAAATATCAAAAAACCCAAGCAAATGAAGAATTTGAAAGAGGAAATCCTAAGAGTGGTTGTTAAAAGCTTTAGAGATGTCCAGTTTGAAAAGGATGTTATCACCTCTGATAGGAACATCAATGTCATGAATCAGCTCTTAAGCTAGAAGTATGTTATCAGATATAGCTCTACCTTTAACGAAGACAGTTTGGTTAGGGGAAATAATTTTAGGCAGCAGCGGACTAATTCTATTAGTAATTAATTTAGCAATGAGTTTATGAAAGAAGGTGAAAAGGCTGATAGGTCTAAAATCGCCCCAAGATTCAGGATTATTAATTTTCATAATGAGAACAATGAAAGTGCTAGAAAAATATCTAGGTAAAGGGTTGCCATCAAAAAAATTAACAACAACATCAACAAGGTCAGACTTAATAATAGGCCAACAATGCTGATAGAATTGAGTCGTGTAGCCTTCAGGGCCAGCAACTGAATCAGTGTTCATGCTGTTGAGAATATTACCAATCTCAACTTTTGTAGATGCAAACTGAGCAAGTGGTTGTCATCATTAGTAATCGTTGAGGGAATCAGGTGTGTGGAGAGGGCCTCTAAGGATGGGTTGGTGTTTAATAAGCTTTTAAAATGTTGCATGATAGAATCTTTAATATCATTATTGTCAGTGATCCAGCTGTCATTATCAATTTTGATTTTTTTAATAGAGTTTAAGGCTTTCTTTTTTTTGAAAAGAGCATGGAAATACCTTGTATTTCTATCACCATCAGCAATATGTTAGCTAACAGCCTTTTATCGCTAGTAGGTTTCCTCCATGTTTTGATAATTAATCAAGTTATCTTTAGCTGCATTCAACTCATCAAGCTTATTAGAATTAGTCAAAACAGCATCTTCAAGAGAACAAACTAATTGTTCCATATTTTTGAGATTGGCAAAAAGATTTTTAAAATGATGCTTGTTCCACCAATTTAGGTTTTATTTAAGCCTTTTAAGCTTAAGCTAGAGGTGAATCATGCCTTTAATGGAATTATCCGGATGAATAGGGGCCATCCAATTAATGGAAACAACATTTATGAAATCACTATGTTGGATCCACATATTTTGGAATCTAAAAGAAGTAGGGGAGGATAGTCTACTGGAAGGATTTTTGATAGAAATCAAAAGCAGAGCATGGTGGAGACAAAGTTACGCTCAAATGTTCATAGAAGTAAGGGGGATTGATTGATCCAAAGGGAATTAAAGAGGGTCCTATCAAGTCGCTGCCAGAGTCTAGAGTTATGCCACGTATAGTCGGAGCCCAAAAAGCCAATATCAATCAGATTGTAATCAAGAATCATGTTAGAAAAATCTTCCATGGAATGGATGTTAAGAGAGCAACCTCCCATTCTTTCTGAGGAAGTGATAATAGTGTTGAAGTCACCCCCAACCATCCAGGGTTTTTTGATAGAGAAGGCAAAGGTTCTTAAGTTATCCCAAAGGATGTTCCAACTAGCTCTATTATAAGATGCATAAATAAAGGAACCAAGGGCAAAAAATTCACCCAATGAGATTTGAACATTAACCAATTGTTGAAGATCATCAAGGATAGATATGTTGATTAAATTATTCTAAAAGCACCAAATTTTATTGCTAATATTATAAAAGAAATTTTGAAAGCCAAGTGTTCTAGCAACATGGGTGATCTTAGAAGAGTGTATGAATGGTTCAATAACAACAAGTAACTATATGTTATGAGTACCACAAAGGCTTCTAATACGATTGCGAATAATGAGAGTCCCAATACCCGAACATTCCAAATAAGAAAAATGATCATAATAAAGTAGAAGGAAAGGAAAAGAGATAACTGAAAAAAATAAAAAGCAAGAAGAAGAGAAAACATGAAGCAATTATTTATGGGAAGTTAGAGAAGATCTAGTGGTTTTAGTGGAGCTATTAGTGAACATTCTAGCTTTAAGAGATTTTTTTAATAACAGTTTGAAAAGGTCTATCTATGTCCAAAGTATATCCATCCGAGAGAGAGTGATTTGTGATATTCAGAATAGGACCAGTATCTATCAAAGCATTCCTAATGGTAATTTCCCCTTCTTCAGTGTCAAAATTAAGTTGAGAAATTGGGTTAACATGTGTATCACTCTGAAGGGTAGTAGAAGGAGAGGTTGTGACACCATTAATAGCACAGATTTCATGCTCATTTTTAGGATTACTTTTCAGATTTTGATCCATCACCAAAGGATCAACATTTTTTAGATTTTGTTCTTTCATCAAATGAATAATTCTAGAATTTGTTTTGAAATTTTGATCCAACTTGAAGTTCCCATTCAAATCACCATTAGGGTTCATATGAGTCTCCTCAGGTTCACCAGCCAAAAGAGGTAGGTTAGACTGAGTCAAGGTATTATCTTGAGGAGCCAAATT